>CM061064.1:93602765-93970765 GCA_030762895.1 Sophora flavescens | reverse complement strand
CTGGTTTCTGATGTTCAATCTTCATCTTTTGACACACCAAGCAAGATAAAACATACTCTGCTACTTCCTTCTTCATTCTGGTCCACCAAAACATTTTCCTCAAATCTTGATACATCTTTGTGGATCCAGGATGAAAACTCAACTTACGCTTGTGTGCTTCTTTCAAAATCATCTTCCTAAGTTCTGCATCCTCTGGAACACATATCCTATCCTTAAACCTTAACACACCATCTGCTCCCCTAGTGAACTCAAACTTTACCCTTGTCCATCCCCTTATTAATCTCCCGAAGGTATAGATCCTGAACTTGTTTTTCTTTAAGATCTTTCAAGAAATCACTACTAATAGTGACCATACTTAAGTAAACTTTATCTTTCCGTAATTCCATTCCTAAGCTCAGATCTCTGAATTGTTCAAGCAATTCTAACTCCTTAACCATCATTGCGGATACATGCAAGGACTTCCTACTTAAGGCATCTGCTACCACATTGGCCTTACCAGGGTGGTACAATAACTCAAAATAGTAATCTTTTATGAACTCCATCCACCTCCGCTGCCTCATATTCAATTCCTTTTGATCGAATAGGTACATTAGGCTCTTATGGTCACTGAAAACATTAAACCTTGCTATGACGCATCACAGTATACATCAAACTGTCCTAGAGGGTCTGGTAAGATCAACACAGGTGATGTAGTGAACCTTTCCTTCAACTTTTGAAAACTCTGCTCACACTTGTCCATCCATACAAAAGTTGTATCCTTTCTCGTTAACTGCATCATGGACAACGCAATCTTATAGAATCCCTCTATGAACCTCCGATAATATCCAGCAAGTCCTAAGAAACTCCGTACTTCACTCACTGACTTAGGTCGTTCCCATTTAAGAACTGCCTCAACCTTAGCTGGATCTACGACTATTCCTTCTTTATAAATCACGTGCCCTAGGAATCGCACTTCTTCCAGCCAAAACTCACACTTGCAAAGTTTGGCATAAAGTTGCCTATCCTTTAAGACTCGCAATACCAAACTTAAATGTTCCTCATGATCTTCCCACGTACGAGAATAGATAAGAATATCGTCAATAAACACAACAACAAACTTATTGAGGAATGGTCCAAAAATTCGGTTCATGTAATCCATGAACACGGTTGGCACATTAGTTACACCGAAAGGCATGACTAAATACTCATAGTGCCCATACCTCGTCCTAAAAGTCGTCTTGGGTATATCTTCCTTCCTTACCCTGATCCATGATACCCGGATCTTAAATCAATCTTGAGAATATTGCTGCTCCCTTCAGGCCGATCCATCGGGTCATCGATCCGAGGAACGGATACTTGTTCTTAATTGTCACCTTATTCAACATGTCTAATGTCATGCACAACCTCGCACTTCCATCCTTTTTCTTAACGAACAACACGGTGCCCCCAGGCGAAACACTCGGTCACGATGAACTCTTTCCCCATCATATCGCCCAATTGTTCCTTCAACTCGGGTAACTCAAACCCGGTGACATCCGATAAGGTGCTATAGATAAAGGTGTGTCCCCCGGTACTAGATCTATAGTGAATTCCACTTCTCTTTCTGGTGGCAAACCTGGAACGTCTGGAGGGAAAACTTCAGGAAACTCTCTCACGATAGGGATAGAATTTATGCTGGGGATCTCATTAGCGTCCATTGCACAAAGCCTCACAAATTCCTGAGAGTTGTTACTCCTCAGAGGTACTCCTTCATTGGCAGACACTATACTAGAAGGTTCAAGAAATGATAAGGTCTTACTAGAACAATCTAGCATTACATGGTTAGCCAAAAGCCAATCCATGCCAAGGATAACATCTATCTGTTGCATAGGCAGACAGATAAGGTCTACAACAAAAGTTCGATTTTCAATCACTATAGGACACTTTAAGCAAACAGATATGGTAATCAAAGGATTACTAGTTGGAATAGACACCGTAAGGGTATAAGGCAATTTGGAGACAGTTAAGTTCAAATGGTCCTTACACTCATGCGAGATAAAAGAATGAGTAGCGCATGAGTCAAACAATACGTTAAAGAGTCTACATTGCTCCGGACACATACCTTGTATGAGTTCAGCAGATTGAGAGGATTCATCTACCTTCACGGTTAACACGCTTCCAGTGCTTATGGTATAGTTATTGTGACACCTCTTCCAGCTCCTCCTCTATTATCTCCGAAACCTTTTCTCGTAGGCTTGCTAGTTGTTGCATAACCTTACATCTGCGGTCTCGTGCCATGTGACATGATTTCCCACAATTGAAACGATTGGGTCCACTTGAATAGTTGTTTGCATAATGTGGTCCCCACATCTGAAGCAAACTACACTTTGCGTTGTGACCGATTATAGTCGCTGGTGCTGGTCCCTATTTTGCCCAGGTCTAACATATGGTTTTGTCTCCCCTTTGGAAACCACTTCCCATCGCGCCTCTGGAAACTTGATCGGTTAGGGCCTCCAATCCTCATTTGTTTACCTGCTCATTATCTATCCTCGGATCTATGATTTGATGGTCTGCATCTCTCGACTAGCTCGAGAATGCGTATGTCAAGAGACACTACTGACCCTCTGCAGCTCATCTCTGAGCCCTTCCTCGAATCTTCTACATTTCCAGTCTTCATTCGAGAACCTCTGATAGTATTCTGAAAACTTGATCAGCGCCTCAAACCTCGATGCATACTCACCAACAGAAATATTGCCTTGCTTGAGGTTTGTGAATTCCTTTTCCTTCTCGCGTCGAACTATACGCAGAAAATACTTCTCGAAGAAGCAATCAATGAATAATTTCCAGGTAACTACACTACCTTCAGCCTCCAATAACCTTCTCTTGCCCTTCCACCAGAATTCTGCCCCCTCAGTCAACATAAAGGCGGCATAAGTCACCTTTCTATCCTCTCGGCAGTGCATAGTATCGAATATCTTCTCAATCTCCTGTATCCACCATTCGCCTTCTCACCCGGATCGTATTCTCCTCTGAATTTAGGTGGCTTCCCATTCATAAAGGTTGCCAATCCGGCATCCTCAGCTGTTACTGCCCTCCTCTGGTTCTTGATCTCTAGCTGCTCTTTGTTCATTTGCAACATCTCAGAATTTTGCTGGGTTTGCAATAGCATAGCAGCAGCTATTGTCTCCATGGTGTTGGGAGTCGAAGATGATCCTCCTCCAATGTCAGCATTGTCATTGACAGCTCCATTGACCCTTTCTGGAGTCCTTTCTCCACTGTTAGTTGGACGTCCTCTTCCACGTGCCATGATCCTGGTGAAAGAAATCATCCGCTCTAATTAGTATGACATATAATACTACATAAGCAAGTATATAAATACCATATACCATACTAATATTAACTTTTGTATTAGGTTTGGACACTCTACCCCACTTCTAAACATAGTCTAAATCCGATGTGGATTCAACTAGACACGACCAGTAACAACACCCTAACTTTTAGCAGTCCGATCAGAATCAAACTGCTCTGATACCAAATGAGACACCCCGTTGTGTCCCTTTATGTCATTTAGTTTAAAACCTCATTATTTAATTACTTATTCGCACGCTTAACGTGAAAATTACGTAAAAATTGAAACTTAATTTCTTAAGCAAATAGATTCATATAGAACAGAATATGAAAACATAAATATATTAGACATACTTAAAGTATCAGAGTTATCAAAACACTGTTTCAGGGCATCCCATCAATAGGATCCCGAACTGGTGCATAGTTATACAAAACATAAGCGGAAAGATAAAGCTTCACGACACAGACGCACTGGCCATAACTAACTAGACCCTAATCACCATGGGTCACAGCTCGTCCTCCGGCATATGGTTCATAGGGAGTTCCATCCAACTCCTCCTGGTTACGTTCATCCACAGGGTCTTCTCGTATGGTTCCACAAGAAGACAAAATACAACATACAGAAATATACAGGGGATAAGAAACAGTTCTATCATCAAAAGTGGAAAAGAGTCATAGTAAACTATACAGTAATTATCACAGACACAACATCAGTCAAGTCATCCATCTTCCATAAAATTCTTATATCCATCCTACCCTCACTCCTACAACTAAAACTTGATACTGAAAATGGCTATGGTTTCCCTATCATAGTTATGGTTATCAATCAGTCATCCAAGCGACACGTCCCATTCCCGGTGCACATCCTTGGTCATGGTGAGAATGCTCATGCAAAGCAATGACACTATAGCTGCACATTAAACCCGGTGCACACCCCGGACCGTGGGTGCTCATGCAAAGCAATGACACTATAGTTGCACATTAAACCCGGTGCACACCCCGGACCGTGGGTGCTCATGCAAAGCAATGGCACTATAGCTGCACGATTATCCCGGTCCACACCTTCACCATGGTAAGAACGCTCATGCAAAGCGTGACACTACAGCTGCACGATGATCCTGGTGCACACCTCATCCACTCCCAGAGGTGCTCATGCAAAGCAATGACACTCGTAGCTGCACAAGTTAAGTTTACCCTTTGGACGGTCCCACAAGGACTTCGGGTCTTGTATGTGTCCCAGATACGGTTATAGAAACAACACAACTTATGAACCTCGCAGACTCCTATGGTCATAACCTAGTGCCTTAACCTCTCATCAAGACCTCAACACATGCTCTATGTCACAACACCTCTTTAACAAATTTCATGTAGGTTAGGTACCTCTAAAAATCATCATGATCCTAACGCCCTGAACAACTCATCTCTTAGACCACATATATATCTTCGCTTAATCCACTAAGCATAAAGTAAATACCACACAGATCAAGCATAACATCATGTCAATCAAAGATATTTCAAAACATCAACATAGCACTAAATCAGTTCAATAAAGGTAATAAAACTAAAATCAACCATCAACAGTATAAACATCAACCTAATATCGATCAACCTACAATCCCCGAACCACCATGGATATTTTATAAAATCAATTTAAAGCGATTCTGGTCTTGTCGATTATTCGACTTCTAGTAAGGTTTAGGTCGCCCTACATAATTACAACATAATCTTCTACTTATCGATTCCGACGATAGGTTGATTCTTTCCCCCACTCGAGTTATCACTGAAAGCTCGAATTCCCAGCTCCTCGTTATCCGACCACGAGGTGTTAACACCACCTTCAACCAAACAATATAAAAACAACTAAATCAAATAAACTCATCTATGTTCTCATTAGGTAGGTTCGGCCATTTAAATCTAATGAGAGTTAGGTTTCATTTCACACTCTAAGATTTTAGATACTTAACTCTTAGGTTCTAGGTGACTTAGATAATTTGTTATAACTTGAAAATATTGAATAAAATCATCCAAACTCTTAGGTTAGGTTTCGGTCTTGTATAGTAAAATAGGTTAGAAAACTTTAAACCTTCCAATCTCTTAGATTTTGCATCCCAATGTATTTAGGAGCTCAAATCCATGATCATATTGAAAATAAAAGAAAACAAAATATCCTAGGTCCATAAACCTCATAGGTTCGGCCATCATAAGATAACTAGGTTAGAAATCTCTAAACTTTCCAATTTTTTAGACTTAGCATCCTAATGTCTTAAGGATCTTCAAGTCCATGATCATTTTGGAAAATGAAAACTCGAACATCCTAGCTCCAAAACATTGAGTTTCGGTCTAGCCTAGGAGAATGAGGAAAAGCCTTTTTTTTGTGAAAACTCTTAGGTTTGGCATCACAAAATATTAAGAGGTCTAAATCCATGATCATAGTTAGAAAGTTGAACTCAAGCATCCTAGGTCCAAAACCATATAGGTTTGGCCATCCTTGGATAAATAAGCTAGATATTTTCAAACCTTTCAAGACTTTAAATTTAATATCAAGGGGGATCTAGAAGCTCAAATACATGATCATCTTTCAAAAAGTTGAAACAAAACTTCCTAGGCCACCATGTATAGGTTTCGGCCATCCTTGGAAATAAGAGGTAGAAATTTTTGTTTTTTACAAACTCTTAGTATGTGAAAATATAGGTTAATACAAGACTATAGAAAGTGGTTTCAACTCAAAAGGATTTTTCTACAATTTCTAGAGATTTCAGAAGTTGAAAACCCATTAAAAACACTTAAAGAAAAAGTAGAGTAAACTATAAGGTAAAAGAAGAAACTTGCAAAAAGATTGACATAAGAGTATTACCCTTGATACAAGGATCAACTTTTGTGAAGAACTTGAGTTGAAAAGATGAATAAAACTGCAAGCTTTATGAGTATGAAGTTTGAAGAGAAATGAAGAAGATGAAGAAATAGTGTTTTTGGAGAAGAAAAAGAGAGTTGAAGAAAATGAAAGTGTGATATATAGGGAGAGAGAGAGGGCCACGGTTTTGAGGGAGAGAAATGAGTGCTTGGAGGTCAGGTTTTGAGTTATGTCATGTTTGGTTGGCAAAAGTTGAAAGGAATGACTTAAGTAATTATAAAATAATAAATTTTGAAAAAAAAGTAATGATTGTACTTTTATGGATGTGACATAAAGCTTCTACAACCGTGCCTCCTTTCCCTCACAAGTCATCTCATCTCTTTTGTGACCCCTAGTCTGCTCCATTTTGTACCCGGTTACAGTTCCGATCGTATATTCCCGACGTGTTAACCCGAATAAAGTATTTTATTTTATTTTTGAACGAATTTTTTTTCAAAATAACCTAAGTTGAAGGAAACATGATAAAAATACTAACCGTCTCGTTCATGGGTCAAAATTAGGTTTTCTGCTCAGTAAACTGATACTGGCAGTGAAAACGCAGACTGACTTTCGTCTGAATTTTCAACCGAAAATTTTACTGTGACTTCATATGATAAGGTGGATTAGGAAATTGATTTTATTTTATTAAACAAAATACTTTATACTTTCATATTAGAATATAATTACTTATATTTTAATTGATTAAGCAGTATAATGAAAATCAGGCTGTTATAATAACTTCCCAACTCTGCGTGGATCCAAAAGTAAATTATAACTCTTTTAAGTAAAAATCTCAATATGAAATTTGGTTTTTAAAAATATATATCAAATTAGTATAAGGTTAAAGTAATATTATCAAATGTTGGCATTTAAGCTCTAACACGAATATTTTTATTTATTTATACGAATATACCCATCACTTATCACAGCTCTAGGCTAGGCACCCCAAAACTTGTAAAAATGTGTTTCTTAAGGAAAGAAACCACAACCTTGGCATCATTGGTTGGTAATGCCACAGCCTCTACCCACTTGGAGACATAGTCTACAGCAACCAAAATATATTTATTTGAAAAAGATGATGGGAATGGTCCCATAAAGTCAATCCCCCAAACATCAAAAATTTCAACCTCCAAGATGGATTTTAGAGGCATTTCATTCCTCTTAGAAATTTTCCCTACTCTTTGACATCTATCACATTTTTCAACAAAATTGTGGGCATCTTTAAACAAAGTAGGCCAGTAAAAGACACATTGCAAGACCTTAGCGGCAGTTCTTTTGCCACTATAATGCCCACCATATTCAGACCCATGACAGTGCCACAACATTTTTTCAAACTCATCATCAGGGACACATCTCCTAATGATCCCATCAGCACATCTTTTAAACAACAGCGGTTCATCCCACTCATAAAATTTAGCATCATGAAAAAACTTTTTCTTTTGCTCCCAACTTAAATCAAGAGGGACAATACCTGCAGCCTTATAATTTGAAAATTCAGCAAACCAAGGGAAAGAATTTACCATCATCAATTTTTCATCAGGAAATTCCTCTGAAATGGAAGGAATGTCCTTGTCCCCCTCAATTTGGACAAGTCTTGAGAGATAATTTGCCACATCATTTTGCTTTCCTTGCTTGTCTCTTATCTCCAAATCAAATTCTTGGAGAAACAATATCCACCTAATCAATCGTGGCTTAGAGTCCTGCTTAGCAAACAAATACCTCAAGGCAGATTGATCAGTGTAAACAATGACTTTAGACCCAACAAGGTAGGATCTAAATTTGTCAAAAGCAAACACAATAGAAAGTAACTCTTTTTTAGTTGTGGCATAATTTTTCTGAGCATCATTCAACGCACGACTTGCATAATAAATCACATGCAGAATTTTATTTTTTCTTTATCCTAACACTGCACCTACAGCATAGTCACTCGCATCACACATAATTTCAAAAGGTAAAATCCAATCAGGAGCAACCATCACAGGTGCAGAAATTAGTTTTACTTTTATTTTATTAAAAGCATCCAGACATGCATCATCAAACACAAAATTTGCCTCTTTTTTCGAAAGGTTTGTCAAGGGCTTAGTAATTTTAGAAAAATCTTCTATAAACCGCCTGTAAAAACCAGCATGCCCAAGAAAACTTCTTATCCCTTTCACATTAACCGGTGGTGGTAACTTCTCAATTAGCTCCACCTTTGCTCTATCCACCTCAATTCCTTTTGCAGAAATTTGATGACCAAGAACTATACATTCTCTTACCATAAAATGACATTTTTCCCAGTTAAGAACAAGGTTAGTTTCTTGGCATCTTTTTACAACCAAAACAAAGTTGGATAGGCAAATATCAAATGACGATCCAAACACAAAAATCATCCATAAAAATTTTTATGCATTTTTCAATTAAATCAGAAAAGATTGAGAACATGCACCTTTGGAATGTGGCGGGTGCATTACACAACCCGAAAGGCATACGCCTATAGGCAAAAACCCCAAATGGACAAGTAAAGGCTGTTTTTTCTTGATCTTCCGGGGCTACTGCAATTTGATTGTAACCTGAGTACCCATCCAGAAAGCAATAGTACTCGTGCCCCGCCAACCTTTCTATCATCTGGTCAATGAACGAAAGCGGAAAATGATCTTTCCTTGTAACTTGATTAAGCTTCTGGTAGTCAATACACATCCTCCAACCAGTGACTTGCCTTGTAGGAATCAACTCATTGTTTTTATTCATCACCACAATCATACCACCTTTCTTGGGAACCACCTGAACTAGGCACACCCACTTACTGTCAGAAATGGGATAAATTATACATGCATCAAGTAACTTTATCACTTCTTTCCTCACCACTTACTTCATAGTTAGATTAAGCCTCCTTTGATGTTGAACCACTGGTTTAATTAAAGTCCTCCTCCATAAATATTTTATGCATGCAGAATGTAGGACTTATCCCCTTTAAATCACTAATGTTCTAACCAATGGCTGACTTGTAATCCTTTAATACTCTGAGTAATTTTTCCTCTTCACTTTCTGACAACTCCACATTCACAATTATGGGATTCTTCTTTTTCTCATCCAGGAAAGCATATTTCAAATTTGAAGGCAATGGTTTCAGCTCACTCGGTGGCTCCTCTTTCGCTACCTCTTCCTCTTTTTTCAATTCTTGTAATTTTTTATTTGAAGAAGAGGTAGATTCCAAAGCTTCCAACTGATAGATACATTCCACCACCTCATAATTGACTTCCTCGCGCACCTCCTTAATTTCTTTGCCTTTCATCAAAGTTGCTTCCAAGGGACTTTCTGCAACACTTTTTTTTTCAAATTCCTCTAGGACCAAAGAATCCAAAACTTCAACCCGGAAACAACAATCAGAATCTTGAGCATGCTTCACTGCTTCTTTGATTGAGAAAACCACTTTTTCATCTTCTACTCTCAAAATCAGTTCACCTTTCTGCACATTGATCAAAGCACGACTTGTAGCCAAAAATGGCCTACCAAGAATAAGAGGAACTTCAGCATCCTCTTCCATATCCAGCACTACAAAATCTGCAGGGAAGATGAATTTATCAATTTTAACAAGCAAATCTTCCACAATACCATAAGGATATTTTACCGAACGATTTGCCAACTGAAGAGACGTCATAGTAGGCTTCACTGTACCGATTCCTAGCCTTTTAAAAATTGACAAAGGCATCAAATTGATGCTTGCTCCCAAATCACAAAGAGCCCTGCCAACCTCCATATTACCAATCTCACAAGGAATGGTGAAGCTTCCTGGATCCTTCAACTTAAGAGGCAATTTTTGTTGAATGATATCACTACACTCCTCTGTAAGCATAATAGTTTCCTCTTCATTGACCTTCCACTTCTTGGACAACAAATCCTTCAAGAACTTAGCATAACTTGGCATTTGTCCCAATGTCTCAGCAAATATAATATTAATCTGCAGCTTTTTGAACACCTCCAAGAACCTAGAAAACTGCTTGTCTTCATTCTTCTTCTTCAACCTTTTGAGGATAAGGAATTTTAGGAACAAAGGGAAGCGACTGTGTTGGCTTGTCAACTTGTGAATTTTCATATTTTTAAGCTTCTTCTTTCTTATCTTCAACAACTACTTCCTCATCCCCTTGCTTTTTATCATGAACAACTTTTTCAGCATCCTTTTCTTTAGAAGACTCCTCTTGGACAACATTGTTCAGAACCTTCCCACTCCTCAAATGAATTGCTTTGCATTGCTCTTTTGGATTAGGAATAGTATCACCTGGCAAAGTACCTGAAGCTCTTTCAGACAACTGTTTAGAAATCTACCCAATTTGTACTTCCAAATTTCGTATAGACGCCTCTTGATTCTTGAAGTTGGCCCTAGTCTCAGTCATGAAATTTGAAGATTGCTCCACAAAATTAGAAGTATTAACAGACAATTTCTCCAAAGGACTCTAAAAAGATGACATTCTGTTTTGAGGTTGTGATTGTCCTTGGAATGAAGAATTCCCTTGTTGTTGTAGTGGCTTGAATTGATTCTAACCTTGTCCACCCCATGAGAAATTAGGATGGTGCTCCAACCTGGATTGTAAGTGTTTGAATATGGGTTAATTTGTTGCCCCAATGCATTCACTTGCTCTCCGAGTTGATTTGTACCACAATCACCATTACAATGCTCTCTACCACAAAAACCACATACCAAGGGAGGTGTGCTCAGTGCATTAACTTGGCCATTCCCCAACAAAGTAGCAAGTTGTTGAGAAATCACCTTGTTAACTTGTTTCTCAATTGGATTACTATCCACAATATTCACCCCCAAGACTTTTTTGTTTTGCCTATCATGTTGCATATTAGCACTACTGGCTGCCATGGTCTCTAGTATTTCCAAAACCTCTTCTGGACTCTTCAAATCAAAAGCTCCTCCACATGCAGCATCTATCATCTGTCTTGCATTCGGATCCAGCCCATTATAGAAAGTTTTAGCTAACAACCAATTGGGCAAAGAATGATGAGGACATTTTCTGAGTAGCTCCTTGAACCTCTCCCAAGCATCATACAAAGTTTCTGACTCTAGCTGCATAAATGAGGTAATTTCACTCCTCAATTTGGCTGACCTCGATGCTGGAAAATATTTTTGCACAAACTTGGACTCCAAATCATCCCATGTTGAGACACTGCCCTGTTGTTGTGACTGAAGCCAACTTCTAGCTTTATCCTTCAATGAGAAAGGAAAAAGCCTCAATCTAATAACCTCATCTGAAGCTCCATTGAACTTCATTGTATCACATATCTGCAAGAAATTCTCCAGATGATGATTAGGATCCTCTTGAGCTCCTCCACCAAACTAGTTCTGGTGCATCAAATTAACGAGTGTAGGCTTAATTTCAAAGTTGTTAGCCTGCACAGCAGGTCTCACAATAGAACCCCGGGCGCCTTCAGTATTTGGGCTTGGAATAATCCCTCAATGACCGCCTAGCAGGTTGCTCGGCCATGACTGTTTCAACTTCAACCACCTGTTGTTGTAAAAGTGCTTGTTCCTTTTCTTATTGCCTGCTAAGCTTGGCTGCCTTCTTGTTACTCTTAGCTGTCTTTTCAATTTCAGGATCAAATAGCAAAGAATTCTTGTCAACAGTACCTCGCATACACAACTCAAAAGAAAATCAGTGCACACTGATAATATAAAAATAAAACTGCAGCAATTATAATAAAAGAAAATAAAATGCTCAAATCAAGATTTCCTTGGCACAACTAATATTAACAAAAATCAATCTCCGATAGAGGCGCCAAAAACTTGTTGAGAAAAATTGGCAAGTGCACCAAATCGCTAACTGTAGTATAAAATATCGTCCTTAGGGATTGAACCGTTAACTACTAACGTACCAACTCAACTTTGTTTGAGCAACCGAAATATTTGGAATTGGCTTTCGTCAATAAGTAAAAACAGAAATTTAACAAAGAATAGAAAATGTTTTTGGTATTGTCAATTGAGAAAATTAAGCTACAGAAAATTTGGGTTTTAACAATCAAGAAAAAAATTGTTAGAGGATCGATTTCCCTGCCTTTCCTACTTGTTCAATCCTGGAAACTAGTCAAACAGTTTATTCAATTTCAAGCAGCTGAGTTTTTATTATTTACCCCATAATTCCTTAGGTTGATAAACCTTCCTGCCTAAATTACTAATTCAATTCTTTGAGTATCAGCAATTTGACAAGAGTAATGAGAATGGTTACAACTCAATAATGCTAATCTGATTGTGTTCTTATTCCTAAGTAACACGCGCAAATCGTTCATTCACAAACAGCAACTATGAATTCGAATTTCCCAATTGCAAAATTCATACAGTAGATAAACATGAAAACAGTGAATAAACTCTTGAAATTAAACAAACCAAAAAAATTCAATATCCAGAATCAAAACAAGTTATCTAAGCAGTTCCATCTACCTCTAAATAAAGAAAATTGGCTAGTCATAATTAAAAAGGAAGAACCAAATGATGAAGACGAAGATAAGGAGGCCATCTTGAGTTTCTTCCTGAACTGTGTAACTCTCAATGTAGTATTCTGTCTCCAAGAAAAAACCCCGTCCCCCTCTGTAATT
Organism: Sophora flavescens; assembly: GCA_030762895.1. Taxonomy (NCBI): domain Eukaryota; kingdom Viridiplantae; phylum Streptophyta; class Magnoliopsida; order Fabales; family Fabaceae; genus Sophora; species Sophora flavescens. Next base: position 93,957,993 of record CM061064.1, on the reverse strand, counting down.
CTCTGTCCTTACGGCTTCTTTTTTTCAGTGCCCCCCTCAGTGCGACTCTTCCTCTCTCACGCTGCTATGCCTCTGTGTTCTACGCAGCTCTTCTATTTGTGTAGCCTTTATACTCCCTGTCCTTCAATTCCTCTTTTTTTCTTCAATTGCTCACTATTGGCTTATCTAGTTTTATAAATAGATGGACTGTGGTTTTTGTGTAAATTATTCGAGTTTAATCTCGTTTTCGCCCAAATTTGGCCTTGTTTTGTCCCTAAGTAGACTTTGACTCTTTCTAGGCAAGTTTTTGTAGTTTTTAGTCTATTTTGAATAGAATTACGCTTTTTGTTTCTTTTTATTGTTTTAGGTTAGAAGTGAAGCTCCGAGAGTCAAGGAAAGTCAAGAAACAGTGGAAATTTCCATTCTGGAGAGACTCGCCTCGCGAAAGGATTCTCGCCTCGCGAACCTGAAGACCAGCTGAAGCAGCAACAGTCATACATTCTGTCTCGCCTCACGAGTAACATGATCGCCTCGCGAACCTGAAGGCCTGACTGTGCCAGAGAAGTCATCCTTTCTGGATCTCCTCGCCAATCATAGTTCGCCTCGCGATCATTCAAACTCAGGATGGAGCCAAAACAGGAATTCGCCCCGCGAACGTACGCTCGCCTCGCGAAAGTCCAAATTGAAAGCACGCCAAAACTAATGTTCGCCTCGCGAAAGAGTGTTCGCCCCGCGAGGGGGCGAGAACCAGAATCCCTATTTATAGGCTGTTTCAGATCAGAAGAAGGAGTTTTTTTTGGGAGATCCGGGAGCTTCTGGGCAGATCCGAATCCTAGTAGTTTTTCCACTGTAGAGTAGCGTTTAGGAAGATTTCTTTTCTCTTTGGAGTTGCGTCTCCTCTTTTTCTTTTCTTATTTCACTATGGAGGTTATGTCCGATTGTTTGTCTATGAGCATGAGGAACTAATCCCCTCGTGCCCCGAGGAACAATGAAGCCACCCATGGCGGTGTAGATTCGATGTGATGTATGTCTTTCTCCTTTGTCTCAATTTATGTTTTCCAATTCTGATTTGATTGCGTTGATCATATGCTAGCGTGATTGACTAGTTAAACGTGTTGAGGCTGAGAGGCGATTCGCGTTTTAGAACTTGAATTGGGATCACTAATTGAATATTGCACGACAGTGGGTAGGAGATTAGTGCAACCTTATAGGGAACACGAATTAACAGAATTTGATGATTAGGATTATGAGACCTAGTAAGTAATTAATCCAATCTTCGAATATGTCCTAATGAGCACGACAGTGGATTTAGGAGAATTTGGGGGTCCCGGTTGACATTGTAATTGAACTTAGGGAGGAATTCATCATCACTTGGGAATGCATATTGGGTAGGTGGATTTGTGACCTTGGAAATTTTAATTTCAGATTTTTAGTTAATTATTTTATTAGATCTGTTAATTGAATTTTTGATCCTAATCTCTCTCTCTCTCAACCACCTTCTGTTACTTGACCAAACGCATCGGATTTCCCACGGATTAGTCGAATTGGTAGCCCAATCCCTGAGTTCGACCTCGGTAAATTCTTACCGTGTTTATTTTATTACTTGCGACGACCCGGTACACTTGCCGGTGACTCACCACTCACATTTTCCTTTTGTTTAGGCTTTCTATTGGACTTGGACGTGATGTCCATTTCAACACAAATGCCAATCCAAGATTGGATTGGTTTCCAAATTGCCCAGAAGCAAAAATGACTTCACGTGGGCTTCTTGTGCTTTTATCATGTGTTTTTTTTTTCTTTCAATTGTCCAGCAAAATATGGCCTTCCTTTTCCTTAAGTGGGCTTTAATGTCTTTTTCAATTTGAAATTAGCTCTCAACACTTGATCTGTCCATGTATCAATCTCATCTTTATTATTTTTCTACAAACATAAACAAATAAAAATATTATTATATTAACTCTAAAAACATAAAATTAAAATAAAATATTGAAAACATTATTAAAAATTAAATTGCCTAAACTTAGGGAAAAAACTCAATCAATTAGCACAAGTGGGAGAGAAAATCCACTCAAAAAGTATATATAAATCACATAATCTAGCAGATTATCACACCCCCAAACCTAAGACTTTTCTTGTCCCCAAGCAAAAGTAACTAAAAACTAACACACAAAACACTCAAGACAACAGACCAAGCTCTAACATCGACTCAATGGACACCCTAACTTAACAATAACAAAGCAATGCACCACCCAACCATGTAAGAAATCCTAAAACAAAAGAATCACCTTATAACAAGTTCACATCCAAGAATATTCCAAAGAAGAAATCATAACAATGGTGCTCCAATATTTCCACACTTGAAAAATTAAAGAACATGCTAATTCAATTAAGGAAGAACTATCACTACTACAGAAAAGGGCTTTAATAGTGCTTTTTTTGCCTTTAGTAGCACTTCCAAGTGCTATCTATTCACCCGCTACTGAAGGTGGGAGAGATTCAATAGCGCTTAAAAAGCGCTACATAAAGTAGGAATATGTAGCACTTCCTTGAGAAAGAGTTGTCTAAAGTTGGTAATAAGACAATCTATTACATACTTTAGACACGCTTTCTCAAGGAAGTGTTGTCCTAAGTTTATAATAGATAGCACTTTCTCAAGGAAGCGCTATCTATTTGTCACTTTAGGCAACGTATAATGTACAAAGCTTACATACAATATTGGTAAGCATATATATATATATATATATATATATATATATATATATATATATATATATATATATATATATATAAACCAAACCAAATATCAAAATCATGCATATAACCAATTAAGAAATATACTTTAACACAATTCACAGTAATGCTTATACATAACCAATTCTACTATTTAAGTCCATAAACAAAAAGGTCGCTAACCTACACTAGATAATAACCAAGCATACTAACAATGTATACAAGCTAATCAACACACTAGTAATTATAAACAATTTGTGCATTCTGCTTCCATCTTCTTCTTGATCGCACAAAGTCCTTGTTGTCGATCTGCATAAGATACACATACAGATCACTTGCACATACACACAAGTCTAATAATATAGGAGAGACACTAGCTAGCATAATATCAGAGTATGTCGTACCCTTTAATTGTTGATAAATTTCATAACCACATAACAACACCACTCGTCTTTAAGTTGAGTAAGTTGATCGTTGGAGTATGTGATGCATTTACATTCAGGAAAATACTTCAAAATGAAAATTAAATCAAATTAGAATGACTAAATCTGAGTAATTAAATTATATAAGCTAGAACTGAAATTAAATACCGTGGTTGGGATTTGCATTTGGTTCTGAATGATGATATCCTTGATAAATTTCAGAACGTAGTAGCCACAATCGTTATCTTTCGGTTGACGGGGGTACTATAAATCCAAAAATAATAAATTAATTCTTTTAATTTTTTAATTTAAATTAAAAAATTGCATAAGGATTTTCGTAAATACCATTATAGATATCCATTTAGTCGTCCTGGATGATTTAGAAATTCGAGACTTTCCTCCATTTAATCCTCGATGAATTAGCAAAGCCCTGGGTGCAAAATCAAACAATTTCATTGAAGTAAAGGTTTCGAACCATCATATATATGAAGATAACAATAAATGCATATATATACTTACTGATTGTACGTATCCCTCATTTTTTTTGTTATTGTTAAAATGCATATGCAAGGGATCTAAATAGTACACCACGTCCTCTTTGGGATTGATCACTAACAATACCCAATGACCCCTACAAAAATATGGTCAGTTAGGAAATCTTAAGCAGCTAATCACATTTCATAAAAGTTACTATCATTAATTAAATTAAATGACTCACACTACATTGCAAGGTGATAAAAACAAGGTCTCATCCTCTAGCTTTGCCAATGCCAAGCGTTCAGCTATATACTCTTTTATTTCCACAGAGTCAAAGTGCATATGTGTTCGCTATGGGCATAGAAACACAAACCTCTGAGTCCGTTCTTTTAGGATAAGTATCTCATGATACAAGTACCTTAAATTAAAACATGTATACAAAGAAATGAAAATGAGAAAAACTGAAAATGAAAAAGTAGGACAACACTTTTCATCAAACTCAATTCTTAGCATTCAAAAAAGATAACCACCAGATATCAGTATCAATATTTAAAACACTTGATATATACGCTAAAAACAGTATGTGATATACTTCAAAATTGTATACGTTGTATACTTCAAAGTTTGATGTAGTACCTGAGATATACGCTAATAACAGTCTATGATAACCATTTATGATTAAGAATTTCTCCAATCTCGGAACCTTCACCACTGTTCTCTAATGTGTGCTCATAACCCAGAATTTCTGGCTCCATTGGTATGGCAATGTTTCCTCTATCTGCCATCCTTGTTAACACATGGACTCTAAGAAAGGTTATAAAATATGCACTACCATGAGTTATAGGAGGCTGGGAGGGCTGATGTTTGCTCTTGTTCTATAATGGGGATGTAACTGTCCCTTTTGTTTGCTCCTTGCCAACTATCGAAGGTCTAGGGGAAGGTTGGGGTGTGCCCACATTCTTGCTAGCTCTGTGCTCCGGCACTTTGCCCTTGTCCTTGACTTTGGATTTTGCGGGTAACTACATTTTTTCATTGCAACACATTAATTAGTTAGTGACCACCTAATTTAATAAATATATGCAGTAAATGATAATGGATCACTTACAATTACAAGGTGGCTTGGCCATGCCACATAGGTACCTATTGCTTGTTCCACTATCATCACATCAGCATTCACAAGTGGTACAGGAAATGGTGCATCGCCCTCAATTGCAAACTCAACCAAAACTTTTACATGACCTGCAGGTATTGGTAGGTTGTGCAGTATGCCTCCTGATTCGTTATAGACTGTCCCCCTAGCGACCAAGTGATGAGTTGGGCTTGACAAATATAGGTTGCACATATTATTGCCCTAAACCAATGATAAACAAAAATATTAATATGTAAACTGTCAATGCAATATGTACACATAAAGAAAGCGATTAATGTAATGATTATTGCATCGGGTGGCACAAGAGTGCAACTATCTCTGGCACTATATGGGGTAGGGGAAGGTAAATCAGGCTCATGCCCCTCCACTGGTTCCTTGTCCTGCTTGCTGTTTTTCAATTCATGGACTTCTTTAAACAGTTGGGTGACCATCCTCCTCAATTCTATTGTTTCTTCTTGTTTTGATTGCTTTCGTGTTATGAAGATAGTTTTCTGAGTGACACCAAAAACCATATCCCTATAGCGACCAGAATACTCTCTGGCAGGTAAGACTTGGGCTAGGATATCTTCGCGACCACCACAATTTGTTATCTCCCCTTGTGATACAGTTTGTGTTAGGGTCTCCCGAAACACAAATATTATTGACAAAGATGTTAAACATAATTACCATAAGAAAATTACAAATAAAAATGTTAATTATTGCTATCATACTTACAATTCTTTCAGTCACTCCCCTAGTGGGGGGATGGTCAATCACACCCTCCTCGTTTTTACGGCCTTCCATCCACAAAATATGACGTTCAATTGAATCAACTTCTGGATCTCCACCCGCCTCCAACAGCTGTACATTTAAACAAACAAATTAAAATTCATCATCTTGCTAAGAAAAAAACCAAAACGTGTTAAATCAATTATAATTAAGGATATTATAAATACCATATCTTCCTCAATGCCAGCATACCCCTTAACCCCTCCTTTGAAAGGGTAGTCAGGATCTAACGCTCTCTGCCGATTTTCTTCGCTTATTCTCTATATAGACACAGAAATATATCAATCTGACCTTTGTCACATTCAAAAGGTCTGAACTCTGAATAGTTGCATGCAGTGCTAGTAAATGTGTATAATCAGAAAGGCATATAATTAACAACACAAAGACTGAGTGTTGAATATTCACATTGCACATGTACAGTGGGTTCGTTCCCCAGCACTTTCTTCATGCAAGTTGTACAAGTTAATAATGATAATGATTTTCTTAATTAATTTTCCTTTTCAATCACTGCGTAGTTCTTGTTTTCTTGATTATCAACTCTAATAAATGCATAGGATCAAACTTTTCTTATTTTAAAATTATACCATTTCTTGATAGCCAAACAGACCAGCATGTTGAGATCTATGTATACAAGTTCTAAGGATACATACTAGAAATTCCTCATCTTCCGTGCGTTTAGCTACAAAAGCTATCCAATCTTCCATGCTTATAAAATACTTATATTCTGGTGGAGGCTCACGTCTGACATTCCCGTTGTCATCTCAAAGGTACTCTCTCGTCAGGTTAGTTCAAAATGTCTAGTGCATTTTTCCGGCACGCTGAATTAGAGTACTCCGCGGGTCTCATCAACCACAAAAGTCATCTTCAACGACAATATAAATAAAATCTCATAGTATAAGTATGTCTACATAATTAAGAAACAATATAACTAACTCTTGTTAATTAATTTACCTGTGCATCACGCCAGATCTCATCTTTGAGATTGTTCAAAGCTCGACTCCTCCAACTATTGCAAGTAATAGGGACTGTTTGCTGCACTTTGGACCCAATGTAACTAATCAAGTCTCTACCATTTCTACCAATGGGCTGACCCTTAACATTCCATTTAACCTAAAAACATTTGATTAAGTGTATAAATTTAGATAACAAAAAATTAATAGAATGAAACAATTAATTAGATTAATTAGTAAGTATTTTACCACAATTTTAGGTCCTCCTTTACTCCTCTGGCGAATAATCTTCTTCCTAAAGGTTGGCCCATGACGCCTCACCTTTCGTGTGGCCTCCTCAGCACTATCATGATCCTCAGCACTATCATGATCACTGGGAGATGCCATTTACCTACAACAAATTAAACACACAAGTAAAAAACGTCAGTTCATAATCATACAAGTTTACTTAGAGATATTCATGAATATAAATTTAAATGTCCAAGAAATTAAATAAAAACAATCCTTACATACATGTTTTAAGTCAATCTTTTCCTTTTCCTTGTTGGATTGAGACTTGCGCGTCCCTTATTGGTACGAAATATTGGAAGGAACCAATGCCCCTCGTCATGATCATTTCTAATATACATATCATCCTCTCTAGTTAATCTCGCGTGATTGTGACACTCCGAAGAAAGGGTCGTCCTCAATATTATCATCTTCATGTGCTTCATCATCAATCTCATTAACAATTTTTTTGTTAGTCAATAAAACAATGGACCAATTCGTATCAGTTGGATCGGTGACATAGAACACTTGTTGAGCTTGCGATGCTAAAATAAAAGGCTCGTCTTTATAACCCGCCTTATTGAAATCCACCCGCATGAACCCCAACACATCCATTTGTACCATTATTGTTGTCAACCCACTTACATTGGAACACAGGCACCCGAAACATTGTGTAATCCAACTCCTATATGCATTTAATGACCCCGAAGTATGACATATTCGCGTATATATGGGTTTCTGTCTTTCGTACTTGAGATATGCAAGGATTCAGCTACAAGAGTCACCCCGCTATTTTCCATTGTACTCCGATCATATTGTTCTTTTGTATAGAATGTGTACCCATTCATCAAATAACCGGTGTAAGAGAAAACATGTATAGTTGGAAATTTCGCTAACCATCTCAATCTTTCTGAAATCGAGGAAGGATTTACATCAAACTCTTCAGAAATCTGATCTTTTAGCCAAGTTATAAAACATCGATTATGCTCTCTTGTTAACCAATTTTGACTCTTATTTGGGTATGAACTCTTAAGTATGTCCTTGTGTTTTACAACATATGACTCGACCTCATCGGCGTTCTGTAGAACATACAGGTGTGCTTGCTCCCATTCTTTCCTTGGTATAGTCAATATTTCAGTTCCAGAAATCCCTTGCCCTGCGCTTTTTCCTGCGTGACGAGACTTTGGCAGTCCTACAGAATATTCAACATTGGAAACGTAGTCGGCACAAAATTCAACAGCTTCTTTGACTATGTACCGTTCAATAATACAACCCTCTGGTCATGATCGGTTTTTAACATAACCTTTTAATATCTTCATATAACGCTCAAACGGTTACATCCATCTCATATAAGCTGGTCAACACAATTGTGTCTCTCTAACCAGATGTATAGTCAGATGGACCATGATGTCAAAGAATGAAGGTGGGAAATACATCTCTAGCTCACACAAAGTCACAACAATTTCTCTTTGCAACACTGGCAACTTTCCAAGGTCAATCACTCTACTGCATATTGCCTTGAAGAAGAAAGAAAGTTTAGTTAAGGTATGTCGCACTTTGTTCGGCAAAATGGACCATATATCGATGGGTAGCAAATTCTCCATGAGAACAAGACAGTCATGGGACTTTAGACCCTTTAACTTAAGGTCTTTCATCGATACGAGGTTTATAATGTTTGAAGAGTACCCCTCTGGAACCTTAACTCCATGAAGAAACTTACAAAAAACAATTTTCTCTTTTCTAGATAAAGTATGAGCAACCAGAGGTAAATATGTATTTTTCCCCTTCTTTATCGGTCCCAATTCTCATCTCAATCCCATACTAACCAAATCCAGCCTTGCATTAATGCCATCTTTGGTCTTCCCTGGCACATTGAGTAAGGTACCAATGACACTATCAAATACATTTTTTTCAACATGCATCACATCAATGAAGTGTTTTACGTATAATGACTTCCAATATGGCAGCTCAAAGAAAATCGACATTTTCTTCCACCCTCATGTGACAAGCTCTCTCGCAAAAGGTTTCCCAAATTCAATACTCAAATCTTGTACCTTTTCAAACAGTTGTGCACCCGTCCACGGCAAAGGGGCTACACGTTCTTCTGTATTCCTATTGAATGCCTTTCTCCACGACCGATAATGATGACTTGAATGCAAAAATCTACGATGCCCAAGGAAGACATTCTTCTTGCCATGTTCCAACGGCATCCAATCCGTATTATCTTCACATATAGGGCATGCACACTGACCTTTGGTACTGTATCCTGATAAATTACCATATGCCGGAAAATCATTAATTGTACCAAAGATCATGGTCTTTAGGGTGAAACTTTCTTCTCTATACCCATCATACACCTCTACACCGGTCTCCCACATTTGCTTCAAGTCTTCAATTAAAGGAGCCAAGTATATGTCGATGTCATTTCCTGGTTGTTTGGGCCCAAAAATTAACATAGACAACATCAAGTATTTGCGCTTCATGCATAGCCATGGAGGTAGGTTATAAATCACCAAAATCACAGGCCATGTACAGTGAGAGCTACTTTGAACACCATTCGGATTAAATCGGACAGTAGAGAATGCAAGTCGTAGATTTCTTGGTTCTTGCCCAAAATCGGGATAATCATGATCAATTTTTTTCCATTGAGGAGAATCTGTCGGGTGTCGTAGCTTGCCATCATTAATCCTTTCATCCTCATGCCATGTCAAGTGTTGACACGCTGTCGCGCACGCGTCAAAAAGCGAGCGGTTTGTAAAAATGCAGTTAGGGAGTGACAACTCGAGTATCGTCTCACAAGGACTCTTGGGTTGTTGTTAACATAAAAAGTCAGATTTGGGGGGTTTTGAGATTAAAAACTAAATTAAGAAAACAGAGCAAATTAAGTAATTTATCAATAAACTAAAAACGATTAACCTACTGTTTCGGTTTCCCCACTATCATTGATTTGTGTAATTCCATGCCCTAAGTGGATTCTAATCCCTTTTCGATTGTAGAATCAATTAACAAGCGAAATCGACGCTACGGGACATATGTTCCTATTCCCGAATTAAGCAAACGGGGTGAAGCTCTCGTGAATTAATCAAACACGATTGAACACACACGAATTAAGCAAACGCTATTAAGTATAGAAACATACAATCATCGAGATAAATCAATACCTATCCTATACAACTTGAATTAAGCAAACAAGGCATATAGCATAACTATTGAAAGAGAAAACCAATAAGAATGGGAATTACATAACCTCAAATGGCAATGGAAACCAAATACAGTAGATCAATCCAAGAAGACTAGTTCTCCATTATAAACTAGGTCAGAAACCTACAAACAATTTCACAGCAGTCAAAATCTAAAAGGAAAAAGAGCTGAGAAGATGATCAGTTCTGCCCTAAAACAGACTATAAATATAGATTCTGGACTGCGATCGCTCGCGAGGCGAAACATGATTCGCGAGGCGAATCTTATGAACAGTCCTTCAGTGTTTGGATTTCTCGCGAGGCTAGACATGCTTCGCGAGGCGAGACAGAGAGGATGACTGTTGCTGGCACAGTGACGCTTCAGGCTCGCGAGGCGAGTAGCCTCTCGCGGGGCGAAAAACTCCAGAATTGCTTCTCTTTATTAACCTGAAAACAAGAGGTAGCAGTAAGTGCATTATTCGACTCAAAATCCCTAAATTAACCTAAAAATACTTTAGAGACTCAAAATGTTGCTTGAGGACAATCAAGTCTAATTTAGGCGAAAACGAGATTAAACTCGAATTAAACCATGGTCTTTACTAGTCAAAAACTAGTCGAGCCATAGGCTGATCAAAATACCCCAAACTTAAACTTTGCTTGTCCCCAAGCAAACTAAAACTCAAAAACTCAAACTTGGCAAGCTTAAATGAATCAATCAACTTTGCACAAATTTCAAGCAATCCTTCAAAATAATTTTTCCTTCAATGTTCCCCCCTTTCAAACAAAGCAATCCCCACATGCATTTACTTTAAACATTGAGAATTCCATCATTCATACAATCATTAATCTAAGCAAGGGATCCAAGTTACACACAAAAGGGAGATCACCAAACTCAAACAATCGCCTTCCTTACAAGGGCATTTAGTGTTTCGCTCATTCGCTCAGTTTTTGTCTAGGCTATCAACATTTCACTCAATTTCACTTTTAAGAGCACTTCCCATGAATTTGATTTTCATCTCAAAATGATTCCCACGGAAACATGCATGCAACATCAAAAGGTCTTTTAAGGTTGCAATGGGGCCCGGCTAAGGGTAGGATATTCAAAGGTATTAGGCTTAAGTCCCTAGGAACTAAGAGAGCATGAAACCTTTTACACTTTGAATTTCCACTCAAGTTCCTTTTTCCATTTCTCTTTATGCTTTTGGGCGACTACAGCCTTTTCCTTCTAATACCCTTCTTGACATTTTTGTTCTTTTATTTCCCCTTTTTTTCTTTTTCTTTTTTTTTCTTCTTTTCTTTGCCTTTGGCTCCAACCTATTTATTATTTATTTTTTTTTATTTTTCTCACCCCAGAATGACATGTCACATCCTTGTAGCCACCCCAAACTTAGTTTCCTGCAACCATTCTCTTTCTAAGCTTCCATGCTCTCCTAATCCTAAGATTGGGTTAACATGGTTTTTCCAGATTTTAGACTCATAACATGAGGTTATCAAGAACAACAGGCTAATCAGGCTCAATGGGGCTAACTAGGGAACATGCATTAGGGATGGTTCAATTTAGGACAAGTGGTTATTTACAAAGAAAATTGCCTAAATTATTTGATGCAAACACATAAACATGCAAACCATGAAGAGATTCAAGCAAATTCGGGAAAGTGCAGCTCAAAAGTGATTCACACAGTTTTAAACATGTTGGAGGCTCAAATTCCTCACCTGGACATTTTTGCAAATTGTTTGACCGAGATTCAATCCCTAGTGTGTGCATCCCTTCACCCCAAACTTATCATAAATCATGCATTCACAACAAAATATCTCAAAGTTCAATTTTTCAATTTTTCATGGGGATCAAATTTTCAATTTCAAAACCTAGGGGGAAATGATCAACAGTCAACAATATCATGCAATCAATCAATGCAAAATTTGATCAAATTCCAATCAAGCTTGCCGACACAAGACTCAACACACAAGCTCTTGATCTTCTCAAATTATTCAAGAGCTAAAAGAAAAACAAAACAAAAACAAAGCAAGGCAAAAGATAATTAAAAAGAAGAGGGTTTAGAGAAACTCATGGAGGTGGTTCCACCGGGATCCCACTGTCTGTGATACAGCGGTCACGGGATGCTCAGATTGCAATATGATCCTCCCGGATTCCATGGCATGCAGCATAAGTATGGGATTGGGCACTTGACAGTTGTGGTGACTCCGCCAAGTGCGGCGGACTTCTCGCTCCCTTTTGGGTCCGAGTTGACCTCTTTATCCACAAAGTCCTCCCAATAAAAATGGGATTCAACCTCTTGGACTGGCCATGGTGCCTTCATGTTTAAGGATGAAAAATCCAGTCTCTCAGGCAGAGGCTTGAACTCCATCGCCGGTTGTTCCACAGTGGGAGGTGGCAAACGGGTAGCGAGGATCTTTGGTGCCGCTTCAACTTCTGCACATTCTTCATTCACTGCACTAACAAATCCATCACCTGCTATACATGCAGAAATTTCAGCACACACCACACAAGGGTTAGTGTTAGTACAATCAGTACATATATTACAACAAACTGAATCAGAAAAGGCTTGAATGTATGGAAATTCAGCACACAGTTCATCCATCCCATCACACTCAACACATGTATATGAATTAATTGAATCATCTAATTCCAAAGGTTCTCCATCATCCTCAATCATGGTGAAGCAGATGTCCTCCTGATCCTCATTTTGTGTTTCCTGGTCGAACAGGACCCTCAACCTCATATGCCTCATGTTCCATATGGACGTTTTGCTCCTCGCACCCTGAAAAGAATGAGCTTTCGAAACATGCTACACATGAAGCAAAATCAGTACAATCAGCACATGAAGTATAATAGATAGAATCAGGGGAGGCGTGAATATCTGGTGATTCAACACACAGTTCATCAATAGAAGTATTCTTGACATCATTATCAAAATTTTCCTCGGAGGAAGTATTGTCAAGAACAACTATTTGTGAATATGTATGTTGTTCGAGGAGACGTGGAGTTTGCAGTGTAGCTAAGGCGGAAACGATGAGAGCGTTTTGAATGGCAAAATCCCGATGGCTTGCTTCCATCCTCGGTTGAAATTCAAGATTACTTGCTTCCATCCTCTGTTGGAATTCAAGATTTTGTTCTGCCATCCGTTGATTGTTCTCTTCCATCCGTTGAGTGTTCTCGTCCATTCGTTGTATCAGAGAAGCCATCTCATCCAGGCTGCCTTGATCTCCACCAAGTTGGCTAGGATAATCATTCACTCCAATCATGTCAAAACCACTGCTAAACTCATAACTTCCAGCAAAGTTGGGATAATATATGCGTGGCTCATAATCAACATAAGGTACATAATCTTGCATATAGTTATCCATGGGAACTACTACGATTCATAACCAGACAAAGCATCCATAAATAATTCAGCAATGCAATTTTTTTTTTCTGTTAATAACAACAAGAGTCCCCGGCAACGGCGCCAATTTTGACACGCTGTCGCGCACGCGTCAAAAAGCGAGCGATTTACAAAATTATGTAGTTAGGGAAGCGACAACTCGAGTATCGTCTCACAAGGACTCTTGTTGTTATTAACAGAAAATAATAAATAAAAAAATAAAATAAAAAAAACTGACTTTTCTGTTAACAACAATCCAAGAGTCCTTATGAGACGATACTCGAGTTGTCGTTTCCTTAACTACATAATTTTGTAAATCGCTCGCTTTTTGACGCGTGCGCGACAGCGTGTCAAAATTTTTGACAATTTTTGACAACGGCGCCAATTTTTGACACGTTGTCGCGCACGCGTCAAAAAGCGAGCGGTTTGTAAAAATGCAGTTAGGGAGCGACAACTCGAGTATCGTCTCACAAGGACTCTTTGGTTGTTGTTAACATAAAAAGACAGATTTGGGGGGTTTTGAGATTAAAAACTAAATTAAGAAAACAGAGCAAATTAAGTAATTTATCAATAAACTAAAAACGATTAACCTACTGTTTCGGTTTCCCCACTATCATTGATTCGTGTAATTCCATGCCCTAAGCGGATTCTAATCCCTTTTCGATTGTAGCATCAATTAACAAGTGAAATCGACGCAACGGGACATGTGTTCCTATTCCCGAATTATGCAAACGGGGTGAAGCTATCGTGAATTAATCAAACACGATTGAACACACGCGAATTAAGCAAACGCGATTAAGTATAGAAACATACAATCATCGAGATAAATCAATACCTATCCTATACAACTTGAATTAAGCAAACAAGGCATATAGCATAACTATTGAAAGAGAAAAGCAATAAGAATGGGAATTACATAACCTCAAATGGCAATGGAAACCAAATACAATAGATCAATCCAAGAAGACTAGTTCTCCATTAACAACTAGGACAGAAACCTATGAACAATTTTGCAGCCGTCAAAATCTAAAAGGAAAAAGAGCTGAGAAGATGATCAGTTCTGCCCTAAAACAGACTATAAATATAGATTCTGGACTGTGGTCGCTCGTGAGGGTCATCAAGAAACAATAGGCTAATTAGGCTCAATGTGGCTAACTAGGGAACATGCATTAGGGATTGGTTCAATTTAGGCCAAGTAGCTAATTCAAAGAAAATTGCCTAAATCATTTGATGCAAACACATAGACATGCAAACCATGAAGAGATTCAAGCAAATTCGGGAAAGTGCAGCTCAAAAGTGATTCACACAGTTAAAAAACATGTTGGAGGCTCAAATCCTCACCTGGACATTTTTCGCAAATTGTTTGACCGAGATTCAATCCCTAGTGTGTGCATCCCTTCACCCCAAACTTATCATAAATCATGCAATCACAATGAAATATCTCAAAGTTTAATTTTCAATTTTTCAAATGGGGATCAATTTTAAAATTTCAAGACCTACGGGGAAATCATCAAAAATCAACATATATCATGCAGTATATCTATGCAAATTCAACAAAACCCAATCAAGCTTGCCGACACAAGACTCACACACAAACGACTCAAAGCAACACAAATAAAACAAAACAAATGGTTCCCTCCCCCACACTTAAAACATACATTGTCCTCAATGAAAGAACATAAATATAAAATCAGAGTGAGGGAAAGGAGAAGGTGCTCCCTAATCAAGTTGCAGTGTAGGTGGGCTCTCCCAAGGAGAGCTCCTCAACAGTAGCATCTTCAGGCACCGAGCTCTCATGGAATAGCTTCAAGCGCTGCCCATTAACCTTGAAAACCTTGTTGCTACCTGCACTTTTTATTTCAACTGCACCATGAGGGAAAACATCAGTGACAACAAATGGGCCAAC
Source organism: Sophora flavescens (assembly GCA_030762895.1). NCBI lineage: Eukaryota > Viridiplantae > Streptophyta > Magnoliopsida > Fabales > Fabaceae > Sophora > Sophora flavescens. The sequence continues at coordinate 93,942,782 of CM061064.1, read as the reverse complement.
CCACTTGGATCGAAGTTTCCCAGTCATCACTTTCAGGCGCGAGTTAAACAATAAAACCTGTTGGCCCACAGAGAATTCCTTCCTAGAGATCATCTTATCATGGAAGTGCTTAGTTTCCTCTTTGTAAATCCGAGAGCTTTCATAGGCCTCCAACCTAAGCTCTTCAAGATGCTGCAATTGGAGTTTCCTTTTAATACCTGTTTTTTGCATTTCCAAGTTGCAGTTTTTGACCGCCCAATAAGCACGGTGCTCAACTTCCACAGGCAGATGACACGCCTTACCGAACACAAGTCTATAGGGGGGCATCCCTATTGGTGTCTTAAAAGCTGTTCTTTGAGCCCAAAGTGCGTCTTCTAGACGGCGGCTCCAGTCCCTCCTACTTGGCTGCACCAGTTTCTCTAAGATCTGTTTGATCTCCCTGTTTGAGATCTCAGCCTGCCCATTAGTTTGGGGATGGTATGCAGTGGAGACCCTGTGCACAACTCCATACTTCCGGAGTAAAGCTTCCATGGTGCGGTTGCAGAAATGAGTGCCTTGGTCACTTATGATAGCACGAGGTATGCCGAACCTGCAAAAAATATTGGACCTGACAAAATTTGCAACAACCTTGGAATCATTAGTCCTAATGGGGATAGCTTCCACCCACTTTGAAACTTAGTCAACAGCCAGTAAAATATAGAGAAAACCAAAAGATGCAGGGAAAGGACCCATAAAGTCAATTCCCCACACATCAAACACCTCACAGAAAAGCATAGGCTGCTGAGGCATTTCACTCTTATGAGTGATGGCTGTACCTGCTGTCTGACACTCTTTACAAGTCCGGTAAACCTCATAAGCATCCCTAAAAATGGTGGGCCAGTAAAAACCTGAATCTAGGACTTTTCTTGCAGTCCTTTGTGGCCCAAAGTGCCCCCCTACTTGAGAAGCATGAGAAAAGTGCAAAATAGACTCAATCTCATAGTCGGGGACACATCTCCTGATTACCTGATCACTGCCAAACTTCCAAATATATGGATCATCCCAGACATAGTATTTGGCATCACTCCTGAGTTTGTGAATTTGCGTCCTAGCTAGTTGCACCTGTTGGAAAAACACTAGCAACAAGATAGTTAACAATATCAGCAAACCAAGGAGTTACCCCATGCAACTGTAAAAGCTGCTCATCAGGAAAGTCATCCTGGATGGGATAAGGATTTTCATCCCCTTCTAATCTGCTCAAGTGATCAACCACCAAGTTATCAGCTCCACTATTGTCCTTAATCTCCACATCAAACTCTTGGAGCAACAACATCCACCGAATCAATCTCGGTTTTGCTTCTGGTTTCTTCAGCAAGTACTTTAGAGCTGCATGGTCGGTGAAAACAACAATCATGGAACCTAGCAAATATGATCTAAATTTATCAAGAGCAAAAACAATGGCTAGAAGTTCCTATTGGACGAATCTGGGCAAGTATACCCAGTCGTGCAAGTAATACGGTGGTGAGACCGTTTTATCGTTCCCACGAGGACTGCGACAAGTACTAGCACGTACCAATTCAACTACTATCTAAGCGATTATTGGATTGAAGAGAGTTCTATACTAATTATCAAACCCACAAAAGTAAAAATAAACAGAATAAGAAAAACAAACTCTTTTTGTAATTTTCTCAAACACTTGGAAGGCAATAAAAGAATGTTTTCAAATATGAATAAAGATGTTGGGATTAGGTTCACTAAACTTCATCCCCATGCAATGAAATGACTAATAAATAGTTTCTACTTCAAATATGACAATCAATCCACTAGATTACTCAAGCTTTAATTCCTCGGATGACAAGAGCCTAAATCCACTAATAGACCCTAATTCCTTAGGTGGCCTAGATTAGTGAATTCGGATTAAGATTAAGGATCATGTGATTGCTAATAAACCTAGTTCTATTCCTAGATACCAGATTTACTAGGTGATTAATTTCAGTTCCGGTTCTAATACGAATTTTCCAATTGCATATCAAAACACTAATCAAGTCATGGGGGTGCTAGCCACAACAAGCATTAAGCACAGAAAATCAATCACTCAATAAAGAAGTAGAAACCATATTACAAGATCAAGTCATATACATGAGAATTCAGAAATAGCTACCCTAACCCCAACAATGGGAGTTTAGCTACACATCATCAAAGTAAAAGGGAAAAGAAAATATACTAAGATGAAGGAAGCGAAGAACTCCATGGAAGGATGCACCCAGCCACCACAGCAGCAGAAATTGTGTCTTCTAGGGTTTCTTGGTCGCCTCCTCTCCTCCCAATCCAATCTCCCCACAATTCTGCCCTAAAACAGCTTATAACAGGGGTTCTAGGTTTTGCGCGCTCGCGGGGCGAGACGTAGCTCGCGAGGCGAATATTAAAAATCTAGTCTTCAGAGAATTGATCTCTCGCGAGGCGAGAGTGGTTCGCGAGGCGAGACACTTAGGGTCTTCTCAGATACACCCGTGATGAGTATCAGGGACTGGGCGTGATGGCTTCTGGTCCTCAGGCTCGCGAGGCGAGAAATGGTTCGCGGGGCAAGACAGAAATGGTTGCATTCTCTGGCACAGTCAGCCTTTAGGCTCGCGAGGCGAGACAGAAAGGATGACATTCTACTGTTTCTGGCTGTCTTCAGTCTCGCGAGGCGAGTAACCTCTCGCGGGGCGAGCATTCCCAGAATTGAATTCTCCACTGTTTCTTCATTCCCTTGACTCTAAGTTAACCAGATTTTTCATTGATTCCTGCAAAACAACACACAAAACAACCTTATACGTTCCAAAGGAAAAACTAACTAAAATCAAATAAAGAATGCCAAATCTATATGAAAAATGCATCCAAAAGTGTACAAGAAACATGATGTAAAATCACACTATCAGTTCCTTTTCAGTAGTGGTGTAATTAGCCTGTGCAGCATCTAAAGTCCTAGAAGCATAGTAAATCACATGGGCAACCTTGCCCACCCTTTGTGCAAGGACCGCCCCCACAACATAGTTAGAAGCATCACACATAAGCTCAAAAGGGAGGGTCCAATCAGGAGGCTGGATGATGGGAGTGGAGGTCAATGCCTTCTTCAAGAAATCAAATGCCTTCTTGCAGTTGTCATCAAAGTTGAAAGTGGCATCATTCTTCAGCAGGTTGGACAGAGGAAGGGTTATCTTGCTGAAATCCCTTATGAAGCACCTGTAGAAACCTGCATGACCAAGAAAAGAATGAATCTCGCGAACGCAAGATGGGTAAGGCAGTGTAGAAATCACATCAATCTTAGCAGCATCTACTGAAATACCATTTTCAGAAATAATATGCCCCAAAACAATCCCCTGTTCAACCATAAAATGGCATTTTTCATAGTTCAAAACAAGGTCAGTTTCAATGCATCTTTCCAAAACCAAGTTCAGACTATGCAAGCATGCATCAAATGAGGAACCATAAACAGTAAAATCATCCATGAACACTTCCATGCAATTCTCAATATACTCAGTAAAAATACTAATCATGCATCTCTGGAATGTGCCAGGAGTATTGCAAAGACCAAATGGCATCCTCCTGTAAGCAAATGTGCCGAAGGGGCACGTGAAAGTAGTCTTTTCCTGATCCTCTGGTGCAATGTGGATCTGGAAGTAACCTGAAAAACCATCAAGAAAACAGTAATGTGATTTACCTGCTAGCCGTTCAAGCATCTGATCAATGAACAGCAAAGGAAAGTGATCCTTTCTAGTAGCCTGGTTCAATCTCCTGTAGTCAATGCAGACTCTCCAGCTATTCTGGACTCTAGTGGGAACAAGTTCATTGTTTTCATTTTTCACCACTGTGAGTCCAGACTTCTTAGGCACAACTTGCACTGGGCTCACCCATCCATCACGAGATAGGATATATGATACCCGCATGCAAGAGTTTTGTTACCTCCTTCTTCACAACATCAAGAATCAAGGGATTGAGCCGCCTTTGGGGCTGCCTAACTGTTTTAGCCCCATCCTCCAATAGAATCCTATGCATACACCTGGAGGGGCTAATACCTGGTATGTCATCCAAGGTCCACCCAATCGCCTTCTTATGCTTCTTCAAAACCTCCAAGAGCTTAGCTCCCTGATCAGCATCAAGGCTAGAGGAAATTATGACCAGAAGTTTTTCTTTCCTCTCCAAATAAGCATACTTCAGATTTCCAGGAAGTGCCTTAAGCTCTAGGGAGGGTGGCTGCTCAATAGATGGTACGTTTAGGGCAGCCGTACTGTCAAGAACTTCAGCTGAACAAACAGCTTCATCCATACTGTCACCCTCCAAAGCAGCATCAATCCCAAAACAAACAGCACAAGGGTCAGTGTGAGTACAATCAGCACATGAGTAGACATCATCAAAACCAGAAATGGATGGGAAATCAGCAGCTGCAACCAAATCATCATAAGTTTCATCAACAATTTCAGAGAGTAGCTCTATTCGAAAAACAGAGTGCTCTTCCAAGGGATGCTTCATGGCATCGAAAATGTTGAATTTTGCCACAATGTCACCAAACTCCATGGACATGGTTCCATCGTGAACATCAATCTTTGTCTTCGCCATTTTCATAAACGGCCTGCCCAGAATGATTGGTGATCTGCTAGAATCTGTTTCCCCTGCCATGTCCAGGATGTAAAAATCAGCAGGAAAAGTCAAGTCATCAACTTGCACCAGCACATCTTCTACCACTCCAATGGGGCGAGAATTGGTCCTGTTTGCCAACTGGATAGTGAGACCTGTATGTTGCAAAGGACCAAGATCAAGATTGTTGAAGACCGAAGTAGGCATGACATTAATAGAAGCTCATAAATCCAACATGCAATTGTCGAATTTACTGTCCCCAATGGTGCATGGAATGGCAAAAGTCCCCGGATCCTTCCATTTCTGTGGCATTGCCTGAGTGAGGGCCGAAACAGTAACCTTTTCAGATGCAGGCTTAGGTTGAATGAGGGCTGAAACATTTCGCCCCAAATTGACTCTCTCATTTCCCCTCAACCTCCTCTTGTGTGCACAAATACTTCAGAAACTTTGCATACTTTGGAACCTGCTTAATCACATCAAGAAGCGGGATGTTCACTGCCACTTTTCTGAACACATCTAGAATCTCCCTCTCCTTGTCTTCCCCATCAATCTTCTTATTTTTCAGCACTCTTTGCGGGAAGGGGGTCGGTGGCACATAATCTTTCTCAGCTTCAACAGCAACAGAAGGTTCAGGTGTTACCTCAATAGTTTCTTTATACTTTTCAAGGGCTGCCTCTACAACTTTCCCGGACCTCAAAGAAATCGCACTCACATTAGGATTTGGAGCATTAGGATTCACCACTGTTTGTGTAGGGAGTTGGTTCGATCCTTGAGCTTGCTGCATGGCATTCATCGAAGTGGCAAGCTGTCCAATCTGTGTCTGCAAAGTATGAATACTAGCATCCGTTCGCTGCTGAAACTGTCCAATCTGTGTCTGCAAGGTCTGAAACTGGAGATTTTGTGCAATCATTTACTTGAACAGGTCCTCTAGTGAAGGTCCAGAAGGTGCAGAGGTGGTCACTTGGGGAGAATTCTGTAGTGGTGCCAGCGGTAACATTGGTTGTTGCTGTTGTGCAGATGAGTTCCCATACCGAAGGTTTGGATGATTCCTCTAGTTGGGGTGGTACTTATTGGTGGAAAGGTCAGGAATGTCGTACTGGTTCTGATTGTTGCCTTGATTGTAAAGATTGGCTGCATAAGCTTGAGGCAAATCAGTGACTGACTCATCTTTCAGAATGGGGCATGCATCGGTCAGGTGCTCAGGAGAGGTGCAAATGCCACACAACCTTGCTGGCTGAACCTTATCCATTGCCAACTGCTTCACCAAAGAAGTGAGCTCATCAAGTCTGCTCTCAAGGGCCTTGTTGGAAGAAGAAACTTGGACCTCATTCACTCCCTTTGTCTCGGCAGAATTGCTTCTAGTTGTGAACTGCTGGGAGTTGGGTGACATGTTCTCAATCAATTTCTTGGTAGCGGCTGGGGTCTTATCAACAAGTGCTCCCCCACTAGCAGCATCCAAAATATTTCTATCCATCGGTAGCAACCCCTCATAAAAGTATTGAATAAGGAGCTGCTCGGAAATCTGGTGCCGAGGGCAACTGGACACTAGCTTCTTGAATCTCTCCCAGTACTCAGCCAATGGTTCATTGCCCTGTCTAATACCACATATCTCCTTCCTGATTGATGCAGCTCTGGAGGAAGGAAAGTACCTTTCTAAGAAGACCTTCTTCAAATCATTCCAGGTTGTAACAGAGTTTGGCTCAAGGTAGTATAACCAATCCTTCTCAGCACCTTGCAGTGAGAATGGGAAGGCTCTCAGCTTGATTTGGTCTTCAGTTACTCCTTCCGGTCTCAAAGGTTTAGAGCAGACAACCTGGAATTCCTTCAGATGCTTGTGTGGATCCTCACCTGCAAGACCACTAAACCTTGGCAACAAGTGTATTAAACTAGATTTTAGTTCAAAAGGGGCAACAACATCAGCATACTCAATACACAAACCATTATAATTAACATCAGGGGCAGCAAGCTGTCTTAATGTTCTTTGATCAGCCATGTTATCAAGTGCAGGTGCAGAATCAGAATCGCTATTGGTTGGTGAACTAGTGCTAGCCTGAAGTGCTCTACAGCGTGTGTGCAAAGTTCTTTCAATTTCAGGATCAAATTCTAACAAGTCAGAGCAACCAGACCTAGTAGCCATAACTAATTAAGCAGAAAATCAAGAACGAAAAATGAGAAAATAACAACAAGAGTCCCCAGCAACGGTGCCAATTTTTGACACGTTGTCGCACATGCGTCAAAAAGAACGGGTGGTTTGTAAAGACTATAGTCAGGGAGCGACAACTCGAGTATCGTCTCACAATGACTCTTGGATTGTTATTCACTTCAAAAATCAGTTTGGGGGGGTGTTTGATTTGAAGGATTCAATTAAAAGAAAACAATGCAATTGAGGAAATAGTGATTATCAATATATTGAAACGATTAATCTACTGTTCTCGGTTTCCCACTATCATTGATTCATATAATTCCCATGCCCTAATCGGATTCTAATCCCTTTTCGATTGTAGCAACAATTAACAAGCAAAATTGGCACTACACGATATATGTTCCTAATTCCCGAATTAAGCAAACGGGGTGAAGCCCTCGTGAATTAAGCAAACACGATTGAACACACACGAATTAAGCAAACGCGATTAGATATAGGAACATAACATCACCGAAATAAATCAATATTAATTCCATATAATCCTGAATTAAGCAAACAGAACATACATCATAGTATTGAAAGGAAGAAGCAAAATAATCCAGGAATTACAGAATCTCAAGTGTCAGTGGAACCCGATTACAGAAGATTAATCCAAGGGAATTAGTTCTCCATCACAGAAATGACAACAACCTAAAAGTATAGTGTAAAACAGTGAAAACTGGATGAAATTAGTGTCTGCTGCGTTCCTATTTATAAAGAGGCCGCGAGTCACGGCCGTGATGGCCGTCACGGCTAGGCCGTGACTGCTTCTGTCAAGGGCGTGCATTCAAATTCTGGTCCGTCATGGCCGTGATACCTATCACGGCCTGGCCATGATCGCTTCTGTCCATGGGTGCTGATCTGTCACGGTCGTGACCTTCATCACGGCTGAGCCGTGATCAATTCTGACTTCCTGTGTCTTCTCATCACACCCGTGATGAATATCACGCCCGTGATGGATATCACAGCTGGGCCGTGATGCTTTCTGACTTTCATGGTTTTCTCATCACGCTCATGATGTCTATCACGGCTGGGCCGTGATCCTTTCTGTCTTCCATAGGTAGCTCATCACGGTCGTGACCAGTGTCACGGCCTGGGCGTGATGGCTTCTGCTTCAGGTGTCCTTCCCTTTTTACTCTTCTTATTATCCTGAAAACATGAAATAGCAGTAAGTGCTTTATTTGACTCAAAATCAACTAAAATACCCTAAAACTACTTAAGAGACTCAAAATGCTGCTTGAGGACAATTACATCCAAATTTGGACGGAAACGAGATTAAACTCGAATAAAACCATGGTCTTACTAGTTAAAAACTAGGTGAGCCAGAGGCTGATCAGAGAAAAAGCCAGAATGTGTCAAAATCCGCATCAAGCGATAGATGAAGTTGGTTTTGGATGGATGGATTGGTAGTGAAGCAATAAGTTCTGAGAGTGGCATATGTTGGCCATACTTGTGTATTAGATCTAGTATGCACAAGTCAATTTCACATTTAAGGGACATAGAGTTTATGAAGCTAAAAGTGTGATGCAATATGTGGGTTTGAACTTGAAGCAGTTTAGCAGCAGGCTCTTCCTTGTGGGATTCCATTGTATTGCTGCCTGAATTACTATACTAGCAAGATTTGTGGTTTGGTATCTCATATTACTTGTGTCCATTTATAGTGCGGGCAAATGTTCTGTATCTTTAATGGATTTCAATGTGTATTTTGTGTATATTGATTATTTGGAAAGATTGAATTAAAAAGATGTGTTGCCTTCAATTTATAGGCAATCAGTTTACATGATAACTAGCAAAAAGATAGTATAACAAACTATCTAATCTTATCCCAACAGAAAAGATAGTAACAGACTAACAAACTTATCAACAATAGAAGAATAACAGCAATAATCGATTACTGTTGTTTGGTAGCTACTACTCTGATAACAACAGTAGTAGTCGATTGCTACTATGATATTAATCATATCATCTATTACTCCCCCTCAAGATGGAGTGTGAGGGTTATGAACACCCAACTTGGTTGCTAAATCAGAAAACATCCTGCCACTCAAAGCCTTCGTGAAAATATCAGCTTGTTGTTGCTTTATTGGAATATTTTCAGTGGAGATTGTGCCTGCTTGCAAATGTTCTCTTTTAAAATGACAATCAACTTCTATGTGTTTGGTACGCTCATGAAAAATGGGATTGGCTGCTAGATAGAGAGCAGCTTGATTGTCACAATACAAAGTTGTAGGTGAGTTATAGTCAACCTGTAGACACCTCAACAAACTTCTCAACCAAATGATTTCACTAGTATCATGAGTAACGGTCCTGTATTCTAATTCACTGGAAGATATGGATACAATGGATTGTTTCTTGGTTTTCAAAGAAATTGGAGTTGAACCCAGTTTCATCAAATTATCCGAAATGGATATTCGGGTTATTGGGCAAGAAGCCCAGTCTGAATCACAATAGACAACAAGCTGAAGGTTGTTGTCTTTAGGCAATATAATTCCTTGACCTGGTGATGACTTTAAGTAACGTAGAACTCTCATAGCATCATCCCAGTGTTCTTATTGTGGTGTCTGCATGAACTGACTTAAAACATACACCAAGTAAGAGATCTTTGGATGAGTGATGGTGAGATAGATGAAACGTACTACTAGCCTACGATATTGAGAAGAATATGAGAATGGAGGCCCGGTTGCCAATGCCAGGTGATGATTCTGCTCCATGGGAAAGGAGGATAGTTTGCAACCAAGCATGCCACACTCATCCAAAATGTCTAAAGTGTATTTTCTTTGACATATAAATAATCCTATTGAGCCTCGCGCCAATTCCAAACCAAGAAAGTACTTTAGACTTCCTAGATCCTTCATGTGAAAACAAGTGCTCAAATATTGCTTGAATTTGCTACAAGCATGAGAGTCGTTACTGGCTATGACAAGAACATCTACATAGACTAAAACTGCAAGAAAGATGGAGTCATGTGAATAGACAAAGAGACTGTGATCAGCATGAAATTCTTTGAAGCCATACTCCACCAATGCATGAGAAAGCTTGGAGTACCAATTGCGGGATGCTTGACACAAACCATATAAAGATTTGCATAAGCTGCATACCATTCCTTGTAACATCCCTGGCTGCTTTATGGATTGACGACTGTCCCCACAAACCAACACGGGTCTTTTCAGTGTGCTTTGTCCTCACTCACACACTTCCCGGGAAAACGTCCCAGGAGGTCGCCCATCCCAAAATTGCTCCAAGTCAAGCTCTCTTAACTGTGGAGTTCTTAAGTGATAGGCTACCGAAAAGAAGATGCATCTTGTTAGTATAGGTAGTACCAATCAATTCATATAAGCCTTCCTCAACTGTATAGTCCCATACCTACATAGTCTCAGGATCCCTCTCATTCGGGTGTGTTATCGGTTCATTCATGTGTCCCTCTGCCTAGAAGCCTGCCAGGAGCCGCTCCTTGTCCGTGCCTTCTTGCACCGGCGACCACTCCCCGCCCTCGTCGGCACCCGGGTGTTACATGCCCACCAGCTTCCTCTTGGTTCATCCCCGAACCACACCGTACTGGGAGAGGTGCCGCTCTAATACCATTTGCAACATCCCCGGCTGCTTTATGGATTGACGACTGTCCCCACAAACCAACACGGGTCTTTTCAACGTGCTTTGTCCTCACTCACACGCTTCCCGGGAAAACTTCCCAGGAGGTCACCCATCCCATAATTGCTCCAAGTCAAGCTCGCTTAACTGTGGAGTTCTTAAGTGATAGGCTACCGAAAAGAAGATGCATCTTGTTAGTATAGGTAGTACCAATCAATTCATATAAGCCTTCCTCAACTGTATAGTCCCGTACCTACATAGTCTCAGGATCCCTCTCATTCGGGTGTGTTATCGGTTCATTCATGTGTCCCTCCGCCTAGAAGCCTGCCGGGAGCCGCTCCTTGTCCGTGCTTTCTTGCACCGGCGACCACTCCCCGCCCTCGTCGGCACCCAGGTGTTACATTCCTTATGTGGGAACACTATATCCATGTGGCACGACCATATAAACTTCCTCATCTAGTTCTCCATACAAAAAGGCATTGCTTACGTCCATTTGATGAAGCTCCCATCCTTTTGCCACAACTACTGAAAGTAGGCATCTAACAGTAGTCATCTTGGCGACCGGTGTAAAGGTTTCTTTGAAGTCTTCTTCAACTTGAGTGAACCCTTTGGCCACAAGACGTGCTTTATATTTCTCTATCTCAACTGTAGCTTTGTGTTTTACTTTGTACACCCACTTGCATCCTACAGTTTTACGGCCTGGAGGAAGAAATGTCAATTCCCATGTTTGATTATCTTCCAGCGCCTTGATTTCTTGTGTCATGGCATTTCACCATTCAGGATGCTTCACCGCTTGAGCATATGTCTTGGGTTCTTCATGAGACCCAAGTTCTGCAAGATATGCTTCATGTCTATGTGAAAAATGATCCTAACTTACAAAGTTTGAAAGAGGATAGACCGTACCTGAAGAGGTGCTAGGATTGGATGTCGTGCATGAAGGGTTTACAGTAACTGCATGGCAATAGTAATCTTTGGGATAGGTTGGAGGTTGCCTTGTTCGTGGGACCTGTTCCATTTTGTTTGTTATAACTCGATGCTCCCCTTCACTTTGAGGTTCCAATACCATGTCATTAGGGTTCCCTGTCTCTGTATCGTGGGAAGCATCCCCATTTGTGTCAGTTTCTTGCGAACGCTCCCCCTTATTTGAAACTTGCTGAGTTTCTTCAGGAATTTGCCCACTTTCTTCATGCAATGTAATGCATGGATATCCAGCTTCTTCTTGAAACACAAAAACATTGGGATTTGTTGTTTCCCTTTCGGCTGGAAGTTTGTAAGGAAAAGAATCCTCATAGAAAATCACATCACGTGAAACCAGAAATTCATGCATTTTCAAATTGTAGACTTTCCACCATTTCTAACTCTGTGGATAATCAATGAACATGCATTTTTCTGCTCTCGGTGCAAATTTGTCTTGCTTTTTGGACGAGTTCTTTACATAACATAAACACCCGAAAACCGTCAAGTGATCATAACTTGGTGGCTTTCCATATAGCATCTCATAAGGAGTTGTGCCATTGTTGGCAATGGTGGGAGTCCTATTTATGAGATGAATTGCTACCAACAAGAATTCCCCCCAAAATTTCATGGGAAGATTGGCTTCGAAACGTAATGCCCTTGCCACATTGAGTATGTGCCTGTGCTTTCGTTCTACACATGCGTTTTGTAGGGGTGTTCCTACCCAAGAGGTCTCATGAATTATTCCTTCTCCACGAATATATTTTGGGAAGCTTGAATTTGTGAACTCTGTACCGCGGTCACTCCTTCTTCATATTTATATTAAATTGTATCTTGACCATATTGAAAAAATGTTTGAGCATATCTAAAGTCTCAGTCTTGTGCCTCATTTGATAAACCCACGTTGCTCTTGAATGGTCATCAACGATAGTGAGAAAATAACGTGACCTATTGTGTATAGCAGTTTTATACTTTCCCCATAAATCACAATGTATGAGATGGAAAGGTGCATCAACTTTATTATTGCTAAGATCAAAAGAAAGTCTACATTATTTGGATTTATGACAAATATCACAACATGCTTTCTTATTCAAACTAAAACTTCACTTAACCAAATGAGAAATTTTCTGAAGGGCTTGAAATAAAGGGTGTCCCAATCTTGAGTGCCAAAGGCTAGCCAAATTCTTCTGAACAGCGGTAAAATAAATGCCTTGTGTTGGTCCTTTGAGCATGTAAACCCCTTTATGCAGCTCACCTAATCCAATCATCCTCTTCATGGTCCGGTCCTGCAATACACAACAATGTTCATCATATGTCAGTGTGCAATTTGAATCATGTGTTAACTTATGCACGGAAATTAAATTACCGCTGAATTAAGGTACAAATAAAACATTTTTCAGATTAATATTTGTATCAAGATCAACACATCCCATTCTTTATACTAAAATAGCATTCCCTGTGGGCACTGTTACAAAGAAAGGTTTGTCAATATTGCATACTTCCTTCAAGAGAGAAAGCAAGGGTGTCATGTGGTGTGAAGCCCTACTATCTAACACCCATTCTGTCACTTTCGGTTTCTTGCTATTACCAGCCATGTTTTCATGCACTCCTGCATCATGTATCATGCATTTTCCATGAAGTGTGTATGCTGCCTTTGCTTCTTCTGGACCTTCTTTCTCCTCATCGCCACAAGCCTTGAATGCGCCAGATTGTTGTCCTTGTTTATGTGCTCCATTCCGTGTTCAGCGTGAATTCCAGTTATCTGGATAGCCAATGATCTCGAAGTAATTTGCCTTTATGTGACCCATCTTGCCACATTGATCGCATTTAGGCCGAGGTCCACCACATCCCCACCCTTTGCCACCTCTGGATGAATGAAAGGCTGCTCCATTATCAGTTTTGGCAGCTCTTTCCTTATCTGTTACAAAACGTGATTCCTTCTTTTGAATGTGGTTGAAAACACGCCTAAGGGAGGGAAGTGGTTCTGAGTTAAGGATGGTTGCCTTGATGTGTGAATACTCCTCGCTATCAAGACCTCCAAGAAACAAATGGACGTGGTGATCCTCCTCTCATTGAGTTAATTGCCTCGAGGCTCCACAGCTACATTACGGTAAGGAATGAAGTTCATCAAGCTCATCGAAAAGACTCTTGAACTTTGTATAATAATCTGTGATGCTCATGTCGGGTTCCTTCTCCATTATACAGAGCATGTGTCGTAACTGATGAATTCTTGGTGTATTAATTTGTGCAACACGTTCTTCAATATCGAACCAGATGACCCTTGTTGTTGAGGCATGTGAAATGCTTCCATGCAGGCTTGGATCAACTGCATTTATGACCCATGTCATCTCTATTGAGTCTGCCTTTTCCCATTTCATGTAGTCTTCTGATCTGGTCGCTGGTTTATGGATGGATCCATCTATGAAGCCAAGCTTCATATTTGAACGCATGCTAGTCTTCATTGCACTAGCCCATGTCCTGTAGTTCGATCCATTGAGAGCTCCTCTAATAAGAGCCGTCCGTGGGTTGTCAGAAGAACCAAGGTAGCAGGCTGGATTCTGAGGGAGATTGGATGACTGTTTGTCATCGTTGGAGGCATTGCCCTTCTCCAACTTTTGTTTAGGATCTTCCTTCTCTGATACCATAATGGATTTCAATGTGTATTTTGTGTATATTGATTATCTGGAAAGATTGAATTACAAAGATGTGTTGCCTTCAATTTATAGACAATCAGTTAACATGATAATTAACTAGCTGAAAGATGGTATAAACTATCTAATCTATCCTAACAGAAAAGATAGTAACAGACTAACAAACTTGTCAACAATAGAAGAATAATAGCAGTAATCGATTACTGTTGTTTGGAAGCTACTACTGTGATAACAACAGTAGTAGTCGATTACTACTCTGATATTAATCCTATCATCTATTAATCTTGAAATAAGAAGACAATAAATTATATCTATCTGTTGTAAGTTCTAACTTCTAACTTCTAATTGATTTTGGCTAGCTAGGCATGCATTTTCTTTCTTGAAAAATTTAAGATCCAACTTCACTCTTTTCTTTTCAATCAATAAAATAAATATCGTTATTATATATATAAATAAAAAATTAATTTAAAAGGTTTTATTTTACACAAACAAGTGAAACAACAATAAATTAAATTAAAACATAATCATATGCCAGCACACACACGCAACGATAAGTCCGAGTTCGGTTTAGGTTGATTTATTTCTTTTAATAAATGAAAAAGAAATTAATTAATGATTAATGAATATTTTGACCCCTACAAATAAGGTTTGATTAGATTTTAGTCCCTCCACAACTTTTTCTTTAGTTTTGATTCTTAAACGTCTTAAAAGCTTGGAATTGGTCTATGTCGTTAATTGATGATGTGGCAGATGACATACCACGTCATTAGTATCACATGTTCAAAAAAAATTAATTCTACATGTTTAATTAAATATTTTTATTAATTTTTATATCCATGTAGATTAATACTAATTAAATAATTTTATCATATAATATAATTAAATAATTTTAATAACTTTTGAATTTACATATATTAATTAAAAATAATATTGTTGTACCGAAATTTTTTATTTTAATAAATTAAGTCCACCTGTCAATTAAATACACATGTGGAATTAAAATTTATTATTTTTTGTCTAGGTGGCATCGATGAGTGACACTCTACCTACCATGTCGTGAGTTAACGACAGGGACTCATTCCAAACTTTTAAAACGTTTAAGGATTAGAATCTAAGAAAAAATTTGTAAGGACTAAAATCAAAATTTGCCTTATTTGCAATACAATGTCCAAAATATACATTAAACCAAAAATCAAAAAAAAAAATTGAACATTTTCATAAAATTAGTTTTATCATTTTTTTTTTGGATTAATGTTATCTAGTTTAATTAATTTGGGTATGAAAATCTCCGGTTAAAAGAGCAATATTAGCAACATATTCTTTAGCATATTCTCTTTAATACAAAGTCTATTATTGGACGAATTTCATACGAGACTCTACTGAATAAAGAGTAGACCTGCTTAAATTAGTGAGTTCCATATAAAATTCACTCAATAATAGAAAGTATGTTAAAAAGAGTATAATAAAAAGTATCTTGATAACATTTCTATAATTAAGATGAACAGTTTGAGTGGCATGGATTAGAGTTAATACACTCCCAAAAAACTTTAATTCCATAAGAAAAATCATATATAGTGATGACTTTTATATGTTCAAAAGGAAGGAACCAAAAGGGCTTAATTTTCAAATAGTACATACGATAGTGCCTGCATTAATTCTGGAAAAAGACACTCTCCATTTTCCAATTTCCCATTCCTCTTCATTTTCAAAATTTTAGGAAAATAATTGTTAATTATTTACATGTATGTATTCCTTTCATGCATTTATCATCCCCAAAACTTTAGAAATGAATATATTAATTTTTCATGAGAAATGGAGAGGATCCCCACCCATTAATTCTTTGCAAGTGCAGTTAATAAACTGTTAAAGGTGCAAAGCTTGGGTAAGAGTGGAAGATAGGTGCTTACATCCGATGTGAATGGAGGTGGGAATTGGTTAGGTCGTCCGTTGGAGACCTATATGAAGTTTAATTAAAAGGTCATGCTAAGTTTTTTTTTTAAAGATAAATGTTAATCAGTGCTCTAAGGACATGGTTAAAGAATAAAGAAATAAGAAAATATTTTATTAGGAAATTGTGTATTCAATACATCAAAAATTTAAAAGTTATATATTTCAATAAATAAAGAATTTCTATTTCTTGATTTCTTTGCAAATTCTCTTAGGACACTGCCTAGCAAGTGTAACATCTCGAGCTGCTTTACGGATTTATGATTGTCCCCACAAACCAACACATGTCTTTTCAGCGTGTTTTTTTCTCACTCACACACTTCATAGGAAAAACCATCCCATAATTGCTCTAGGTCGAGCACACTTAACTTTAGAGTTCTTAAGGATGCATTTGATTCACTAAAAAGGACAGGACAGACAAAACAATACTGGACAAGTAGATAAGTCACATGACAGCATTTTGTACCGAACGTTGTTTGGTGGTTGATGTGTGGCACAAGCAATTTTGTGCTAGTTTTAATTTATTTCATACGGCTATGTACCCGACAGAATAATGTAAACTTGCATTAAAGATGTCATACTAAAAGGATGGTCCTTAAGCAGTAGTCTAAAAGCATTAGTCAGCACATACCTTATTTCCAGCTCGTTCTCGGTGACACTGTCGGGAGAAGAAGCCAAAATGTGTCAAAATCCACATCAAGCAGTAGATGAAGTTGGTTTTGGATGGGTGGATTGGTAATACAGTAATGAGTTTTGAGAGTGGCATGGGTTGGCCATACTTATGTATCAAATCCGGTATGCCTAAGTCAATTGCACATTTAAGGGATCGTTAACACTGGTTTTTGGTTGGTGTCCAAAATCCCTTTGTTACAAATAATTAAAGATCAGACGAGTGTGGGACGAACGAGTTATGCGGTAATCTCGTCAGGATGTGTGTATATATGTCTGCCAAGTATGAATTTGACAAATTAGTCAAATCTAATAAATGCTGGCAAAGACTTGGGTTTTGTATTTTGAAAATATATTTCTAATTTGAAAAGAAAAAGTCAATTTCTTAAACAAAAGATACTTCCTAATTGCATAACTTTTTGTACGTAATATTGAAATGGAAATAACACTAATTTGAAAAGCAATTTGTATAAAGCATGATTAAATGACTACTAAAAATAAAAGAACTTAAATAAAGAACATGAAAGAAATTACTGAAAGTAATGAAGAACATGTAAAGAACTTTAAAAAAAACATAATCAATATTAAAGAACGAGTAAAGAACTTTGAAGGATAAAACGAGTATTGTACTGGGTTATAATACTAAATTGAATTGAAAATGAAAAGGGTGGAGGAAATACTTGAGTGTAATCCGTCAATCTGCTGTGTGATCGAGTTATGTAGGATGTGTATCAAGTAACCTCCTAGATAATGAAATAGTTTCTGAAATATTAACTAATTAAGTATGAATACTTGACAGGAAGTAAAACTTAGATTTGAAATGTAAGAACACTACAAATGAAATAATGTAGAAAAGGCAGTTATTTATTAAAGTTGATGAAGAACAATTTCTGAGAAATTGAATAGAAACGAATGAAAATGTTAATTTAAATAAAGGATGTCAAAAACTAGGAACTACTTATAATATTAGATTAAAGGAAAACTTGACAAGCATGAAGTGCAGAAAAGTAATGAAAGTTATAGAAAGAATATGAAGAACATGATGAATAAACTGGAAAGTGTATGAAGAACTTGAAGGAAATGAACCAATATTGTATTGAAATTGAACATTGTATTGATGATAAAAGGGTGGAAGGAATACTTGAGTTAATCCGTCAGTCTGTTGTGTGATCGAGACGTGTAGGATGTTTCAAGTTCCAACCTTTATTACATCGTAGAATCTAGTATTTATAGAAAAAGTAAATAACTTCCTAAAGGTAACTTCCTATCTAAAAGACTGCCACATGTCTTTGGCAGTTCTCTTAAGTTTATACTTAAACTGCTTGTCAAACAACTCTGACAACTGCTCAATTTCTTGAACCGCTCCGCGTCAACTTGACTGTCTTCAACGGTCTGGCTGCTTGACGGCTTATCTTGCTGATGCCTTGTCAGCCTTGAAGACTTAACCATTTTCACACTTCTGTACATTTGACAACTCTTCTTAACACTTTGTCGAAATGATGGGTTGTCAATTTATCCTTTCTGTCGGCTAGTATTTTCTTGTTAACTAAGTATAATACTTAGAAAATACCATTCATTATTCTGATTCCTTTGTCAGTCAGTCAAATGCATCCGTCAATAATCAAAAATTTCACTCTTGACAGATGCGCTCTAAGTTTCGCTTTTTTGATGGCTTTGCATGTCTGACATGTCAACTGAAGAACTTCTTGTCAATTTCACACTTGTCAATTCTTATATAATCTTCTGAATTTGACGTTCTTCTTTATATACATTCTTCTGTCAACTTTATTCCAGTCGACTTTGAACTTGGTCAATTTTCCTCTCTTCGATCCAACTCTTGTCTACTTTGGGAATTCCTTATGAATTTGACAATCTTGTTTTTGACCAATGTTTTTGTCAACTTTCCGTCTGTCAACTTAGTACTTATCAGCTTCGTCTACTTTGGGAATTCCTTATGAATTTGACAATCTTGATTTTGACCAATTTTTTCTGTCAACTTTCTGTCTGTCAACTTTCCGTTTGTCAACTTTCTTTTAGCCAAACCAGTATATACCAATTTTGGGACTTCTTCTCAATTTTCATGGAGCCTCTTTCTGCCTGTCTGACGAAAACTCACATATGAAAATTCACTCCTAACATATGCCCGCCAAGTTTTGTCTTTCGACGGCTTACGGAGAGAGGCAAAACTTCGACAGTCTACAATCTTGATACCATCAATCCTCTTGAACAACCAATTCATTCTTCACCAACTCCTCAACAAACTCCAATTCTCAAACACATCTTCCACCTCTTCCGACAAACGCCTTGTCTATTGTCGTCAAACCAGTGAAAGTTACTGCCTCTAAACTTGAAGACTTAATTAATTTTCTGTCAGAGACTGGTCGTCGGAGTTCATCAAGATCTGCCCATTTTTCAAAATTGACAGGGAAAGATTCGAGTGATTATCAAGCTATCAAGTTTATGCAAGTGTTTAAATCCCTTTTCAAACATCCACTTGACATCCTATGTTCAGATTCAGCCGTCCGTTCGACCATGACCAATCTTCTCCAACAACTCAATCTAATCAAGAACGTTCTGCCAACTTCAAGCAGGGTCACTTTGGCTTCTGCCCAAGACTTCTTTGATGGTCTGTCGGACAAATTGTCAACCATCAATGATGTTATGTCCCCTTTTGAAGTCTCTTCTCCAACAACTCAATCTAATCAAGAACGTTCTGCCAACTTCAAGCAGGGTCACTTTGGCTTCTGCCCAAGACTTCTTTGATGGTTTGTCGGACAAATTGTCAACCATCAATGATGTTATGTCCCCTTTTGATGTCGAAGAAATCAGCAGGGACAATATGTTGGGGACTCTACGCACCATGAAGGCCACAAGAGAACGAGATTCATGTCATTGCTGACAGCGTCAAAGCTGACTTGGCAGTAGACAAAGAGATTGTTGACTTAGAAGTTGCTTTAACTCAAGCCAAAGAGAAAAAAACTTCAACTTGCATAACCTCTGTCGGTCAGCAAAGAAAAGGTCTTTTAAACTGACGATGAACCTAAAAAGTCAGGGGTGACTGCCGGGACTATTGTCAACATTCTAATAGCCATGCAATCTGAATATCTGGCAGCCAAGGCTGACAGAGAGGCTTGTCAACTGAACATCTTTTTAACTTATCTTTTTGAATGCTCATAATTCAGCACACATCTGTGTATGCCAACCGTCCCTTTCCAGCCTGCTCTCATAGGAATAAGTTAGCTTAAACTGACAGGATGTATTTTTGATAATGTAAAATTGTATTGCCAAATCAATGAATAAAACTTATGTTCTATCTCATTTACTGTCAATTTTTTATTTCCAACATTGTCGTTTTATATTCCTTCAAATACTTGCCATTAATTGACTTGATTTTCAAGCCAGTATTAACATTGACAAGGGCATAAGCATTTCCAGAAAATACTTTATCAATTCTAAATGGTCCTTCCCATTTAGGCGACCATTTGCCATATTCTCGACAACTTTTATCCATGGGAAATATGACTTTCCACACCAGATCATCTACCTTAAATGATTTGAACTTAACTCGACTATCATAGAACTTTGCAATTCTTTCTTTTTGCCGAATCAAATTTTCTAATGCAATCAATCTTTCGTCACTTAACTCATCCAATTCATCCAGCATTGCATTCCAATATTGGTCGGTAGGCAAGTCATTTTGCCTTTGAATGTGAGTAGATTGGAGATTGATTTCGATAGGTAGCACAAGATCGTGTCCATAAGTTAGCCGATATGGTGAAGTTCCTGTCGACTGCCTGGGTGAATTTCTATATGCCCACAGTATTTGATCAAGAGTACTATGCCAACTCTTAGGTTGTCGGTCCACATGCTTTTAATAAGACTAATAATGATCTTATTTATGGCCTCAACTTGGCCATTTGCTTGTGCATAATATGGTGTAGATGTGAGCATTTTTATATGCCTAGAACCAGCGTATTCCACAACTTTCTTGTTGACGAATACTGACCCTTGATCTGTTGTCAGGGTCTGGGGTATGCCAAACCGACAAATGATGTGATTTTCAATGAAATCAATTATGTCTTGTTGGGTGACTGCTTTGAGGTAAACTGCTTCTACCCATTTGGTAAAATAGTCGACTCCAACTAAAATGAATTGATGTCCTTTTGACAAAGAGGGATGTATCTGGCCAATTAAATCCAAAGCCCATCCTCAGAAAGGCCAAGGCTTGATAATAGAATGTAATTCGCTAGCCGGTACATTTTGTATATGGCCATGTTTCTGACATTGTTCACAGGATTTGGCAAACGAAATGCAATCTTTAATCATAGTTGGCCAATAATACAAAACTCCGTCGAAGGATCCATTTCATTTTATCACCTGCCTGATGGGCTCTACATATGCCCTCATGGACTTCTGATAGAGCCAAATAAGCATCTTGCTCACTCAGGCACTTGTGTAGAGTCCCGTCAACATATCTTCTATATAACAGTCCTCCTTGCATTGTGTAATTCAATGCTTTATATTTTGTTTTCCTATCTACATTCTGACTTGGATTTTCCAAATATTCGATTATTGGCAACCTCCAGTCATTAGGTAGAATTACATCATTAACCAAAATATCTATTTCTTCTAATGGATACAACAGTTCTCTGATTTCCATTAGTCCTAACAAAGTCTTTTGAGATATCTTGTATCCTGAGGCTATTTGAGCCAACTTGTTAGCCTCTTGATTCAAATTTCTGGGAATATATTCAACAATTAAGTCATCGAATTTTTTCATCAACCTACTAGCTATGATACAGTATTTTGTCAAGTTGTAGCTGACACACTTGTATTCTTGAGTAAGTTGTTTGATGACTAATTGAGAATCCCCAAAAATATGCACATTTCATGCTTTTATTTCTATCAGTATTTCCAATCCGACAATCAAAGCTTCATATTCAGCTTCATTGTTGGAACATGGATACTTAAGTTCAAACATGAACTTAGTAGGAGTTCCTTGTGGAGTCACGATTAAAATTCCTACTTGACTACCTCCTTGATGCCTTGATCCATCAAAATAAAGTTTCCAGGATTGTAAACTGACAACATCTATTTCTGGCACATCCACTCCTGGATGGTCTACCAAAAAGTCAGCCCACCGCTCGCCTCTGTCCTTTGTGACTTTAGCTGGTACGTATTGTAAAGAATACTCTGACAAGGCGATGGTCCATTTACCAATACGCCCATTAAGGATTGGTTTTGATAACATATACGTTATAACGTCAGTTTTGGAAATCACCAATACATGACATGGCATCATATAATATTTAAGTTTTGTACAAGAAAAAGATAATGCTAGACATAACTTCTCTATTGCACTATATCTTCTTTCAGCATCATTTAGGACTCTGTTTAGATAATATACGGCCCTTTCAACATTGTCATCATCATCTTGGGCCAATAGACATCCTATAGTGTCTTCAGATGTCGATATGTACAACTTCAGCGGTCGACGAGGCACTGCGGGCATCGTGACCGGTGGATTGACTAGATATTGCTTGATCTGGTCAAAA
The DNA here is from genome assembly GCA_030762895.1 of Sophora flavescens. NCBI lineage: Eukaryota > Viridiplantae > Streptophyta > Magnoliopsida > Fabales > Fabaceae > Sophora > Sophora flavescens. The sequence continues at coordinate 93,920,661 of CM061064.1, read as the reverse complement.
GCCTCTTGGTGACAAGGCTCCCATATGAAGCTTTGCTCTGATTTCAACTTGACCAGCGGTGCAAATATTATTGTCCTTCCTGATAGATTTGATATGAACCTTCTTAGAAAGTTAACCTTTTCTAGGAAGGATTGTAGTTCCTTCTTATCTGACAGTGTCGAGGCTTCCATGACCGCTCTGGCTTTATTCTTGTCTACCTAAATTCCTTTTGTGTGGACTAAGAATCCTAGGAATTTGGCAGCTGACACTTCGAAGCTACACTTCTCTGGGTTCATTTTGAGGTTATGCCTTCTCATCCTTTCAAACCCTTGCTTCAGATGCTCCAAGTGGTCATGTTTGTTTTTGGACTTGACAACCACGTCGTCAATATATACTTCTATGAATTTTCCAATAACATCATGGAAAATTGTATTCATTGCTCGTTGATAGGTGGCTCCTGCATTCTTTAAACCGAAAGGCATGACAATCCATTCATATGTCCCAATCGCTCCTGGACACTTGAAGGCAGTCTTTGGCACATCTTCTTCGGCTATAAAGATTTGATTATAACCTGCATGGCCATCCATACAACTTAAAATTTCGTTTCCTGATGCTGAGTCGACAAGCATGTTGGCTATTGGCATCGGATATTCATCTTTGGGGGTAGCCATATTTAAATTTCTAAAGTCTATGCATACCCTCATTTTGCCATTCTTTTTAATGATAGGAACTACATTAGAAAGCCTATCGACATACCTGGTTGTTCGAATGAACTTTGCTTTAAGCAGTCTTTGTACCTCCTCTTTGATTTTATGCACCACCTCTGGAGAAAACCTTCTACTTGCCTGCTTAACAGGCTTGCAATCCTCCCTAAGTGGCAGTCGGTGTTCAACAAGATCTCTGCTTAAACCAGGCATTTCATCGTAGTCCCATGCAAAGCAATCTTTGTACTCTGCTATTAATCCGACAAGTTTTTGTTTGTAATCCTCTTGCAGAAAAGCACTGACAAAAATGGGCCTTTTCTTTTCTTCCGTCCCTAAATTTATTTCTTCCAGAGGATCTTCTACTTCCATGTTTTGCTTGGCTTCGACTCCTTTCTCAAAACCCAAAGGGACGTCGTCAATGATACAATCCGTCAACACACTCTCTGGAGTGTGTACTTCTCTGTCGGTCAAATAGGCCAACAATCTTTTCAAGTGGGTTTCAAAGCTCATTGCCGGATTCTGACCGAGTCTTGTCGGCCTCATCCTTTATCTTAACTCCAAATTGGCTGAGAAGGCTTGCTTCCAACGTATCCTTGTCAATGACCCCTTCATTGGCAGTTATAGGCCTGACGTTTGGTGAATATACCCTGAAATTAACATGTGATTTCTGAGCATAGCAAGCACTGTCATCTGCCTCCACGATTTCTACCTGATCTTGCTCATTCCATAAAATTACCTTTTGATGCACTGTTGACGGAACCGCTCCTACAGCGTGAATCCAATCCCTGTCAAGTAATATGTTATAGCTTGACTTGGTTGGAATTATTACAAATAGTGTCATCCTTTCAACGGTGCCAACCTGTATGTTTAACAAAACGACGCCATCTGACGGAGAAGTTTTGCCACTGAAGTCAGTGACAACCATATCTGTCGGAAATAAATCCGACTGATCCTTCCCTAACTTTTTGAACATTGCTCTTGGCATCAGGTTCATACCAGCTCCCCCGTCAATTAAAACCCTGTTGGTAGGTCTTCCATCTATCATGGCTTTTACATGTAAAGGTCTCAAATTGTTTATCTGCCCATCGGTGGGCTTCTCCAGCTGAGCTACATTGTCGAATACGGTAACCAAGTTCTCCTGAACACACATTCAGCAATCGCCTGGGTCCGTTGCATTGTTGATGGCATCATCATCATCGTCAGAGAGATCGATCTCAAGATATCCCTCGTATTCTGCTGAAATGAATGAAATCAACCCTATCTTCATTCTCATCCCAGGCTCTAGTATAACTTCATTGTCTGGATCTTCATCCAAGAATGCACCTCCAACCATTTTGCCGTGATTTCTTCTCAAATCACTCTCGTCATCTGATCTTGACCTATCTGACAGAGGTCAGGCTATCCCTGAGCCACATTTGTCTAATGCCTCGATGATGTCGGCCCAATCTTCATTCTGGTCGTCCGTGTCCATGGCTCCTCTGATGTTCATATCATCATTCGGATCATTCAGTGCTTCAATGACAGCATCAAATGACAATTCTTCTTTGGTTAAATCACACTCAGGCCTGAACGTTGTCAGTTGTTATTTTTCTATTTTGGCCTCAAACTTTTTCTCGAGTCCTGCAACCTTTTCCACTTCTGTCAGTCCGACAGGCCATTTACCAGTGGGCTTTACTGGTGGGGATGCCTGGCCTGAAACCTTCTTCTTTTCTATGAAAACCTGTGATGTAGGTTTATTCTGCCTGGCTTGATTACTGGGTCCCTTCGCATCAGCTTCCATGGGATGGTTCACTATTACGCTTTTCATCTTGGCATCCCCTTTCTTGTCGGCTTTGTTGTCAGCTGTAGCAACCAAGCAACCAGTATCACGCGAAGGCATCTCTTTTATGATGACACCTCCTTGCCTGGAAAGCTTCTTCTTATGAGCCTGTCGGAGCCTCTGCAGCCTCCTCTTTTGGCTCTTAGAGATGGCCAATTGAGTCGAGGGTCCTGACAGACCAGGCCCTGTCATTTAAGCATTTTGAGCCAAATGGCCCCTTCGGTAATTCTCATTCCTAAAGGGTGGACCACGATCACTGAACTTGTTTTTCCTAGTCCATGTCTGCTTTTGCAATTCTGGATATCGTGTCATGGCCGAATTCTTCACCCATTGATCCACCATTACGTTGGATGGGGGTGTCCTGGTCTTGACAGGATTAAATCTGCCACCAACAGAGTTATCTCCTGTTGATCCTCTGATTGGCTCTTTAAGCCAACCTCCAGTGCAATGTTGTCCGGGTCTTGACTGGTGCATGTGTTGCTGACGACTATTTGCCTGTCTGTTAACAACAGATGCAGCACTCCTGTGTACACTATTGGATCCATCATGGCTACTCAAGTGTGAAAACCTGCTTTGGTTGCCACCATTACGAGGCTCAATTCTGCCTCGTGGCTGATACGATGGTGGTTTCTGTCCCCTGGCTTTCTTGGCGGCCTCTTCATCATAAAATGCTTCACATCTTGGGCAAACCTTAATTATGCCGTCAGATTTCTTGCGTGCCATGTAGTCGACAAGTGGTTCTCCTGGCTTCGGATAAATATCGAATGGATCCGACAGATCCATCTAGATATTATGTCCAGCCGTGATGTTGACCATGCTTACTCCCATAGGGACTTGGTGGTCTGCCTTGTTAGCTTCAAGACCAAAGGGTTCTGTGTCAATCTTCATTTCTGGTTTCTTGTCTGAAAATTTCAATCTTCCCTCTGCCAAACCTTTCTGAATAATATCCCTGAAATGCATACAATCATTCGTTACATGACCAAAAGTGTTATGATACTTACAGTACTTCCGATCTTTAATCTCATGGTCTTTCAAGAGCCTGTGATCATCTGACAATTTTAACTGCTTATCTTTGAGTAATATGTCAAATATTTGATCGTCCTTGGTCACATCAAATGTATACACTTTCTTATTAATAAAAGGGATTCTTTCTTTGGCCCTTTCAGGCTTCAAAGCTTGGCATGTATAAGGTGGATCGTTTCTTAATTCAACATAATCTACCTCATATTCCTCAGACTCATTCCCCTCCTCATTGGATTCATTACATCCGACAAAGTTAATCTTTTCTCTCTTGAGGAATTTCTTCTCCTTGAAAACCTTTTCATCTTTCAATTGTTCAATTTGACGGACTTTATCTCCTAACTGGGCAAGATCAAGTAGATGTTGGTTTACCAACTTCTTCCTAATATGATAATCTAGACCCCCAGCAGCAATCTTCACTATTTCTGTCTCAAGGATAGGGGTGAAGCAACGACTCCTCATTTGACGGAATCGGGCAAGGTAGTCATCGACAGACTTGTTATACATTCTTTTAATGCCAAATAAATCTGTCAATCCTATTTTCAGGTCACCCCTGAAGAATTGATCATGAAAACTCCTATCTAGTTGATTCCAGGAGTGTATAGAATTAGGCCTTAGGGTTCAAAACCAAGAAAAAGCATTCTTAGTTAACAAACTAGGGAAGAACTTCATTTTTAATCCCTCCTCTAAAGCCAAGTCTCCCAACTCGATTGTATATCGAGCAATGTGCTCGACTGTTGATTCTCAACTTTCTCCCGAAAACTTTGACAATTTGGGTATTTTATATCCTCGAGGCATTTCTGCCTGTTAGACCCAATCAGGGAATACCGAAGCAAAAAATGGTTGGTTGGCATAACCTATGTTAAAACCAAACCTATTCAATGCTTGTTTGACGACTTGATTGATGTTTTGATTTAGAATGTTTTGACGAAACGCTCCAACAGCACCCTGGTTTATGACCAAATCATCGTCTTCCTCTGGTCGTAGAATATGTACGTTTCCACATCTCAAAGGAATCCGACGATGGGGCTGTTGCCGCTCGTCATCTTGCTCAGATCCGTCAAATTGCATAACTTGTGGTGGGTTATACCTGTTGACATTTCTATTGAGATTTCCATTGGTATTATGATTATCATCTGGGGCTACCACGCCCAAGGCTCTATTTAACCTACGTATCTCATTTGCCAATGCCAAACATGCATTGTTCGTGCTTTCCATTAATGGCGTAATCACTGTACTCATTTGTTGAGTAAATGTATTCACCATGTCATGGTTACTAGAGTCAATCTGTTGTCGGACATTGGCTAATGTAGCCTCCGACAGACCAACAATACTTTGTGGGAATTGTCTCAATGGGGATATATGTGGCCTTTCTACTGGTTGCTCTTGTCGAGAATGGGTTACTATCATTGACCCGGTTATCCCATTCGCATGACTGGGAATTTGCCCCCAGTCGATGGCCCTGCCTGTCCAGATGTATGGGCAGCCATCGTCATTCCATTTGGATATGGTATATATGCAAATGGGGTATTTGGGTTGACGGCTGTCGACCCATAAGGCATCCCATACAAAGGTTGTGAGAGAGACTGTGTAGTCCCTCTTGGCTTTGAATTCACAACACTTCGTAGAGACAATCCGGTAGTTGGTGGATTTATTTGTTGTAAGACTGGGGAAGTTGGTGACGGGAGTGTTCCTTGGCCAACTTCATCAAATCTGTTGACAACTTGAGCGTAGGAAACGCCTCTTCTTGCACCTAAACCATTAGTGCCATTAACCCCTGCATTAGTAGCATTAGCCCCGTGATAGTGTGATTTTGCATCATGTTTCTTGTACACTTTTGCATGCATTTTTCATATAGATTAGGCATTATTTATTTGATTTTAGTTAGTTTTTCCTTGGAACGGGTGAGGTGGTTTCTTGGTGTTGTTTTGCAGGAATTCAAGGAAAAATGCTCAGAATAGCCATGATGGAGCTTGGATGAATACAGAGCCTCAAAAGCTAAGAAAATGACCCAGGCAGAGCCCATCACGGCCTGGCCGTGATGACCATCACGGCCGTGATCAAGCAGAGTAGAAAAGAAGGTAAAAGTCAGAAGCTGTCACGGCCTAGTCGTGATGAGCATCACGGCCGTGACAACCAGACCCTCACAGACAGAAGTTATCACGGCCTGGCCGTGATGGCCATCACGGTCGTGACGCGTGGCCTTTCTATAAGTGGGTACGAGCAGATCGGGAAAAAAACCAGTTTTTGAACCCAAAAGACTTTCTCTGAACCAGGGGCAGCTGCACAAGGATTTCATGGAGTTCCTCCCTCTTTTCATCTCTATTTCTCTTGTTGTGGTTATGATCAAGAGTGGTTAAACTCCCATTGTTAGGGTTAGGGTAGCTATCTCTGAATTCTCATGTATTTGATTTGATCTTGTAACACAGTTTTTACTTCGTTATTGAGTGATTGATTTCTGAGTTTAATGCTTGTTGTGGCTAGCACCCCCATGACTTGATCAGTGTTTTGATATGCAATTGGAAAATTCGTATTAGAACCAGAACTGAAATTTATCATCTAGTAAATCTGGTATCTAGGAATGGAACTAGGTTTATTAGCAATCGCATGATCCCTAATCTTAATGCGAATTCACTAATCTAGGCCACCTAAGGAATTAGGGTCTATTAGTGGATTTAGGCTCTTGTCATCCGAGGAATCGGGGCTTGAGTAATTTAGTGGATTGATTGTCATAGTTGAAGTGGAAACTGTTTATTAGTCATGTCATTGCATGGGGATGAAGTTTAGTGAACTTATTCCCAGCGTTGTTCTCATATTTGAATAATCCTTTTCACTGCCTTCCTGGTGTTCGATAGAATTTCTCAAAGACCTTTTCTCTTTATTTTGTTTAGTTTAGGTTTAAATCTTATTTGGGCTTGGTAGTTACTATCTAGCTCCCTTCAATCCAAATATCCGCTTGGATAGTAATCGATTCGGTACGTGCTATTACTTGGCACAGTCCTCATGGGAACGATAAACGGTCTCACCACCGTATTACTTGCACGACGGGGTATACTTGCCCAGATTCGTCAACAAGTTTTTGGCGCCGTTGCCGGGGACTGCGTTTCAATACTAGCATATCCATTTTGGTTACTAATTTAAGCAAAAAAAAATCTGTTATAATATGTTTTCAGTCATAATTTTACATTCATTTTTTTTCTTGTCATTTTTCTGGTGTATTTTCTTTGTTGTGTCTGACTTTTACTCGCTAACACTCTTGTTTGCTAGACTGCTTGTGTATAAGAGGTATTGTCCCAGCTGACCAACTACTCCACCATCCTGAAATTGAAAAAGAACAGCTAGGAAGAATCAAAGGCAAGTAAGGGCGAGCTTGCAGTTAGAACAGCAAAAAGGAGAACAAGAGACTTCCACCTCTCAAGTGCAGCAAGAAAGACTCATAATGGCAGACAATGGTGAAGGTGCTCCACCACCACGGAGGACACTTGGTGACTATGCCAATACAAATGTCAATCGGCATGTCACTAGCATAGTGAGGCCTCCAGTGAACTGCAACAATTTTGAAATCAAGTCGGCTCTCATCAATATGGTTTCACAGAATCAATTTGCCGGGTTGGAGAAAGAAGATCCTAATGGTCATGTGTCCAACTTCCTGGTGTTGTGTGATACGATGAAGATAAATGGTGCCTCCGATGATGCAATTCGCCTAAGGTTGTTCCCTTTCTCTCTGAGAGATAGAGCCAAGTCTTGGCTCCAATCTCACCCAAGGGGGAGCTTCACTACATGGGATGACCTAGAGGCAAAATTTCTGGCAAGATTCTTCCACACTTCAAGATTTGTGAAGACAAGGAGTGACATCATAAGCTTTGCTCAACAAGAAGGTGAGACTCTTCATGACACATGGGACAGATTCAAAGGCTTACTCCAACGATGTCCAAATCATGGGTTCGATGATCTTACTCAGATGCAAACATTCTGCAATGGACTGAGGCCGTCAACCAGGTATATGTTGGATGCCTCAGCTGGAGGGTCCATGAACACAAAAACAGCAGAGGAAGCACTGATTTTGATAGAGGCTATGGCATCAAATGACTATTTGATGCATCATGAACGGGTCCCACATCAAGAAGGGGAGTGTTGGAGTTAGATTTACAAATCGCACCTTTGTTGGCTCAGAACAAGCTCATGACAGAACAATTGGAGTCTCTTACCAAGCAACTGGCTCAACTCCCACAACAACTCCAAACTGTTCAAGGGACAACCATGCCACCTCAACGGATAATGAGATGCGATTTTTGTGGAGGAGATCATGATAATGGAGGATGTGAGGCACCGCCTAGTTCCCATGAGGAAGCTAATTATATGGGGAACTATGGGCGGCAAGGCAACAACCAATTCCCTAACAACTACAGCCAAGGGTGGAGGAATCAACCAAATCTTGGTTGGAAGCAAGATGTCGGACAAACAAGCAAGCCTCAACCCACACCACCACCTCAAGACCGGATTTCTAACTTGGAGAACACTCTCAATCAGTTCATGCAATTGACCATGTCAAACAAGAAAAACACCGATGCTTCTATAAAAAAACTTGGAGGTTCAAGTGGGCCAAATTGCAAAGAACCTAGCGGAGCAATCTAGCAGCAGTTTTTCAAGTAACACTCAAACTAATCCTAAGGAGCATTGCAATGCTATTATTTTGAGGAGTGGTAAGAGTATTGAGAATGTGGGCGGTGAGCCTTTGGTGAAGAATCAGAGAGTTGATGAAAAAACAAAAGTGAGTGCTGAGGAAAAAGAGGAAAAAGGCAAGGAGATTGTAGTTGAGGAAGAGGAAAAAGCCAGTGAACAAGACAAGAGGGAGAAGATAGTGGATGAGAATTCAATCTTGAGTAAGACTAAAAGTCAGATTTTAAAATATGGAGACAAGCCTCAAGTGATCCCCTCTTGTGTGAAGTTGCCATACCCTCATTTGAGCAAGAAAAAGGAGAAAGAAGAACAGCTTGCCAAGTTCCTTGACATCTTCAAGCAGTTACAGATCAACATACCCTTTGCTGAAGCACTAGAGCAGATGCCCACTTATGCAAAATCATGAAGGAACTGCTCACGAAGAAAAGAAAGTTTAAAGAAGGTGAAACTGTTACCTTAACTGAAGAGTGCAGTGCGATACTTCAAAGGAAGCTACCTCCGAAGCTTAAAGATCATGGTAGTTTTACAATCCCTTGCACTATTGGGAGGGTTGCTATTGGGAAGGCCTTATGTGACTTGGGAGCGAGTATCAATTTGATGCCGCTTTCGATTTTGAACAAGCTTGGAGGTGGCGAGGTGAAACCAACAAGGATGGCATTGCAACTAGCTGACAGATCCATGAAGTGTCCTTATGGTATTCTAGAAGATGTTCTGGCAAAAGTGGATAAGTTTATCTTCCCAGCGGATTTTGTGATATTAGACATGGAGGAAGATGTAGAAATTCCGCTTATATTGGGGAGACCTTTTCTGGCGACTGGCCGCGCTTTAATAGATGTACAAAAAGGCCAACTGCGATTCAGAGTGCAAGATGAAGAAGTCACTTTCAATGTATTTGAAGCTATGCATCGCCCGAGCGATGAAGATGATTGTTTCCGCATGGATATTGTGGATACAGTGGCTAAAGAAGTCGTTGCACATCAGCACCACTCCTCTACTCCTGAGAAGAAGGAAGAGCTCCACATGAAAGCAACTCCGAAGGTTTGCAAGACAAATGATGCATCCAATGGTGTTGAAGTTGGGTTTGCTCATCATGTGAGAATAGAACTTCCGTCGGGAAGGAGAAAGAAAAAGACAACGAGGCTCAGAGTAAAAATGGCAAAGTGGAAGCGCAGATGTTGGCCTTATAAGAAAAATCAGCTCTTTAAAGGAGTTCCATGGAAGAAAAGTGCTCTTGCACTTCTATGCCCAGCCGACCCCGGTTAATTGAAAGAAGGTCGTCAAGCTAGTGACGTTAAAGAAGCGCTTATTGGGAGGCAACCCAAAATTTCTTAACCCTTCTCTTTAGTTAGATTTTGTTTTTGAATTTCCCTCTTGAATAATTTGAGAGGATCAAGAGGAAAATATCATAGAATAAAAGGTTTGTTAAGTGTTTTCAGGGAAAGGAGGAAGGAGAAGCAAAAAGGGCAGAGGCAACAAAGTCAGTAACCATCACGCCCAGGCCGTGACACTGGTCGCGGCCGTGATGAGCCAGAGTTGAAAATCAGACAAGATCACGGCTCAGCCGTGATCCCCATCACGGGCGTGATGGAAGGACCCTGAAGATCAAAGAGCATCACGGCCTAGCCGTGACGGAGGTGTTGGTGTAAGCCCTAGAGGCCAGTGTATTTCTTAGACTTACATTTGTATCTTGCCATTATATATATATATATATATATATATATATATATATATATATATATATATATATATATATATATATATATATGATGTGAGGCATTCCAGTTTATTGTGTTACTTGTTTAAACATAATAAAGTCCTTAGAATAGAAATTTCAGTTTAATAGAATATCAAGTACATGACTTGATCGTGAGACACTATTGAACAATGAAATCCTATTCTTAAATATCCGTAGTCAAGTATTTTATTAATAAGGACAATAATAATACATTGAGACTATTATGTGTGCAGACTGATGACCGTATCTCACGGGTCATGGATATGAGATATCGAGTCGCCACATAGGTACACATTAGAGTAATGATGTACTGGATTGACCCACCATGAGAACACTACATGGAGCGTTATGTGAGTGTCATAAGTAGTTCTCATAGTGACAATGGTGTATGCAATCCTTCGACCTGAAATCGCTACGATCCCTACATGAGGAGTCGTGTGCTTTAATATCGTCAAACGTCATCTGTAATAGGATGATTATAAAGACGATCATTGGGCATACCACAAGCCATGCATAGGGATGTGAGTGACCTAGATGGAATTTGTCCCTCCTACATAACAGGAGTAATATCTGTGGGCCCCCTGATAGTGTGAGACTGTAAAATGCATGGTCAAATCTTGAAATGAGTCAATATGAGATATTGACCTCATTTGTTGTTAAGTCTACTCGGGTATCAGGGAACATGATATTGAACCATACAAGGGTGACACATTCTATGTCTTGTGTTCAATATAGATATATGGACAAAGGGATAATAATGCACATGAATATTTGTCACAGAAAGGTTTCGTCAAATCACTGACTTTCTCACTACTTAGGTGGCAGTGATGTATTGCTAGATACCGCTCACTGTTTGTAATATTAAATGGGATTTAATATTACTACTAACGTTTTGGGAACCTATAGGGTCACACACATAAGAGCAGATCAAAAGAAGCTTTAAAAGGAGAGTTGGACTCTTCTATCGGGCCTAGCGCATAGTACATGGGGCATAGGTCAAACGCTGCTCACTAACTCACTTAAGGAGGTGCTACTATAAGTAGACCACTTAAGCTATTGTGCCTACACGGGTTTTACCCTAGTCGCACATAGAGAGTGACAGTGAGCAGCAGGTCTCGGTTTTCGAAGCTAGTACTGTGAGGCAGAGACGCTTCGTGTTTGTGATGTTGGACGTTCACGGGATCTGCTCGTATGGATACCTTAGAGACATCGTTCGTGCGGTGTTCGTGATAGACGATTTCAATCAATTGTCATCGCTTCAAGAGGTGAATCTTCTAACCATGAATCATGACCATTCGCAAGGATCCTTTGATGGAAAAATTTTTTCCGCTGCGTTATTTTGGTTTATACGTAAATTCCCAACAGTGGTATCAGAGCCGCTTGCAAAACCATGATTCTGTTATGTGGTTTACCTGTTATGTATGATAACATGTTTATAATGTGAATCGTTTTTCTGAAAATTGTTTTCTGAAAATCGTTTGCATCCGTTTTTGCGAAACCTTGTTTTTGTAATTTTCGTATGTATATGATATATGCGTCTATAGCATGTTTATGTATACATGAGATATGTACATTGGTTCTGGAATCCTTATTATGTTCTGCGATGGCGTCAAGTGTTGATGTTAAACATGATCGGTTTCAGTTCTCTGTTGGCGGCGTTAAGGGGTTTCAGACATGAAGAGTTCATGTTCTTGCGGGCCTTGCGGTTTTAGGGTTGAGAGGTTGAAGCCCTAGCCGCTAAGGAAGCGGGAACCCCGTGCTACCTCTGCGTAGTGTGTTATTTCGAAATTCAATTTTTGAAATCTTTTATGTCACCATTTAATAATAACATCAATTACAATAAATGTGATTTATAGTAACATCAATTACAATAAATGTGATTTATAGTAACATCAATTACAATAAATGTGATTTATTATATATATGTTATGTTTTCAAAATTCAGATTTTGAAATTTCTAATTAATAAAAAATAATAATAATAATAATTTTTAAATACGGCCTGCGTGCCGTGCCTTTCTCTTATATTCCATATGTATATTCTTTTATCATCTCACTCCCCTCATATGTAAAATGAGGTTTATGTTTATGTAATATAATGATGGAGACAAGAAGACGTTATCCTGTGGGAGATCATGCTTGGAGAAGCCTGGACGCTCCTAGGTTTCAGTTTAGATTCTCTCATTGGCTTGGGAGAATCAATGCGTTAGGGGCCATAACCATATCACATTTATTTGCCTTATATATGTATGAGATGCATATATGTATATAGTATGTTAAAAGGGGTTTAACTAATATATGTATGAGATGCGTGTATGTAAATAGTAAGTTAAAGAGTTTAACAAATGATGAGATCAAATTTTAATCAAATCCCTCAAAAGGAAATATTAAGTCACATTTAAAGGCCTTCCAATGCATGGCACTCGTCAAGACTAGGATCGATTAAGTGTGGGTCCGCCAAAGCGGGGTACCTTTATCTATACTAGTAAGACGCGATGGGACAAATATAATGTTCAACTGCTATCCATTGGGTCTGACTTAACTAAGCCAACTTCAATAGGATTGAAAGGCTTAGAGGCTTATAAGTTGGGCTTTGGTCCTTGTGATGGATTAGAATAAGAGTTATTCACCCAACTGTCCAAGTGTTGCATGAGATGCAATCGGAAAGTGTTTCCTACCTATATAACCGAATTTTGAGTGATCAGCCAAAGCTGACTTAAATCTAGGTGAAATATGGATCTTGGCCCACTAGAAAATCTTCCAACTGGATTTTCCGATTCAATGATGAGGGTCATTTTTTTGAGTAAAATAGTGGGAGACGTATTTAATTAAAGACCTTATTAAATAACTTCATGGCATGATACTTATATTTTGCATATTTATCTCTGTAGATTACCATGGCATCAAACACATCAAGTAACCTGTCATTGCGATCCGTCCTTGAGAAGGACAAACTATCCGGAACAAATTTTCTGGACTGGTACAGAAACTTGAGGATTGTCCTCAAACATGAGAAAAAGTTGTATGTTCTTGAGGAGCCTATTCCTGAGGAGCCACCGGCTTCAAGTGCTCCTAGGGCTGACAGGGATGCTTATAAGAATCATCAGGATGACGCCTTAGACGTTGGTTGTCTTATGCTTGCTACCATGACCTCTGAGCTGCAAAAGCAACATGATACCATGGAGGCGTACGATATGATCGTGCACCTCATGCTGCTCTACCAAGAGCAAGCAAGGCATGAGCGGTTCGAAGTTTCTAGAGCCCTTTTCCAGTGTAAATTGGCATAATGAAGCCCTGTGAGTCCTCATGTACTCCAGATGATCGGGTACATTGAGAATCTCGAGAGACTGGGATTTCCTTTAGGTCAAGAGTTGGCCACCGACTTAGTTCTGCAATCGTTGCCTGAGAGCTATAGTCAGTTTGTCATGAACTATAATATGAATGATCTTGACAAACCTTTGCCAGAATTGTTGAGCATGTTGAGAACTGCTGAACAAAATATTAACAAAGGAAAGGGGAAGGCCATTTTGATGGTCCAAGCTGGAAATAGCAAGAAGCAGCCCAAGAAGCCCACGCACAAACAAAAGGGCAAGGGCAAGGGCAAGGGCAAGGCCATCAACAAGATCAAGCCCAGTGCCTCTGGCTTGAAGCCTGTGGGTGGTGTGGCTAAGGAAGGCAATTGCTTCCATTGTGGTCGGACCGGACATTGGAAGAGGAACTGCCCAAAATACCTGGAAGAAATCAAGAAGAAGAAGGGAAGTGAGACTTCCACTTCAGGTGTGTTTGTTATAGAAATCAATTTATCTACTTATGCATCATGGGTATTAGATACTGGATGTGGTTCTCACATTTGTACAAACGTGCAGGATCTAAACAAGAGTAGACCATTGGCAAAGGGCGAAGTCGACCTACGAGTTGGAAATGGAGCAAAGGTTGCTGCTTTAGCTGTAGGGACTTATGTATTGACTTTTCCCACTAGGCTTACTATTCAGTTAGAGAACTGTTATTTTGTGCCTGCAATTAGCAGGAATATCATTTCCGTTTCTTGTTTGGACAAGATTGGTTTTTCTTTTATAATAAAGAACAAAAGTTGTTCTATTTATTTGGATGATATTTTCTATGCTAGTGCACACATGAGTAATGTGCTTTATGTCCTTGATCTTGAAATGCCCATCTATAACATAAATACTAAGAGGTTCAAACCAAATGAGTTGAACCCGTCTTATCTTTGGCATTGTCGTTTAGGCCATATAAATGAGAAGCGCATTTCGAAGCTCCATAAAGATGGACTCTTGGACTCATTTGATTATGAATCATATGAGATATGTGAGTCTTGTTTATTGGGAGAGTTGACTAAAGCTCCATTCACCGGAAAAGGTGAAAGAGCTAACGATCTTTTGGGTTTTATACATAGCGATGTATGCGGACCCCTAAACACATTAGCTAGAGGTGGTTTTCAGTACTTCATCACATTCACTGATGATTTCAGTAGATATGGATTTGTGTATCTTATGAAACATAAATCGGAATCCTTTGAAAAGTTCAAGGAATTCAAAAATGAGGTACAAAACCAACTTGGTAAAAATATTAAAACTCTTCGATTAGATCGAGGTGGTGAATATTTGATCCTAGAGTTTGATGATCACTGAGAGAGTGTGGAATTTTATCTCAACTCACTCCACCTGGAACACCACAATGGAATGGTGTTTCTGAGAGGAGAAATCGAACCTTGTTGGACATGGTTCGGTCTATGATGAGTCATGCAAACCTTCCAAACTCTTTCTGGGGACATGCTCTGTTAATAGTAGCTTTTACACTTAACCGTGTTCCATCCAAAACGGTAGAAAAGACACCATATGAGATATGGACTGGTAGACGACCCAAAGATGTCTTTTATGAAGATTTGGGGTTGTGAAGCATACGTAAAACGTCAAGTTTCTAATAAGCTTGATCCCAAATCTGATAAGTGCTTCTTTGTGGGGTATCCTAAAGAAACCAAGGGGTACTATTTCTATAATCCTTCCGAAGGCAAAGTATTTGTCGTACGGACTGGTGTATTCCTAGAAAATGAGTTTATCTCCATAGGAACCAGTGGGAGGAAGATAGAACTTGAAGAAATTCAAGAATCACAGAGTAGTGACCTACCATTGGTGGAACATGAGCAACCTTCACAAAATGTTGTAGAGGAACAATCTGCTCCAGTAGCACAAGACCAGTATAGGTCTAACAGGATACGTCACCAGCCTGAGAGATATGGATTTCTCATGACTCCACAAGGTGATGTATTGCTCATGGATCAAGATGAGCCTATGACTTACCAGGAGGTCATCACTGGCCCAGAATCTGAGAAGTGGCTTGAGGCCATGAAATCTGAGATGGATTCCATGTACACCAACCAGGTATGGACCTTGGTAGAGCCACCTGAAGGGGTGAAACCCATAGGGTGCAAGTGGGTTTTCAAAAAGAAAACTGACATGGATGGTAAGGTACACACCTTTAAGGCACGATTGGTCGCTAAGGGTTTCAAGCAAATTCATGGTGTCGACTATGATGAGACCTTTTCGCCTGTTGCGATGCTTAAATCCGTCTGGATCTTACTTGCTATCGCTGCATACCATGATTATGAGATATGGCAGATGGATGTCAAAACTGCTTTCCTTAATGGAAAGCTTCTTGAGGATGTGTACATGACACAACCTGAAGGCTTTGGCATTTCAGAGGATGCTGGGAAAGGTATGTAAATTGCAGCGATCAATCTATGGATTGAAGTAAGCTTCAGAAGTTGGAACCTTCGTTTTGATGATCTTTGAAGACGATGACGGATTCATCAAAAATGAAGATGAACCTTGTGTCTACAAGAAGGTTAGTGGGAGTATTGTTGTTTTTCTGGTGTTATATGTAGATGACATATTACTCATTGGAAATGACATCCCTACACTACAAAATGTAAAGACATGGTTAGGGAATTGCTTCTCTATGAAAGATTTGGGTGAAGCTACCTATGTATTGGGAATCAGGATCTATAGGGATAGATCGCTGAAAATGCTTGGCCTAAGTCAGAGTACATACATAGACAAAGTGTTGAGACACTTTAACATGCATGAATCCAAGAAAAGACTCTTGCCTATGTCACATGGTATATGCCTATCAAAGGCACAATCCCCTTCCACTCAAGAAGAAAGGGATCGCATGAGTAAGATTCCATATGCATCCGCAATTGGATCTATCATGTATGCCATGTTATGTACTCGACCAGATGTATCGTATGCTTTAAGCATAACGAGTACCGATCGATCCGGTGAAAGTCATGTCCTGCTGTCAAGAACATCTTTAAGTACTTGAGAAGAACTAAGGATTCGTTCTTGGTATATGGAGGCGAGGAAGAGCTTGCTGTAAAAGGTTACACCGATTCTAGCTTCCAAACCGATAAGGATGATTCCAGATCGCAATCTGGTTATGTGTTTCACTGAATGGCGGGGCGGTGAGTGGAAGAGTTCAAAGCAAGAGACAGTCGTCGATTCTACTACGAGGGTGAGTATATTGCCGCCTCCAATGCAGCAAAGGAGGCTGTTTGGATCGGGAAGTTCATTCTTGAGCTTGGTACAGTTCCTAGTATTGTGGACCCCATTGATCTCTATTGTGATAACAATGGGGCCATTGCACAAGCTAAGGAACCTAGATCTCATCGGCCGATCCAAACATATACTTAGGCGCTTCCATCTCATTCGAGAGATTATCGATAGAGGAGATGTGAAAATATGCAGAGTACCAACACTTGATAACGTTGCTGACCCACTTACGAAACCTCTTGCTCAACAGAAGCACGAAGGTCACACTAGATCGATGGGCATTAGATTTATGCCTGATTGGCTCTAGTGCTAGTGGGAGATTGTTGGTGTAAGCCCTAGAGGCCAATGTAATTCTTAGACTTACATTTTTATCTTGCCATTATATATATATATATATATATATATATATATATATATATATATATATATATATATGATGTGAGGCATTCCAGTTTATTGTGTTACTTGTTTACACATAATAAAGTCCTTAGAATATAAATTTCAGTTTAATAGAATATCAAGTACATGACTTGATCGTGAGACACTATTGAACAATGAAATCCTATTCTTAAATATTCGTAGTCAAGTATTTTATTAATAAGGACAATAATAATACATTGAGACTATTATGTGAGCAGACTGATGACCGTATCTCACGGCGGATCATGGATATGAGATATCGAGTCGCCACATAGGTACACATTAGAGTAATGATGTACTAGATTGACCCACCATGTGAACACTACATGGAGCGTTATGTGAGTGTCATAAGTAGTTCTCATAGTGACAATGGTGTATGCAATCCTTCGACCTGAAATCGCTACAATCCCTACATGAGGAGTCGTGTGCTTTAATATCGTCAAACGTCATCTGTAATAGGATGATTATAAAGACGGTCATTGGGCATACCACGAGCCATGCAGAGGGATGTGAGTGACCTAGATAGAGTTTGTCCCTCCTACATAACAAGAGTAATATCTGTGGGTCCCCTGATAGAGTGAGACTGTAAAATGCATGGCCGTGCTGAAATGAGTCAATATGAGATATTGACCTCATTTGTTGTTAAGTCTACTCGGGTATCATGGAACATGATATTGAACCATACAAGGGTGACACATTCTATGTCTTATGTTCAATATAGATATATGGACAAAGGGATAATAATGCACATGAATATTTGTCACAGAAAGGTTTCGTCAAATCACTGACTTTCTCACTACTTAGGTGGCAATGATGTATTGCTAGTTACCGCTCATTGTTTGTAATATTAAATGGGATTTAATATTCTACTAACATTTTGGGAACCTATAGGGTCACACACATAAGAGCAGATCAAAAGAAGCATTAAAAGGAGAGTTGGCATCTTCTATTGGGCCTAGCGCATAGTACATGGGGCTTAGGTCAAATGCTGCTCACTAACTCACTTAAGGAGGTGCTACTATAAGTAGACCACTTAAGCTATTGTGCCTACACGGGTTTTACCCTAGCCGCACATAGAGAGTGACAATGAGCAGCAGGGCGCGGTTTTCGAAGGTAGCACTGTGAGGAAGAGGCGGCCGTGTTACGTGGCGTTGGGCGTTCCACGGGATCTGCTCGTGTGGATACCTTAGAGACATCGTTAAATGCGGTGTTCGTGATAGACGATTTCAATCAATTGTCATCGCTTCAAGAGGTAAATCTTCTAACCATGAATCATGACCATTCGCAAGGATCCTTCGATGGGAATTTTTTTTCCGCTGCGTTATTTTGTTTTATACGCAAATTCCTAACAGGAGGTCATGGTCGTGACAGGCTACTCCTATGAACCAGAATGCATCACGGCCTGCCCGTGATAAGAGTCACGGCTGTGACCCAGTTTTCATGCAATTCCTTCTGATTAGGCATGTGAACCAGCACCCGCTGCCGCCTCGGTAAGTCGTTCCAATTTTTATTTTTTTTCTCCTCTCTCCGACTTGATTGTTTACATTGGGGACAATTTAAATTCTTAAGCTTGGGGTAGGGATATTTTGCATTGTCATTTTTCATGTTGCTTTCATATAGTTTTGCATGATAGTTTTGCATGATCACATGATTCGATTGCCCTTGCTTAGATTTTGCATCCAATTGTGAAGAACTGAGTGCCAAATAAATTGTGATAGTGAATTCCAGAACCCAATTTTTTTTATTCTTGTGATAAGGCTACAAATGAAAATTGCTTGAGAAAATCTTTGATGGTTGATAATTAGCATATGGTTTCATAGATTTGTGTTGCTCACTGATTTTTGAACTACTAAAATGTGAGCTTTTGAGCCAAAGGGGTACTCACCAAATATACCCCATTCTTTGTGTTAGAGTGTTATTCCTCTTGGATTGTTTTCTCTAGAACTTGACTTAAAACCATTTTGAAGCTTAAAAATTTTTGAAAACATTTTTGAAAATGATTGAGGCACTAGGTATTTTTATGGCCTTCTGAGCTTTGAATGATTAAATGCTACCCCTTAGTTGCCCAATTTTGAGCCTACATGAATAAAATACTTTTTTTGGTACCTTGAAATATATGGTTGAATAATGCTTGATAGGATACCTTCTAAAGTATTACCAAAAAAAAAGGGGTAAAAAGGTAGTTGAAAAAAAGTTTGGGATGAAAAGAATCAGAAAAATATTTCTCTTGAGTTGAAAATCTCCCCTTCTCCAAGCAAAATAAGAACAAAAGAAAAAGAAAAATATATGGAGAAGGGGATGATAAAAAGAAAGGAAGAATGGTGGAAAAATGAATCAAAACCCACAAAGGTATTTTAGAAGGTGTCATGTGTTGAAATGCTTGATACTTGGTTTAGCCCTTTTGAAATGTCCTTTTCTTGATTTCCCCACCTAACGATAAATCCCATGGCCACGTTACATCCCAAGTAAAAGACCTCTTGATTCTTAGTTGTTTTCATTAATAAAGTAGAGATTTGGTTGATAGTCAAGCCTATGGTAGGATTCATTCCTTGAGGAAATTGGAGCGAATTGTCTTATATCCCTAACACTTGAGTGAGGTGAGAAAGAGAGCCAAGCAAATAAACAAGCTTGGGGTGATCTTCAGGTGAGAAAGAGTGCCCTAATCGGTGAGAATGAGTCTTAGAAACCTAAGCCTCTAATTGGACTTGAACTGATTGTCTCTTGCTGAATTATTTGAGATGCCTGTTACTTGGATTACTTGCTACTCGGGTTCTTGGTTCACTATCAGTAATATGATTGTCTATATCTTCTGGCCTTAGTGATTGCTTGAGGACAAGAAATTGAATAAGCTTGGGGTGATTTGATAGTGTGATTTTGCATCATGTTTCTTGTACACTTTTGCATGCATTTTTCATATAGATTAGGCATTATTTATTTGATTTTAGTTAGTTTTTCCCTTGGAACGGGTGAGGCGATTTCTTGGTGTTGTTTTACAGGAATTCAAGGAAAAATGCTCAGAACAGCCATGATGGAGCTTGGATGAAGACAGAGCCTCAAAAGCGAAGAAAATGACCCAGGCAGAGCCCATCACGGCCGTGATCAAGCAGAGTAGAAAAGAAGGTAAAAGTCAGAAGCTATCACGGCCTAGCCGCGATGAGCATCACGGCCGTGACAACCAGACCCTCACAGACAGAAGTTATCACGGCCTGGCCGTGATGAGTGTCACGGTCGTGATAGATGAAAGTTTGAAAGTGCGCCCAGGGCAGAGACCATCACAGCCTGGTCGTGATGGCCATCACGGTCGTGACGCGTGGCCTTTCTATAAGTGGGCACGAGCAGATCAGGAAAAAAACAGTTTTTGAACCCCAAAAGACTTTCTCTGAACCAGGGGCAGCTGCACAAGGATTTCATGGAGTTCCTCCCTCTTTTCATCTCTATTTCTCTTGTTGTGGTTATGATCATGGGTGGCTAAACTCCCATTGTTGGGGTTAGGGTAGCTATCTCTGAATTCTCATGTATTTGATTTGATCTTGTAACACAGTTTTTACTTCGTTATTGAGTGATTGATTTCTGAGTTTAATGCTTGTTATGGCTAGCACCCCCATGACTTGATCAGTGTTTTGATATGCAATTGGAAAATTCGTATTAGAACCGGAACTGAAATTTATCACCTAGTAAATCTGGTATCTAGGAATGGAACTAGGTTTATTAGCAATCGTATGATCCCTAATCTTAATGCAAATTCACTAATCTAGGCCACCTAAGGAATTAGGGTCTATTAGTGGATTTAGGCTCTTGTCATCCGAGGAATCGGGGCTTGAGTAATTTAGTGGATTGATTGTCATAATTGAAGTGAAAACTATTTATTAGTCATGTCATTGCATGGGGATGAAGTTTAGTGAACCTAATCACAGCGTTGTTCTCATATTTGAATAATCCTTTTTACTGCCTTCCTGGTGTTCGATAGAATTTCTCAAAGAACTTTTCTCTTTATTTTGTTTAGTTTAGGTTTAATTCTTATTTGGGCTTGGTAGTTACTATCGAGCTCCCTTCAATCCAAATATCCGCTTGGATAGTAATCGATTCGGTATGTGCTAGTACTTGGCACAGTCATCGTGGGAACGATAAACGGTCTCACCACCGTATTACTTGCACGACTGGGTCTACTTGCCCAGATTCGTCAACACCCCGGTTGCAGGAATATTCTCAACTGGTGCAATAGCATCCACCGTTGACACAGCGGCGTTAGTGCCTACCACGCCTGCATCACTTGCACTACTCATATTCAGAGTTTTGGGAAATATATGATGTTTGAACCACCTTTCTGCTCCGTACACTACAAGAATTTAAGCTATTTCCCAAGGCATATTACCCAGGGCAAAAAATCCCTAGGAAATTTTGACGTTTCCCACGGTTAAAGCCTTGGGAAAGTTCTCTCTATGGTTCCCACGGGTTGGGCCTTGGGTAACAGAGGCGCCAACTGCTCCCGCTTGTTTTCCCACGGATTGGGCCGCGGGTAACAGAGGCGCCAACTGCTCCGCTTGTTTTCCCACGGATTGGGCCCTGGGAAATATGTTACACGATCGAGGCGCCGTTTCCCAGGGCTGTAGCCGTGGGAAATATGTTACATGAGTCGCCGTTTCCCAGGGCTGTGGCCCAGGGAAATATGTTACACGATCGAGGCGCCTTTTCCCAGGATGTGGCCACGGGAAATATGTTACATGAGGCGCCGTTTCCCCGGGCTGTGGGCCGGGAAATATGTTACACGATCGGGCGTCGTTTCCCAGTGTGGCACGGGAAATATGTTACATGGCGTCGTTTCCCGTGGTGTGCGGGAAACATGTTACACGATCGAGGCGCCGTTTCCCAGGGCTGTGGCCCTGGGAAATACATAGGTTTTTTCCAGTTAAGGGTAACCCGATTTCCATGTTGTTTGTTCCTCACCCTCCTCCCACCCACCCGCTTGACCAGTAGGAGAACAATCTTTGGAAAATATAGCCCCTTCACGCACTGCCATTGATTTCTTTTAAGTTAATATCTGAAGTTAAATGTTTGGTTTCTTTTTCAATTTCTTCATCTTCTCTGGCACGTCGGTCTTTTCTGATTTTCTCCGCCGACAATGGCTTCTCCGCCACCCTCGAACTCTCTCTTCTCCCTCTTCTCTGAACCATGAATTTCAGCACAAGAAGCTTCATTTGCGACAGTGGCACATGTGGACCTGAACAGGGATGGAGGTGGAGCAGCTGCTCTGGAAAGACAGGATGACGTGGCTGCTTATTTCTTGGTGTGACAAGTGCGGCAAGGAGGAGATCGTGAAGAAGGACAACGAAGGACGCGGCTGTTTGATTCACGCCACACTTCGATTGATTCATGACACACTCCGATTTGTAACTCCGATTGAGCGGTGGAGATCTCATGACGGCTGAGGGCGATGACGAAAGTTTTTTAAGCTACAAATTAAAGTTTTTAATTAAAAAAATACATAGGTTTCCCAAGGTTAAAACCCTGGGAAATGTTTCCGAGGGAAAATTCCGTGGGAAAGCGTTTCCCGGGGAAAATTCCGTGGGAAACGTTTCCCAGGGATTTTTCCGTGGGAAACTTTTCCCAGGGAGTAGTCCGTGGGAAATTTCCCAAGGGTGTGACCGCGGGGTATTTCCCAGGGCATACCCGTGGGAAACGTTTCCGACTAGCTGAAAACCGAGGGATCTGAATCCGTGGGTCATCCCTGGGAAATGTGTATTTTCCCACGGATTTTATGGATTTCCCAGGGCCATAGGCCTGGGAAACAGCGAAAATTCTTGTAGTGGTAGATGCATACAATAAATTTTTATGTCAAATTTGTGACACTGTACGAGTTACTCTAAACTTGTCCCACTAGGCGTGCCAATTTGTTAACGCTGGTTTTTGGTCGGTGACCAAAATCCCTTTGTTACAAATAATTAAAGATCAGACGAGTGTGGGACGAACGAGTTATGCGGTAATCTCGTCAGGATGTGTGTATATATGTCTGCCAAGTATGAATTTGACAAATTAGTCAAATCTAATAAATACTGGCAAAGACTTGGGTTTTGTATTTTGAAAATATATTTCTAATTAGAAAATAAAAAGTCGGTTTCTTAAACAAAAGATACTTCCTAATTGCATAACTTTTTGTACGTAATATTGAAATGGAAATAACACTAATTTGAAAAACAATTTGTATAAAGTGTGATTAAATGACTACTAAAAATAAAAGAACTTAAATAAAGAACATGAAAGAAATTACTGAAAGTAATGAAGAACATGTAAAGAACTTTAAAAAAAACATAATCAGTATTAAAGAACGAGTAAAGAACTTTGAAGGATAAAACCAGTATTGTACTGGGTTATAATACTAAATTGAATTGAAAATGAAAAAGGTGGAGGAAATACTTGAGTGTAATCCGTCAATCTGCTGTGTGATCGAGATATGTAGGATGTTTATCAAGTAACCTCCTAGATAATGAAATAGTTTCTGAAATATTAACTAATTAAGTATGAATACTTGACAGGAAGTAAAACTTAGATTTGAAATGTAAGAACACTACAAGTGAAATAATGTAGAAAAGGTAGTTATTTATTAAAGTTGATGAAGAACAATTTCTGAGAAATTGAATAGAAACGAATGAAAATGTTAATTTAAATAAAGGATGTCAAAAACTAGGAACTACTTATAATATTAGATTAAAGGAAAACTTGACAAGCATGAAGTGCATAAAAGTAATGAAAGTTATAGAAAGAATATGAAGAACATGATGAATAAACTGGAAAGTGTATGAAGAACTTGAAGGAAATGAACCAATATTGTATTGAAATTGAACATTGTATTGAAGATAAAAGGGTGGAAGGAATACTTGAGTTAATCCGTCAGTCTGCTGTGTGATCGAGACATGTAGGATGTTTCAAGTTCCAACCTTTATTACATCGTAGAATCTAGTATTTATAGAAAAAGTTAATAACTTCCTAAAGGTAACTTCCTATCTAAAAGACTACCACATGTCTTTGGCAGTTCTCTTAAGTTTTATACTTAAACTGCTTGTCAAACAACTCTAACAACTGCTCAATTTCTTGAACCGCTCTGCGTCAACTTGACTTGCCGCCGACGGAGTGGGCTGCTTGACGGCTTATCTTCTTCGATGCCTTGTCAAGCTTGAAGACTTAACCATTTTCACACTTCTGTACGTTTGACAACTCTTCTTAACACTTTGTCAAAATGCTGGGTTGTCAATTTATCCTTTCTGTCGGCTAATATTTTCTTGTCAACTAAGTATAATACTTAGAAAACATCATTCATTATTCTGATTCCTTTGTCAGTCAGTAAAATGCATCCGTCAATAATCAAAAATTTCACTCTTAACAGATGCGCTCTAAGTTTCGTCTTTTTGACGGCTTTGCTTGTCTGACATGTCAACTGAAGAACTTCTTGTCAATTTCACACTTGTCAATTCTTCTATAATCTTCTGAATTTGACGTTCTTCTTTATGTACATTCTTCTTTCAACTTTATTCCTGTCGACTTTGAACTTGGTCAATTTTCCTCTCTTCGATCCAACTCATGTCTACTTTGGGAAGTCCTTATGAATTTGACAATCTTGCTTTTGACCAATTTTTCTATCAACTTTCCGTCTGTCAACTTAGTACTTGTCAGCTTCATCTACTTTGGGAATTCCTTATGAATTTGACAATCTTGCTTTTGACCAATTTTTTCTGTCAACTTTCTTTTAGCCAAACCAGTATATACCAATTTTGGGAGTTCTTCTCAATTTTCATGGAGCCTCTTTCTGCCTGTCTGAAGAAAACTCACATATAAAAATTCACTCCTAACAGGGACACACAAGTTTGTGAAGCTGAAAGTGTGATGCAATATGTGGGTTTTAGCTTGAAGCAGCTTGGCAGCTTGCTCTTCCCCGTGGGATTCCATAGTATTCCTGCCTGAATTACTAGCTAGCCTTGTGGTTTAGAACCTCATATTACTTGGGTCCATTTATAGTGCGAGTTAATGTGCTGTCAATAAATATCTATAAGACGACAAAACAACTACTTCTCCCGGATACCAGAAAAAGAAATAAAATATAAGCAGTTATATCATAGATTACTATATCATAAGGTGGTCATGATGGTTTCGAATAAAAGATAGAGGTGTTGGATGGTATAAGGTGCAAGATTCAAATCTCACCTTTATTAACATAACAAATTAATAACTAACATTTACCTAGAAAAAAAAACATAAGCAGCTATATCATTACAGACTACATGTTGGTTGTCACTGTTTCTCATTTTTAATATTATGGAAAATGCTGGATGGTATTTCGTGCAGCTATTCATACTAAATAGCACTGCTGAATATAAAAACAACACTACTACAAGTAATACGGTGGTAAGACCGGTTATCGTATCCACGGGGATTGGATGTCAAGTACCAATTCGCAAACTCAGCAACTATCTAGACTAAACTATTGATCAAGAGAAAGTAAAACAAACAAAAGAAAAGAAATAAAATCTTTTTGTCTTTTTGGGGACTTTTGACAAACACTTGGAGTGCAGAAATGATATGTTGGGACTAGACTTCACCAAACCTCTAACTCATGCACTATCAGGACTAGATACCTCCCATTCATGCTTCAGATATTAAAATCAATCCACTAAACTACTCAAACCCCGATTCCTCGGATGGCAAGAGCCTAAATCCACTAATAGACCCTAATTCCTTAGGTGGCCTAGATTAATGAATTTGCATTAGGATTAGGGATCATGTGATTACTAGTAAACCTAACTCCATTCCTAGATGAAAGGGTTACTAGGTGATTAAATTCAGTTCCGGTTATGATACGAACGTCCCCATTGCATACCAAAACACAAATCGAGTCATGGGGGTGCTAGCCACAACAAGCATTAAGCACAGAAAAATAACCACTAATATGAAGACATGAACATAGATTAATCAGTCAAGATAAATACATAATTATCAATTTGTTTACATCTAATCCCAACAAAGGGATTTAACTACTCATAAACAGAGAAAACCAAACCAGAGAGATAGGAGAAGAGGAGAGAAGAGGCTCCATGTGAGCTTTCCTTCTTCTTCAAAGCAACCCCTCTTGGCTCCCTTCTAGGGTTGAAACCCTAGCCCAGCCACAGCCTCCAAGTGCCTCCAAATGCCTCCCTCTGGACCCTTTGTTCTGTCTGCTGCGTTCTTATTTATAGGTCTGTTGCGCGTCACGGCCGTGATGTCTATCACGGGCAGGCCGTGACACTTTCTGGAGTGGGTGTATTCTCAACTTTTGAGCTCTCGCGAGGCGAGCTATGTTTCGCGACGCGAAACTTGAATTTTCTGGTTGGCCACGGCTGTGAAGTCTATCACGGGCAGGCCGTGACAGCCTCTGACTTTTGCCTTCTGCTCTGCTTGATCACGGCCGTGATGGGCTCTGTTTGGCTCATATTCTTCACTTTTCAAGCTCTATTTCATCCAGGCTCCACCATGGCTGATTTTGATCATTTTTACATTGAATTCCTGCAAAATAACACCAAGAAACCGCTTCACCCGTTCCAAGGGAAAATCTAATAAAAACCAAATAAAGAATGCCTAATCTATATGAAAAATGCATGCAAAAGTATATAGAAAATATCATGTAAAATCACACTATCAAATCACCCCAAGCTTATTCAATTGCTTGTCCTCAAGCAATCACTAAGGCCAGAAGAATAAACAGAACATGGATAGTGAACCAAGAACCCGAGCAAATAATCCAAGTAATAGGCATTTCAAACAATTCAGTAAGAGACAATCAATTCAAGTCCAATTAGAGGCTTAGGTTCCTTAGAATCATGTTCTCACTGATTTTGGGCACTCTTTCTCACTTGAAGCTCACCCCAAGCTTGTTCATTTGCTTGGCTCTCTTTTCTCACCTCACCCAAGTGCTTAGGGGATAAGACATTTCACTCAATTTTCCTCAAGGAATGAATCCTACCATAGGCTTGACTATCAACCAAATCTCTACTTTATTAATGAAAACAATTAAGAATCAAGAGGTCTTTACTTCGGTTGTAACGTGGCCATGGGATTAATCGTTAGGTGGGGAAATCAATAAAAGGACATTTCAAAAGGCTACACAACATATCAACATTTTCAAAGCATGACCTTCTAAAATACCTTTTGGGTTTCAATTCACTTTCCACCTTTCTTTTCTTTCTTTTTCTTTTTATTTCTCATTTCTTTTTTTTTTCTTTTTTTTCTTTTTTTTTATATGAGAGAATTATTTTTTTCTGATTCTTTTCCCAAACTGTTTCGACTACCTTTTTACCCTTTTGTAATACTTTAGAAGGTCCCTTAGCAAACTTATTTATCAAAAAATTTCAGGGTACCAAGAAAAGCATTTTTTTTTCTTTCAGGCTCAAAATTGGGCAACTAAGGGGTAGCATTTCATCATTCCAAGCTCAGAAGGCCAGAAAAATAACTATTGCCTCAATCATTTTCAAAAATGTTTTCAAAAATTTTTAAGCTTCAAAATGGTTTTAAGTCAAGTTCTAGAGAAAACAAACCAAGAGGAATAACCACTCTAACACAAAGAATGGGGTATATTTAGTGAGTACCCCTTTGGCTCAAAATCTCACATTTTAGTTCAACCATCAATGAAAATCACAAGTCCTCAGAACCATATGCTAATTATCAACTATCCAAGATTATCTCAAACATTTTCATTTGCAGCCAATCACAAGAATGAAAAAAAAATTGGGTTCAAGAATTCACTACCACAATTTATTTGGCACTTAGTTATCACAATTTGGTGCAAAATTCAAGCAAGGGCAATCTAATTGTGTGATTATGCAAAGCTATCATGCAAAACTATATGAATGCAACATGAACAAATGCAAATGCAAAATACCCCTACCCCAAGCTTAAAAATTTACATTGTCCCCAATGTAAACAATCAAGTTGGATGAGAGGAAAGAAAAATAAAATAACATAAAAAATTGGAACGGCTTACCGAGGCGGTAGCAGGTGTTGACTTTCATTTCAGTCAGAAACTGCTTGAAAGTTGGGTTGCTTTTTCTTGTCTTCTTGCTCTTCCCTCCTTCCTTCTTACCCTGGAATCACTTGGCAATTTTATTAGTAAAAGAAAACTCTTGATCTTCTCAAATTATTCAAGAGTTTAAAATCAAAAATCAAATCTAACTAAACAAAAAGGAAAAAGGAAAAAGGAAAAGAAAAATTGGGTTGCCTCCCAATGAGCGCTCATTTATTGTCACTAGCTTGACTTATTAAAAAGCATCCACCTAGATCCTCCTCCCGGATCAAATGGTAACTGGAGTGGTGATTGTAGAAGTAATATGACTTTATCCTCTATTCCACCCAGCCAGGGTGTGAAAAATCCTTTGACCTCTACAATTATGAACTCACTTCCTCTCGGGTCAAGTGGAATTTTCAAGAGGAAGTTTTCCAGACAAGTGGAAGGGATTAGTTTAGCAATGTCCACACACGCATGCAAGCCAACATATTTGTCTAATGCAGTAAAATCAGATTGCTCAGCATACATGGTGGTGCTTTCCAAATGCCCTGTCTTCTCACTTGTTTCTCTCCAAGGATGCGCGAAAGGTAATCCCTCTTCTTGTGGTTCATCTACCACCACCTTTTCATCTTCATTGTGATCCATTCCCACAACCAGATTTTTCTCAAATGCTGATTCTTGTGGCTCTATGGGAGTCATACATGGTGGTGGAGGTGGCAAATAGGAACAAAAGGATTCCCAATCCTCCACGGAGAAGTTGTATATTAGCCTTCCCATCATATAATCAACTTGTGCGGGAGTAACATGGTCCATCAAATCCATGACGTCTCCCAAACACCAGTTGTCTTCCAAAACGCGACTTGAGGCTTCCTCATCAGGTGGATAATAAAAATTTTCCATGAATTTCGTCCACCTTGCAAAAACAAAACTCAAACAAAAAGATCAAATATATACAGAAAATAAAAATAACAAAAATGTCTAAATTAGTTGCCTCCTCTGTTACTAATGATATTGGCAAAACCAATTCCCCGGTAACGGCGCCAAAAACTTGTTAGACGATCCTGGGCAAGTATACCCAGTCGTGCAAGTAATACGGTGGTAAGACCGGTTATCGTATCCACGGGGATTGGATGTCAAGTACCAATTCGCAAACTCAGCAACTATCTAGACTAAACTATTGATCAAGAGAAAGTAAAACAAACAAAAGAAAAGAAATAAAATCTTTTTGTCTTTTTGGGGACTTTTGACAAACACTTGGAGTGCAGAAATGATATGTTGGGACTAGACTTCACCAAACCTCTAACTCATGCACTATCAGGACTAGATACCTCCCATTCATGCTTCAGATATTAAAATCAATCCACTAAACTACTCAAACCCCGATTCCTCGGATGGCAAGAGCCTAAATCCACTAATAGACCCTAATTCCTTAGGTGGCCTAGATTAATGAATTTGCATTAGGATTAGGGATCATGTGATTACTAGTAAACCTAACTCCATTCCTAGATGAAAGGGTTACTAGGTGATTAAATTCAGTTCCGGTTATGATACGAACGTCCCCATTGCATACCAAAACACAAATCGAGTCATGGGGGTGCTAGCCACAACAAGCATTAAGCACAGAAAAATAACCACTAATATGAAGACATGAACATAGATTAATCAGTCAAGATAAATACATAATTATCAATTTGTTTACATCTAATCCCAACAAAGGGATTTAACTACTCATAAACAGAGAAAACCAAACCAGAGAGATAGGAGAAGAGGAGAGAAGAGGCTCCATGTGAGCTTTCCTTCTTCTTCAAAGCAACCCCTCTTGGCTCCCTTCTAGGGTTGAAACCCTAGCCCAGCCACAGCCTCCAAGTGCCTCCAAATGCCTCCCTCTGGACCCTTTGTTCTGTCTGCTGCGTTCTTATTTATAGGTCTGCTACGTGTCACGGCCGTGATGTCTATCACGGGCAGGCCGTGACGCTTTCTGGAGTGGGCGTATTCTCAACTTTTGAGCTCTCGCGAGGCGAGCTATGTTTCACGACGCGAAACTTGAATTTTCTGGTTGGCCACGGCTGTGAAGTCTATCATGGGCAGGCCGTGACAGCCTCTGACTTTTGCCTTTTGCTCTGCTTGATCACGGTCTTGATTGTCATCACGGCCAGGCCGTGATGGGCTCTGTTTGGATCATATTCTTCACTTTTCAAGCTCTATTTCATCCAGGCTCCACCATGGCTGATTTTGATCATTTTTACATTGAATTCCTGCAAAATAACACCAAGAAACCGCTTCACCCGTTCCAAGTGAAAATCTAATAAAAACCAAATAAAGAATGCCTAATCTATATGAAAAATGCATGCAAAAGTATATAGAAAATATCATGTAAAATCACACTATCAGCTATATCATTACAGACTACATGTGGGTTGTCACTGTTTCTCATTTTTAATATTATGGAAAATGCTTGATGGTATTTCGTGCAGCTATTCATACTAAATAGCACTGCTGAATATAAAAACAACACTACTACACCATACATCTCAGTCGTCGATTCGTATTAAGCACTCATTCGTACTAAATAGTGGTGCTGTAATATTATTATATACTGTTTTCATAAAGTTTCATTTAACCCATATTCAAAGCCTTATGCCCCTGCCCATCAACACTTAAAGTTTATCATTTTCTCATCAAAGCCAATTTTTACGAAAATGACTGCTCTCTAATAGCATTAAACTTCGTATTCTTATGGGCTTTTAATATAAGATAGTCGAGTGGCAGGGAATATAAGAAACTCATGGGGAATGAATATGCGATACCCGTCCATAACAGGATTACAAAAACAGACTAGTAATACAATAAGAAAGTGATGGGCCATGTGCCCAGTATTACAACTTCCATAGTTTTTACCCAAGTTCAAAAAAGAGTAAATAGCCAAAATGGTCCCTGAAACTGTGAGGTCGTGTCAAGTTGGTCCCTCAAATTAACGAAATTTCAAAAAGGTCCCTGAAACTGTCAAACGTTGATCAAGTTAGTCCCTCCGTTAGTCAGGATTCGTTGACTCCATTAACGGCGCTTATAGTGTCAATTTAGTCCCCAAAATATACAACTTGAAATCAAAAAAGTCCCTGAACTTTTGTATATGAAATCAACTCAGTCCCTGCAAAAGTCAGTTTAGCCTCTGCACTCTTTGCTGTGATGGCATGCCAATTGAAGGGGCTTTAGGTGCAAAAATAGTGTTCATGTATGTTAGTTAAAGGTAGGACAATGTAAAATGATTCATGGGTATATTTATAAACTGGGTTTTGGTTCTTATAATACTGTTCTTAACTCTCTAATTTCAGCCTACTTTAAGTGTGGAGGAGTTGGCAGTGCACACAGGTTGTTTGATGAATTGAGTGACCGAGATGTTGTCTCCTGGAATTCTATGATAAGTGGGTGTGTGATGAATGGTTTTTCCCACAATGGACTTGAGTTTTTCATTCAGATGGTGATTTTGAGGGTGGGTTTGGATTTGGCTACCTTGGTTAATGCTCTTGTGGCTTGTGCAAATATTGGCAGTCTTTCATTGGGTAGAGCACTTCATGCTCACGGAGTGAAAGCTTGTTTTAGTAGGGAAGTTATGTTTAACAATACCTTACTAGACATGTATTCAAAGTGTGGTAATTTAAAGGGTGCAATTCATGTTTTTGAGAAGATGGGTCAAACAACTGTTGTTTCTTGGACTTCAATCATAGCTGCTTATGTACGAGAAGGTCTATTTGATGATGCAATCAGGTTATTCTATGAAATGAAAAGCAAAGGTGTTAGCCCAGATATTTATTCCGTGACTAGGTCCTTCATGCTTGTGCTTGTAGCAACTCATTGGATAAAGGTAGAGATATACACAATTACTTTAGAAAGAACAATATGGCCATGAACTTGCCTGTGTCTAATGCTCTCATGGATATGTATGCAAAATGTGGAAGCATGGAAGAAGCTCATTCAGTTTTCTCCCAACTTCCAGTTAAGATGTTGTCTCGTGGAATACAATGATAGGAGGTTATTCAAAAAACTCTCTTCCCAATGAAGCTCTTAAACTTTTTGCTGAGATGCAAGAGGAAACAAGACCTGATGGCATTACGATGGCCTGTGTCCTTCCAGCTTGTGGAAGCATAGCAGCTCTGGAGAGAGGCAGAGAGATACATGGACACACATTGAGAAATCACTACAAAAAAAAATGTCATTTAGCGACCGAAAATAGCGACCGAATTTGTTGGTTGCTGTTTGCGACCGAAATGGCGACCGATTGTAGGATCTAAATCAAACACTGATTAGAGTTGATATTGCGACCGAAATAGAGCGTAGCAAAGTTATCGGTCTCTATTTCGGTCACAAAATAAAGGAAAGTAAAAGTAAAAAATTTATGACTTTTTAGCGACCGAAATGGCGACCGAGTTAAATGCAACGGTTAAAATTAAGTTATCTTTTGCGACCGATATTAAAGCGGTCGCTAAACGACGCGTAAAAAATTAAAATAGAGCGTTTTAGCGACCGATTTAGCGACCAAATTATTCGGTCGCTAAAATTACGAATTCAAATTTCAAACTAACCATTTTAGCGATGGATTTAGTGACCGAATTATTCGGTCGCTAAAATTATGAATTAAAATTTCAAATTAACCATTTTAGCGACCGATTTAATTTTAGATTTGAAAATAAATTGGTTTGACATTAATCAGACATTAAATTTTGGACCGAGTATTTTCTTAGTTGATCAGTTCAACTATTAATCTTTACTCTAATTTGAATTTTGAAATCATATATTTATCAATCTTTATTTTTAGATTCAAAAACTAAAAACATATTTATTTTTAGGCTTAATATTTTATCACTCATTTTTGTACCTATCACTGAATGTTAAGTTTAAAACATAAAAACTCTCTCCTTCCCTCATCAGACCCGTAACCCCTCCCCCCTCTCTCTTTCTTTCTTTTTCTTCTTCTTTCTCCTTCTTTCTCTCTTCTTCTTCTTCCTCCCTCCAACTTCACCCTCTTCCTTCACTCCCAGCCGGCGTCGTCCCTCCACCGCAGCCACCGTCCGGCCGCGCGCCGCTCCTCCTAGGGATGTCGTTCAGTCACTGCTCAACACGGAGAAGATGGCTATCCGACCCAGCCCTTTCCTGCGTGCACCTGGCCGCTGCTTCGCCCTCCGCCATCGTGAAATAACATCTCCACTGCGGTAAGCTCCGGTTGCCGCCATCAATGGTGGCTTTCAACCTCTATGGGTTGTTACACCTCCTTTCCTCCTCCCCTAAAGCTTGATTGTTGTTTTCATTTAGATCTTGGTGCTGTCCAGAAGCGCATCGCCGTCCTCCGCTGCCACTGCCGCCGCGCCGGACAGCCAGACCGCCACCATCTCTTCTCCCTTACTTGTGGGTGAGTGATTCCTCACCTTACCTTGTTGGATTTCAAGAAATCCCCAAATTGATTTTGAAACCCTAACCCTTTGATTTCAGATTTTACTCTTAAAATTAAACCTTGTTTTATGAAATTGGGACTGTAAACCCTAAACCCCAAACAATCCCCATTGGGAATGGAGTTGGCTAGAGAGATGGATGGCTCAGCGGCCCTCCCAGGGCCGAAGCACTTTGGATCATAATAATCCCTGCTTCTCCTTTTTGAGGACCTTTATATTTCTCTATTCTTAAAATTTAGGTTGATAAAGCTGCTCATGGTTGGGTTCCTATATTTTTGGCATTCATGCATTTATGTTCATATTAGTTACTATGATCAATCGAAATATCTATCACCATGTAAAGCTATTTTGCATACCGACCACATGAATTCATAATTATTAAAAAGTTTAGATACAGAATGCTATATAAGGAACTATTTATATGTTAGCCTCTGAATCATTGTGGTTTGGTGATCTTTTCGTGTATTCCACCTCTGTACTTTGCTATGTCATTAGATAAATAGATACATCACTTTGTTATTCAAGTGTGAGGCTAGAATGACATTTATTGAGTTCTGCATTTGTTGAGTTAACTATTTGGAATTGATATATGGCTTATTGTTTCTATTATATGGAATGGAAGTACATTTGGGATGTTATGTGATATGAAGGCTTATTTCTGAAAATGCTATATTTGTAGGAGAAGAGGCAATTTTATGCTTTTGTGGTTCTTCTTATTGATTCTACAGTTGGGAGGCTGTTTAGGGGCATTAAGCTTCATTATGGAACATGGAATCAATCATACTACACCTATGTATGTGATCCATTTGGAAGTCTTAGTGGGCTGCTGCAACTTATGCTTCTTTTTGGTTCAGGGCGGTGAGTTTGTGTTGGTAACGATGGAAATGATTTATGCTTGATTGCATACTTAGGTGTGTTTCACATTGACTTGCATTAACCAATGAAATTGCTTGAGATTTTGTGCTTAAATGAATATCCACTCTCTTCAAATTGAGCTGTGTTTTTATTTTTGAAGATATATTTGAGCTCACTGAGGAAGCTGCAATAATATGTCATCTAATATCTTAGTGGTCTTTTGCCTAAACTTTTATGTATTTTAAGAACATTAATACAGGAGCATTGCTACATTGTTTTTCAAAAAGGAAGCTTTTTATCATATTGAAATATTTTTGGGGGATGTTATGACAAGTCATGATTTATTCACTTAATTTGCTTGATGTAACCTTGCAGGGGTGTATGGTCTTTGTATTTTTTTATTGTAAATTGATTTTTGGACTATTGGTTCAGTCTGACCATATTAGTTCTATTCTCTAAATGATAAGATACCATTTATAAGATAAAAAAATTGATCAATGATTAAGGTATATGGTGCACCTTAAGGCTCAATAAGGGTTTTAAACATAGAATATTTTGAAGCCACTGCTACCTTGGTTCAGTACTCTATCCCATTTGCTTTTTACTTCTATTTTATAATTGTCACTGTTTTCGTTTCCATTCTTGCATAGTCACACAATATAAAGCTTAATGTGCATAATGTATTTTATGTTATTCATTCTGAATTGATGGTTTCATTGTTTGCTTTTTCCTTTATTTTTTCTCCTTGGTTTGAAGATGCATGAATTAGCGTTGAATCTTGCACTGCAGAAGTCCCAGAATGCACAACTCAGAAGTCAATTTGAAGGTTTGTTGAATGAAATTTATTTCAGTATGTTCTGGCTTTTCAATCTTTTGACTCTTGCAACAGCTACTCAGAAACTGCTAGTGTGTCGTGTCACCTTTGGTATCAGATTTATATGCATTTATAATCATGTATTTTTCTTTTCAAACAAAGAGGTATTGAATCAATAATTTGGTGTTTTGTTGGATGCTTGGAAGTCTTTTGCAGATATGGATTAAATGGCAAGTGCATTACTGTTAACAGTATTTTGGGAGGTCAAATGTTTTCCCTGCAACATTGAAGTTTAAATCAAATTCTTTCTCTACATGGAACTGGGTGTTGTGCTCTTCATGGTGGCTAATACATGATTGAATTAATTGCTACAGATTAAAAGTTTATGGACTTGTTATGGTCTTTTTGGGATTTTGATTTTCTATAGGGTGTAAAGGTTCAAAGGGCTTTTTCTCTTTTGCTGCTGTTATCCCTAATAAGCTTTTAGGCACTAAATTGCCAATAGTCGGGCGGTGGATTGGTTTTAGATATTAGGTGCTGAGGAATTTTTTTTGGTCGACGATTAGTTAGTATATCAACCATTATTGTCTTCTCCGACTTTGGTTGAATCTCTACCTTATCCCTCTTGTATCTGGTTCTTTTGTTTATGAGTTTAGAGTATCCATTATACTCTTTCAATACACTTTAGCTTATAAAAAAAAATTATATTTGGTTTGTTATATGTTTTTTAAAGAAATCGGTCACTAAATTGGTCCCTAGAACAAGTTTTGGGGACACATTTAGTGACTGATTTTTTTTAATTTGGTGGCCAATTTAGCGACCGAATTAGCGACCGAATTTTCGGTCGCTAAAATTGGTCACATAACTGGTTATAGGAGACCAATTTAGTGACCGAATTAGCGACCGAATTTTCAGTCGCTAAAATTGGTCACATAACTGGTTTTAGGAGACCAATTTAGCGACCGATTTTTATAAATTAGCGACCGAATTATTCGGTCGCTAATAGCGACCGATTACAAATTCGGTCGCCAAATCATTTAGTGACCAGGGTTTTAGCAACCGTCATTATTCGGTCGCTAATTCGGTCGTTAACCATTTTAGCGACCGAATTTTGATGAATAGCGACCGATTTCTTCGGTCGCTAAACACCCTTTTTTTTGTAGTGAATGGGTACTCTTCAGATTTGCATGTAGCCAATGCACTTGTTGATATGTATGTAAAGTGCGGGTCACTAGTTCATGCGCAGGTACTCTTTGATATGTTTCCAAAAAAGGATCTCATCTCATGGACTGTTATGATTGCTGGATATGGCATGCATGGGTTTGGAAAAGAAGCAATTGCCACTTTTGAGAAGATGAGGAATGCAGGTAATGAGCCTGATGAGATCTCCTTCACTTCCATACTCTATGCTTGCAGTCATTCTGGATTACTGAATAAGGGATGGGAGTTCTTTAATTCCATGAGAAGTGAATGCAGTTTTGAGCCCAAGTTAGAACACTATGCTTGCATGGTAGATCTCCTTGCCCGTACTGGAAATCTATCCAAGGCTTACAATTTCATCGAGACAATGCCAATTAAACCAGATGCTACAATTTGGGGAGCTTTGCTTTGTGGGTGCAGGATCCATCGAGATGTGGAGTTAGCAGAAAAAGTGGTAGAGCGTGTTTTTGAGCTAGAGCCAGAGAATACAGGATATTATGTTCTTCCATAACTAACATACATGAACACTACTTTTGCACCTAAAGTTCCTTCAATTGGCATGCCATCACAGCAAAGAGTGCAGAGGGTAAGCTGGCTTTTGCAAGGACTGAGTTGATTTCATATATAAAAGTTCAGGGACTTTTTTGATTTTAAGTTGTATATTTTAGGGACTAAATTGACACTATAAGCATCGTTAACGGAGTCAACGAACCCTGACTAACGGAGTGACTAACTTGATCAACGTTTGACAGTTTCAGGGACCTTTTTGAAATTTCGTTAATTTGAGGGACCAACTTAACACGACCTCACAATTTCAGGGACCATTTTGGCTATTTACTCTTCAAAAAACGAAATGAAAAGATGAGATTTGAATATCGCGGTGTTGTGTAAGTCATAAAACAGAACACGTGAATCCAAACCTTGCAACAAAGGCAAATATAAAATTAACAATGCAATTCATTAATAGCAATTAAATATAAAATTAACAATGCAATTCATTAATAGCAAATTAGCAATTAGAAATTGAGCATGAATTGACGTAGGACATATCAACAATTTACTAGTCATACTGCCATATGCAAGTAATTATTTTAATAAAAATGAAAGTTAAGAACTTATTTCTTTGCTAAATCTCAGAATATATGTTTTTGATTGATATCCACCAAGCTCAATTGCTTTCATCTGTTCGGGTGGTTGACGGTGAACGTCGGGGATATGAACATACATATAAAGAAAGAGAGATACATATGTACATAGATGTGGATTGTTCTATAAACAATTTCAATGGATCACACATTAGTGACAATGTACCACAACAATAACGTAGCAAAAATAATACAAGAGTTGAACCATACATCACCCACGCAACAAAGAATAAAACCAATCCAAGCCCCAATCGAGGAACTAAAAAAAGAGATACAACCAGCAAAATGCTGCTATGAGAAGCACAACCCTGCAAATAGCTTGAATGCTAAGCTTGGATAAAGAAAAACTAAAAAAAACCAAAATTAACAGGAACCGCAAAGCCAAAAACCAACCAACAACTCTTATCATATGGCTGCTATCCACAATTGATCATGACCAACACAGATACGAGAGACCAGGAAAAGCTCTATATGCAACAAACCAGATTCACATAACAAAAGCCACCATCTCTATCTGATGGCCCAGCTCTTCTTGGAACGAATTGACGGCCAGGTTATGCCCTCGATTGAGATCCTCTATGACGGCTTTCCAGTTATATGGAGCGAATAAAAAATGAAGATGGAATATGGGGGTGGACGACGACTTTCCAGATCCGAGAGTTGATCGATCCCCGACTCCATATGGGAATTAAATAAGGTTAAAAAATCTCATTTCAATTAAGAGGAATGGAAAAAAAATAGTCGTAAGGACTTCAATGCAATAAAAAAACTTATATATCAAAATAATAAATAAGATGAGATGACTTTATCCACTTATTATTTATTCCAGTGTGCATAGGTTATGGGTTTCGAAACCCACAATTTTACATGGGTTCAGGAGCACTTCCTCTGATATATTTAGGACTCAATTACCTGCTTACCCACATTACTAAATAATTTTTTTTTATTATCATAACATAATGAGTGATTATTGAAGAGTATGAATAGAAGAATACATTGTGTACCCACTCTGACCCCTTGTCAACTATTGATATTACACATAAACCTCAATGAGAGAGTTGAAACCTAGAACTGGAGTTATTTTGTAGCTACTGAAACCTGCAGAAAAAATAAGTTTGGCCAATTCTTTCTCATTTCTCTCTTTTCCGGTGGTCAATGTCATCATCTCCATATCAAAGAAGAGCTACACTTCAACTATTTCATTATCTACCTTCTCATTCCCCATCACCACATCTATGATTATCACCTTTGCTTTCTTCCCTTTGTTCATGATTGCCTCCTTGCATTTCTTCAGTATAATAATGCATTCCTCATCATTCCAGTCATGCAATATCCACTGCTTATCATTCAAATTTCAAAGTGACAATGCTAAGAATCACTAAAAGGAAATAAAAATTTGATTTTCTAATGATCATTCATGTTCATCTTTATAAAATCTCCACATATATTATTTTTTTAATTTTTGTAAACCACAGAAAACTAGGCCCTAATTATAAAAATGTTTAATTATCCAGTTGGTCCCTAAACTATTTATGAATTTTCAAGTAGGTCTCTGAACTGATTTTTTTAAATTGGGTCCCTGAACATATATAAAATTTTCAATTGGATGTCTAGGGTAGGGTTTCGAGAAGAGTCCATTAAGCTTGATGATTTGAAACGTGACTTGGAATTCCCTCACATCCAAAGTTGTATTCACGGTTTCATTAAAGGTTCCAGAAACCCAAAATTTGAAATATATGCTTTTCCCTTTTGAGGCTATTTCTCCCTCATCTTAGGTTGCTTCTCCCTTCTCCAATATCCGTTTCACATATTGCATCTCCCTCCCCGAAATAGTTTCTTTGTTTCAGCCTTAC
This sequence comes from Sophora flavescens, assembly GCA_030762895.1. Lineage (NCBI taxonomy): Eukaryota > Viridiplantae > Streptophyta > Magnoliopsida > Fabales > Fabaceae > Sophora > Sophora flavescens. Next base: position 93,881,402 of record CM061064.1, on the reverse strand, counting down.
ATCTTATTGCATCTTACTTCATCTTGTTGTGACAATATCTCAAGGTTCATCATTCACCTTAAAGAAGCTTAAAGTGTAAACGAAGCCAACATAAATGTACAGCACCTACGAACACAAATGTGCATATGCAATAAGGTTTTGGGAGTTTGGAGAGCAGTGGTGTCAGGTTGGAGACAAGTGTGATTAGGGAATTCTACCTTCGCAGAATTGGGGAAATTTAGAGAATGAAGTGGAATGTTACCTGGATAGTGACATGACAAAGAAGGCTAGTATGGGTATATATCCAACTTGGATGGAATCGAACATATTTCGTCCAATTTCACGATTCTCTAACATAATATTTGCTACTGAGGGACCCAATTGAAAACTTTATATATGCTCACGGACTCAATTAAAAACTATTTTAGTTTTAGGGACTTACTTGAAAATTCCAAAATTTCATCGATGATCTGAATAATTAAACATTATAAAAACTAATACATATATAGCATGATCAATCTACCTATATGAAGGTGTTGTAGTTAAGAAGATCATTAATTAACTATGTGACTATATTTAATTTACCTTCAACAAGACGGAATCAGTGGGTGGAATTGCCTCAAACATGTTCCCTCCAACATACTTTAGGTTGTCATCGCTTCCTTGCAAGCCATCAACAACATGTGGGAGATCAAATACAATGCAGTCTAGTTGTGGGAATGACTTGGCAATGGCCTTAGCCATAGCGCCTGTGCCTCCCCCAACATCAACCAATGACTCCAATCCATCAAACACTCCCTTGCACTTATCAACCATCACACTAGAAACCAATCTAGCGCCACTAGCCATGCCATCATTGAGCAAGTGATTGTGTTTGGGATCTCGGCCAGCATAATCAAAAAGTCCCATTCCATGTTCCGTGTAAAACGGTGTAGGATCTTCATTTTTGAACCAAGTAGAAACTTGATGCCATGGCCGTACAAGGAATGGATCAAGTATGAATTGCATGAAAGGTGTCATACTAAAGGGAGCTTCCTTTAGCAGTAGTCTAGATGCATCAGTTAGCTCATACCTGATTTCTAGCTCATTTTCGGTGACATTCTGTTGAGAGAAAAAGTCAGAATGTGTCAAAATCCGCATCAAGCGATAGATGAAGTTGGTTTTGGATGGATGGATTGGTAGTGAAGCAATAAGTTCTGAGAGTGGCATGGGTTGGCCATACTTGTGTATTACATCTGGTATGCACAAGTCAATTGCACATTTAAGGGACATAGAGTTTATGAAGCTGAGAGTGTGATGCAATATGTGGGTTTGAGCTTCAAGCAGTTTAGCATCATGCTCTTCCTTGTGGGATTCCATTGTATTGCTACCTGAATTACTATACTAGCAAGATTTGTGGTTTGGAACCTCATATTACTTGTGTCCATTTAAAGTGCAGGCAAATGTGCTGTATCTTGAAATAAGAAGACAATAAATTATATCTCTGTTCTAAGTTCTAACTTCTAATTGATTTTGGCTAGTTAGGCATGCATTTTCTTTCTTGAAAAACTTAGAGACCCAACTTCACTCTTTTCTTTTCAATCAATAAAATAAATATCATTAACGAATTAATTTAAAAGGTTTTATTTTACACACGGGTGTGGCTACGGTGCACCACCCACATTTTACACCACCCACTTCACCACCCATGTGGTAAATTTTGGACCAATCAAATTGCCACATAAGTTTGTCAAAATTTCAAACTTTCTAGTTGTATTATACTGTAGTCAAACTATATGAAAACAATATATTGTACTATAGTATATGTACTCTTTGTATTCGTAAATTTAACCCATATTAAAATAATGTTTTTTGATTAAAAAAATTGATTATATTGCAAAATATTATTGACAACGAACATTATTTTAATTCATATTAAAATATTATTTTTTAATATAATCAGTTTTTTTAATCAAAAAACGTTATTTTAATATGGGTTAAATTTGTGAATACAAAGAGTACATATACTATACTATAATATATTGTATTCATATATTTTACTACAGTAAAAATACAACTGGAAAGTTTGAAATTTTGACCAAACTCATTGGCAATTTGATTGATCCAATATTTGCCACATATGGATGGTGTAGTGGGTGGTGCAAAATATGGGTGGTACATCTTAGCCCAACCCTTTACACAAACAAGTGAAACAACAATAAATTAAATTAAAACATAATCATATCCAAGCACACACACGCAACGATAAGGCCGAGTTCGGTTTAGGTTGATTTATTTCTTTTAATAAATGAAAGAAAATAATTAATGATTAATGAATATTTTGACCCCTACAAATAAGGTATGATTAGATTTTAGTCCATCCACAACTTTTTCTTTAGTTTTGATTCTTAAACGTCTTAAAAGCTTGGAATTGGTCTATGTCGTTAATTGATGATGTGGCAGATGACATACCACGTCATTAGTATCACATGTTCAAAAAAAAAATCTACATGTTTAATTAAATATTTTTATTAATTTTTATATCCTTGTAGATTAATATTAATTAAATAATTTTATCATATAATAGTAATTAAATAATTTTAATAACTTTTGAATTTACATATATTAATTAAAAATAATATTGTTGTACCGAAATTTTCGTATTTTAATAAATTAAGTCCACCTGTCAATTAAATACACATGTGGAATTAAAATTTATTATTTTTTGTCTAGGTGGTATCGATGAGTGACACTCTACCTACCATGTCGTGAGTTAACGACAGGGACTCATTCCAAACTTTTAAAATGTTTAAGGATTAGAATCTAAGAAAAAATTTGTAAGGACTAAAATCAAAATTTGCCTTATTTGCAATACAATGTCCAAAATATACATTAAACCAAAAATCAAAAAAAAAAAATTGACCATTTTCATAAAATTAGTTTTATCATTTTTTTTTTGGATTAATGTTATCTAGTTTAATTAATTTGGGTATGAAAATCTCCAGTTAAGAGAGCAATATTAGCAACATATTCTTTCGCATATTCTCTCTAATACAAAGTCTATTATTGAACGAATTTCATATAAGACTCTACTGAATAAAGAATAGACCTGCTTAAATTAGTGGGTTCCATATAAAATTCACTCAATAATAGAAAGTATGTTGAAGAGAGTATAATAAAAAGTATATTGATAACATTTCTCTAATTAAGATGAACAGTTTGAGTGGCATGGATTAGAGTTAATACACTCCCAAAAAAACTTTAATTCCATAAGAAAAATCATAGTGATGACTTTTATATGTTCAAAAGGAAGGAACCAAAAGGGCTTAATTTTCAAACAGTACATAACGATACTGAGTGCCTGCATTAATTCTGGAGAAAGACACTCTCCATTTTCCATCTTCCCATTCCTCTTCATTTTCAAAATTTTAGGAAAATAATTGTTAATTATATACAGGTATGTATTCCTTTCATGCATTTATCATCCCCAAACTTTAGAAATGAATATCTTAATTTTTCATGAGAAATGGAGAGGATTCCTACCCATTAATTCTTTGCAAGTACAGTTAATAAACTGTTAAAGGTGCAAAGCTTGGGTAAGAGTGGAAGATAGGTGCTTACATCCGATGTGAATGGAGGTGGGAACTGGTTAGGTCGTCCGTTGGAGACTTATATGAAGTTTAATTAAAAGGTCATGCTAAGTTTTTTTTTAAAGATAAATGTTAATCAGTGCTCTAAGGACATGGTTAAAGAATAAAGAAATAAGAAAATATTTTATTAGGAAATTGTGTATTCAATACATCAAAAAATTAAAAGTTATATATTTCAATAAATAAAGAATTTCTATTTCTTGATTTCTTTGCAAATGCTCTTAGGACACTGCCTAGCAAGTGTAACATCTCGAGCTGCTTTACGGATTGATGATTGTCCCCACAAACCAACACATGTCTTTTCAGTGTGTTTTGTTTTCACTCACACACTTCATAGGAAAAACCATCCCATAATTGCTTCAGGTCGAGCACACTTAGCGTTAGAATTCTTAAGGATGCATTTGATTCACTAAAAAGGACAGGACAGTGTTGACGCTAATTTTTGGTTTCAGACAACCAAATCCGACAACAAATAAAAGGATCAAACGAATGTGGGATTCTCCCATAAATAGGTAACTCTGATCACACATTTAAAACATGGAAAAGAACTCAAATGGTCTGAAAAACCACTTGATTGATAAAAGAGGAGAAATGCATGAATTTAAATAAAAACATGTAAAGGAACTGAAAGTTAAGGGAAAACAATTAAATGACATAAAAATAGAGGAAAACATGTAAAATGCAGAAAATTAGAAGAAAGTAAATAAAGAACATGAAATTAAAGGAAAACAATAAACAACAGGAAATTTAAAGGAAAGCAAGTGAAAGACATGAAAGATAAATTGCAAGAGATGTAAATTGTAGAAAAGTAAATACATGAAATGAACCAATATTGAATTGAAATTGAACATTGCATTAATGATAAAAGGGTGGAAGGAATACTTGAGTTAATCCGTCAGTCTGCTGTGTGATCGAGACGTGTAGGATGTTTCAAGTTCCAACCTTGATTACAATGAGTTTACAACTATTTATAGACAAAAGAAAGTAACTTCCAAATTACACATATTGTAACTTCCCTATTCTAAGAATGACACTTGTCTTATTTGAAATAAGAATAATTAAACCACTAATAACTTCTTTCATAACTTCCATGCTCCATGTGCTTGGTTCGACACTTCTCAAACAAGCCAAAATCCGAGTATGTCTTCGACAGAAAATTAAAAATTACACAGTAACAGAGGCCCCCCAGTATTTATCTTTTGACTGAATAGGAAAAAGATAAATACTAATATATTTGATCTTTTTTTCTGCAATATACTATTGTAACTGCCTCTGAGGTGGTAATCTAAATTTTTTGTCATACCACCAATGATCTTTCTTTCTTCGACAACTGTACATTGTAATCCTTAATGTGACCCAGCTTCATTTTAGAGCAAAACGTGGCACTTTTGGAGGCTACACCAAGTTGTAATTGAAACAATACCAACCAAGTAGTTATCTTTTTCATGCTTATCAATATTTACACCATTCTGTTCACTTGGGTGATTTGCATGCCAAGCTTATTTCCTCGACAACTATAAGCAACACAAGAAATATATTCTTCCACTCACAGTCTCATGCCAGCTTATATTGCATGAAATGGCATTCATATATCCAAGCAAGTGGATCCCCTAGAAATTAGTCTTGATAAGTTCAAGTCCTCTCACGCCATATATGGGTACAAACAAATTGTCAACATTAGGGCAGTCAACTGGAAATATATACATATACCGACACCAACTAAAATTGTTCAAATTCAATTGAAAATCAAGTAGTCGGTCCAATGGGCATAAAGGAATTTGCCAATTCTAAATATATTCTGACCGAAGGCATCTTGTAAATATGCCAATTTCACACCACCATGCATTTTTTTTAATATTAGAATATAAAACCTTGGCAATATTTGGTGGCATATGAGCCTTATTTACCGACAATTTATGAACATGGATGAATTTTTCCATGTCAATACCAATTTCTCAAAGCTTCATGTCGGCATAAGTGTGATTGGATTATCCACACATAGTGCTCCTTCTTCTGAAACAAAAGAATAGCTCCCAAAACCTATCATGACTGCACTCGAGGTTTCGGATCAGTCGATACTATTGGTCTTGCATATCCAACCAAGCCATTCGACTAACATGACACTAAATTCCATTATGCTCATGTTGAGCAGTTCGACAAATTCAATTCTGAGAAATTATTCGCCAACATTTCCATCCTCCATGTTCAGTTAAAAGTGGCACCATTTGGCTTGACAAAATTTGGCAAACTTTGAATCAAGATTATCCATTAGTGCATCAATTGTTACCATTCTGCATAGAGCACGGCAAGCTCCAACCCCCAGTGTGCTCATCGGTGGAGTAGTCTTAGAAAATTGCAATGGCGCAACTTGATTAGTGAACCCAACCCCAAAGGTGAGAAGGAGACGACTCACAATGAGCATGACAATATTTTTAGCACCCAGATATTTGGTAACGTGTCAACATGCATGGTCCTTGGTTACCGATTCAATTTGAACCCAACGAATATTTCAATTTGAAGACCACTCGGTCGAATTCGATTAGTACAAGGGCTATGTCGAATTCAATCAGAAGGATATTACAATCAACCCATTCGACAAATACCACACTGGCTGTCGAATTCATTAATGTACATGGCTTATAATTCACCAAAAGTTTTTTTTTTTAAACTCAAGCAAGCTTATCGAAAATTTCATATGTTGAGAACTTTGACCAAATCTTCGACAAACTCATTTTAATATCTTGTTATCAGCTTCAAGCATTTGACTGCTATGCTGTATGAAATTGATATCCCTTGGCAACTCAGAAAACTATCTCTGACATGGCCACTATGGCCATCGAGGCGTCTGAGCAACTCCCTTTGGAGCAATCATCCTCAAAGAAGAAGAAACCGACATCAACGGACGTCGCCTCCGACAGTACCTCTCATCTTTCTGTCGAGGCGTCGATTTCAGAACCAAGTTGGAACATATCTTATCAAGGAGCCACAAGAGTTCCACCAAATCGACATGTTCCTTCATACAAATTGCTTCTGACTATTCCACCAGCAGGGTAAAGGATTTGTTGAATAGCCTTGAAGTTGTCCTTGACAATTCCTTCAATATTTTGGCCATCTATATTTTCCGACACATTTTTTCCTTGCCTCGAAAGTTGGTGGAAGACATTATATATATATATATATATATATATATATATATATATATATATATATATATATATATATATATATATATATATATATATATAATTTAATAGCCAATGTCAGACCATATCTATTAATATTTCTAACAATTCAGAGGCCCCCCAGACCTTGATAAAAAATTATATATTGATGCAACCGACAATTGTTCCAAGCATGAATTTGATCTTTCTCTTGAACTCGTCGGTTCACCAGTGAATTAACTAGAGGCGTGGATAACACACATGTTGTATAGACTATGGCCAATTTGGTCATGAGTCATGACAGATTGGTGACATATTGGCTTTTAAGTCCTTGAATTCTTTCTAGGCCATTTTTTCTGACGCCTCTATTTGGTTTCAAATAAGCTTAAACATACGTTCTTGACAATTTTGAACTTCTTCAATGCCTCGACAAATGGTCTTGTCACAAGAAGGTAACTGTCGAATGAGGAATATAGAATCCAGTAACTTCATGACTTCCTTAAAATTGGTGTGAAACCAAATAGAAATTTTTTTTTTTTCGGATAATCTCAAATAATTTTTCAGCATGAACTTCTTTATATTTGCCTTCTGTAAAATCGGTTCTGCTTCCGATGGCCAATCAAGTATAATGTTGGCTAACAGTAGAAGGCAATAATTGAAAACAAAGGCAACACATGTATGCCTTCGTAACCACCAATTTAAAATCTACTTCCAGATTTATTCATCAGCATATGAGCAATCCATTAAAGATTGAACTCAAAAGCAATTGTGATACACATTACCCTTACCGGGTCCCACCGGGCGTGCCAATTTGTTGACGCTGATTTTTGGTTTCAGACAACCAAATCCGACAACAAATAAAAGGATCAAACGAATGTGGGATTCTCCCATAAATAGGTAACTCTGATCACACATTTAAAACATGGAAAAGAACTCAAATGGTCTGAAAAACCACTTGATTGATAAAAGAGGAGAAATGCATGAATTTAAATAAAAACATGTAAAGGAACTGAAAGTTAAGGGAAAACAATTAAATGACATAAAAATAGAGGAAAGCATGTAAAATGCAGAAAATTAGAAGAAAGTAAATAAAGAACATGAAATTAAAGGAAAACAATAAACAACAGGAAATTTAAAGGAAAGCAAGTGAAAGACATGAAAGATAAATTGCAAGAGATGTAAATTGCAGAAAAGTAAATACATGAAATGAACCAATATTGAATTGAAATTGAACATTGCATTAATGATAAAAGGGTGGAAGGAATACTTGAGTTAATCCGTCAGTCTGCTGTGTGATCGAGACGTGTAGGATGTTTCAAGTTCCAACCTTGATTACAATGAGTTTACAACTATTTATAGACAAAAGAAAGTAACTTCCTAATTACACATATTGTAACTTCCCTATTCTAAGAATGACACTTGTCTTATTTGAAATAAGAATAATTAAACCACTAATAACTTCTTTCATAACTTCCATGCTCCATGTGCTTGGTTCGACACTTCTCAAACAAGCCAAAATCCGAGTATGTCTTCGACAGAAAATTAAAAATTACACAGTAACAGACAGACAAAACAATACTCGACAAGTAGATAAGTCACATGACAGCATTTTGTACCCAACGTTGTTTGGTGGTTGATGTGTGGCACAAGCAATTTTGTGCTAGTTTTAATTTATTTGATACGGCTATGTACCCGACAGAATAATGTAAACTTGCATTAAAGATGTCATACTAAAAGGATGGTCCTTAAGCAGTAGTCTAGAAGCATCAGTCAGCACATACCTTATTTCCAGCTCGTTCTCGGTGACACTGTCGGGAGAAGAAGCCAAAATGTGTCGAAATCCACATCAAGCGGTAGATGAAGTTGGTTTTGGATGGGTGGATTGGTAATACAGTAATGAGTTTTGAGAGTGGCATGGGTTGGCCATACTTCTGTATCAAATCCGGTATGCCTAAGTCAATTGCAAATTTAAGGGACACACAAGTTTGTGAAGCTGAAAGTGTGGTGCAATATGTGGGTTTCAGCTTGAAGCAGTTTGGCAGCTTGCTCTTCCCCGTGGGATTCCATAGTATTCCTGCCTGAATTACTAGCTAGACTTGTGGTTTAGAACCTATTACTTGGGTCCATTTATAGTGCAGAGTTAATGTGCTGTCAATAAATATCTATAAGACAACAAAACAACTACTTCTCCCGGATACCAGAAAAAGAAATAAAATATAAGCAGTTATATTATAGATTACTATATCATAAGGTGGTATGATGGTTACGAATAAAAGATAAAAGTATTGGGTGGTATAAGATGTAAGATTCACATCTCATCTCTAATAATATAACAAATTAATAACTAACATCTATTTATATATTAAAAAAAAAAAAACATAAGCAGCTGTATCATAACAGACTACATGTTGGTTGTCACTGTTTCTCATTTTAATATTATGGAAAATGCTGGATGATATTTCGTGCAGCTGTTCCTACTAAATAGCACTGCTGAATATAAAAACAACACCACTACACCATACACATCACTCGTCGATTCGTATTAAGCACCCGTTCGTACTAAATAGTGGTGCTGTAATATTATTATATACTATTTTCATAAAGTTCCATTTAACCCATATTCAAAGCCTTATGCCCCTACCCATCAACACTTAAAGTTTATCATTTTCTCATCAAAGCCAATTTTTACGAAAATGACTGCTCTCTAATAGCATTAAACTTCGTATTCTCATGGGCTTTTAATATAAGATAGTCAAGTGGCAGGGAATATAAGAAAGCCATGGGGAATGAATATGCAGTACCCCGTCCATAACAGGATTACAAAAACAGACTAGTAATACAATAAGAAAGTGATGGGCCATGTGCCCATTATTACAACTTCCATAATTTTTACCCAAGTTCAAAAAACGAAATGAAAAGATGAGATTTGAATATCGCGGTGTTGTGTAAGTCATGAAACAGAACACGTGAATCCAAACCTTGGAACAAAGGCAAATATAAAATTAACAATGCAATTCATTAATAGCAAATTAGCAATTAGAAATTGAGCAAGAATTGACGTAAGACATATCAACAATTTACTAGTCATACTGCCATATGCAAGTAATTATTTTAATAAAAATGAAAGTTAAGAACTTATTTCTTTGCTAAATCTCAGAATATATGTTTTTGATTGATATCCACCGAGCTCAACTGCTTTCATCTGTTCGGGTGGTTGACGGTGAACGCGGGGGATATGAACATACATATAAAGAAAGAGAGATACATATGTACATAGATGTGGATTGTTCTATAAACAATTTCAATGGATCACACATTAGTGACAATGTACCACAACAATAACGTAGCAAAAATAATACAAGAGTTGAACCATACATCACCCACGCAACAAAGAATAAAACCAATCCAAGCCCTAATCGAGGAACTAAAAAAAGAGATACAACCAGCAAAATGCTGCTATGAGAAGCACGACCCTGCAAACAGCTTGAATGCTAAGCTTGGATAAAGAAAAACCAAAAAAAAACCAAAATCGAAGAACAGGAATTGCAAAGCCAAAAACCAACCAACAACTCTTATCATATGGCTGCTATCCACAATTGATCCTGACCAACACAGATACGAGAGACCAGGAAAAGCTCTATATATCTGCAACAAACCAGATTCACATAACAAAAGCCACCATCTCTATCTGATGGCCCAGCTCTTCTTGGAACGGATTGACGGCCAGGTTATGCCCTCGATTGAGATCCACTATGGGGGCTTTCCAGTTATATGGAGCGAATAAAAAACGAAGATGGAATATGGGGGTGGATGACGACTTTCCATATCCCAGAGTTGATCCCCGACTCCATATGAGAATTAAATAAGGTTAAAAAATCTCATTTCAATTAAGAGGAATGGAAAAAAATAGTTGTAGGGACTTCAATGCAATAAAAAAACTTATATAACAAAATAATAAATAAGATGAGATAACTTTATCCATTTATCATTTATTCAGTGTGCATAGGTTATGGGTTTCGGAACCCACAATTTTACATGGGTTCAGGAGCACTTCCCCTGATATATTTAGGACTCAATTACCTGCTTACCCATATTACTAAATAAATTTTTTTTATTGTCATAACATAATGAGTGATTATTGAAGATTATGAATAGAATATTACATTGTGTACCCACTCTGACCCCTTGTCAACTGTTGATATTACACATAAACCTCAATGAGAGACTTGAAACCTAGAACTGGAGTTATTTTGTAGCTACTGAAACCTGCAGAAAAAATAAGTTTGGCCAATTCTTTCTCATTTCTCTCTTTTCCGGTGGTCAATGTCATCATCTCCATATCAAAGAAGAGATGCACTTCAACTATTTCATTATCTACCTTCTCATTCCCCATCACCACATCTATGATTATCACCTTTGCTTTCTTCCCTTTGTTCATGATTGCCTCCTTGCATTTCTTCAGTATAATAATGCATTCCTCATCATTCCAGTCATGCAATATCCACTGCTTATCGTTCAAATTTCAAATTGACAATGCTAAGAATCACTAAAAGGAAATAAAAATTTGATTTTCTAATGATCATTCATGTTCATCTTTATAAAATATCCACATACATATTTTTTTTTAATTTCTATAAACCACAGAAAACTAGGCCCTAATTATAAAAATGTTTAATTATCCAGTTGGTCCCTAAACTATTTATGAATTTTCGAGTAGGTCTCTGAACTGATTTTTTTAAATTGGGTTCCTGAACATATATAAAATTTTCAATTGGATGTCTGGGGTAGAGTTTCGAGAAGAGTCCATTAAGCTTGATGATGTGAAACGTGACCTGGAATTCCCTCACATCCAAAGTTGTATTCACGGTTTCATTAAAGGTTCCAGAAACCCAAAATTTGAAATATATGCTTTTCCCCTTTTGAGGCTATTTGCTTCTACCTTCTCCAATATCCGTTTCACATATTGCATCTCTCTCCTCGAAATAGTTTCTTTGTTTCAGCCTTACATCTGATTGCATCTTACTTCATCTTGTTGTGACAATGTCTCAAGGTTCATCATTCACATTAAAGGTTCGTAGGTGCTGTACATTTATGTTGGCTTCGTTTACACTTCAAGCTTCTTAATTTAAGGTGAATGATGAACCTTGAGACATTGTCACAACAAGATGAAGTAAGATGCAATCAGATGTAAGGCTGAAACAAAAAAACTATTTCGGGGAGAGAGATGCAATATGTGAAACGGATATTGGAGAAGGGAGAAGCAACCTAAGATGAGGGAGAAATAGACTCAAAAGGGGAAAAGCATATATTTCAAATTTTGGGTTTCTGGAACCTTTAATGAAACCGTGAATACAACTTTGGATGTGAGGGAATTCCAGGTCACGTTTCACATCATCAAGCTTAATGGACTCTTCTCGAAACCCTGCCCCGCGCATCCAATTGAAAATTTTATATATGTTCAGGGACCCAATTTAAAAAAATCAGTTCAGAGACCTACTTGAAAATTCATAAATAGTTTAGGGACCAACTGGATAATTAAACATCTTTATAATTAGGGCCTAGTTTTCTGTGGTTTACAGAAATTAAAAAAATAATATATGTGGAGATTTTATAAAGATGAACATGAATGATCATTAGAAAATCAAATTTTTATTTCCTTTTAGTGATTCTTAGCATTGTCACTTTGAAATTCGAATGATAAGCAGTGGATATTGCATGACTGGAATGATGAGGAATGCATTATAATACTGAAGAAATGCAAGGAGGCAATCATGAACAAAGGGAAGAAAGCAAAGGTGATAATCATAGATGTGGTGATGGGGAATGAGAAGGTAGATAATGAAATAGTTGAAGTGCAGCTCTTCTTTGATATGGAGACACTAGTGGAAAATATACATTAGACGGTAAAGGTTTACGTCAGTTAACCAAAAGCTAGACGTTAAAAAGGAGGCAGTGGCAGTTTTGTAAATATCAGACTTCATTAATTCAATTTTAACGTCAGCTGTTTTAAGGACTGACGTTAAAAGTGAAGTGACTCACTTTTAACGTCAGTTCAATAAACAACTGACGTTAAAAGTGAACCTTTTAACGTCAGTTTTTCATTGAACTGGCGTTAAAAGTGCGTCACTTCACTTTTAACTTCTGTTCTTTCATCAACAGACGTTAAAGGTTATTTTAATAAATTTTTTTATCTAGTATATATACGTACCCTTCCGCATTGCCTTCCTCAAAGTTTCATTTTCACAATTGCTTTGATGTTTTGTGTTTCTGTTTTGAAAACTAAAATATATGTGCGAAGTATAAGTTGAATCAATAACCCAAACCGGATCTCATTCATTGAAAGGGTTTAAAATCCTTTAAAATCCTATAAAAAGTTACATTGATAGGGTTTAAAATCCTATAAAAAGTTACATTGAAAGGGTTTAAAATCCTAAACATTTGTTGAGGCTTCGTTCCCTTCATGGGTGAGCAAGAGAGGAGAGTCGAGCGACCGAGTTTTCCAGAGCGGCTGAGCAAGGGTGCACCCGATCTGTTTCAGCAATGGTCTTGGAACAGTCATTTGCTTCCAAAGCTGACGTTCTGGTGCTGTAGCAGCCGATTCTCCGGAAAGATGATATGGTGAGCAACTCACACTATGTGATTTACACAACCTTATCACCCATGTTATGTGATTTACACAACCTCATAAGTTGTTTGACCATTAAGACAAAGACCTTTGAGTCTAGGAATAGGAAGAAAGAGTGATGAAGTTAATCTCCACAGCAGAGCCATATTGTGAAGCAGAAAATTAAAAGGATGGAAGGAAGCTATTTATAGGAGCAGAGGATGAAGTTACTAAGCTATTCTGATTTTCTTGAAAACTTACCTATAAACTTTAATGATCATTAAGAGGATTAAGTTACAAGGTGCATGGGTAAGTAACACAGTAGTCAAAGGAATGAATTCTTGCAGAAACTTATACACCTTTAACGTCAGTTGTTTAATACAACTGACGTTAAAAGTGTTTTTAAAATAAAAAATTTATTTTTAACGTCAGTTTTTTATACAACTGACGTTAAAAGTGTGGTTTTTACTTCAGTATAATAAATAGCTGATGTAAATAATCCTATAAATTATAAACGTGCAGAATGAATATTGGAAATAATGTAATATACGGGAACTTGGCAGTCATAAATTAAGTTGACGATAAAAATGAGGTGGTGGCAATTTGGCAGTCATATTTATTTTTAACGTCGGTTTTTTATACAACTGACATTAAAAGTGTGGTTTTTTACTTCAGTATAATAAATAGCTGACATAAATAATCCTATAAATTATAAACGTGCAGAATGAATATTGGAAATAATGTAATATACGGGAACTTGGCAGTCATAAATTATTTGATAGAACCATATTGTGAAGGAATAGAAAACGCACGAAATATAGAGGAAAAGAATAGGGTGTATTTACATATTGATACAGAAGAATGACACTTTATATAGAGAATAGTCTCTCTCTGATTTTCCTGAAAACTTATCTATAAACTTAATGCTCATTAAGAGGATTAAGTTTCAAGGTGCATGGGTTAGCACAGTAGTCAAAGGAATGAATTTTTTTCAGATATACACTTTTAACGTCAGTTGTCTTCAAAAACTGACGTTAAAAGTGCTTTTAAAATAAAAAATACTTATTTTTAACGTCAGTTTTTTATACAACTGACGTTAAAAGTTTTATTTTTACTTCAATTAAATAAATAGTCAAAGGAATTAATGTTTTTGGATAAAGGTATACACTTTTAACGTCAGTTTCTTAAGACAACTGACGTTAAATATACGACCTTTAACATCAGTCTTTACAAACAACTGACGTCAAATGTTGTTTTATTTTGGTTTACACCCGCGCGCCTTCTGCACTTCGCTCTGTACGTCTCTTTTCTCTTTTCATCACGCTCAACCCTCACTCTCAACCCTCACTCTCACTCTCACTCTCACTCTGCCCTAATCCCGAGCTCATCTCCACCGCAACCACCGCGAGGGCTTCTTAGCCACCACCGTGAGGTACACTATTAACCCTAACTCTGTCTTTCCATTCATTCTTTGCAATAACTTTACATCTCTCTTTCCCCTTCCCGCGCACTAACTCTCCTTGTCCCTCTGCTCTCAGTAACCACATCGAACGTTGGCCACCACTCGAGCTCCCCTCCCCACCACCACGCGAGCACCTATTTCTGGTGAGTCTTTAGGGCACATTTTTTTATTTTTGGTTTTGAGTGTATGTTGAAATTGTAGTCTCAGTAGTTGAAACTTGAAACCGTGAGTTTGAGTTGTTTGGAATGTACGTCTCTATTTTTGGTTTTGAGTGCATGTTGCTTTGCTGGTTGATCTGTCACGGCCGTGATCAGTTCTACCTGTGATGGTCTGGTTCAGTTGGCACATTACGGCCGTGATGGACATCACTGCCAGGCCGTGACCAGTGCTTGGCAATCTTCAAAAACTATAGTTTTTAATATCCCATATTGTCCTTATATTGGATATATGTTTTGTATATCTACAGGACCTATCTAGTTATGGATCGTAGTTGGATGGTTTGTAAGCGTACTAGTGTTGAGTATTTGAAGGGGGTGGGAGAATTTATAGAATTTGCTCAAAGGAATGTTCCTAATAGTAATGGAATGTTATGTTGTCCTTGTGTCAAGTGTTTGAATACGAGGAAATGTACAGTGAAGGATATACGTACTCATTTGATTTGTGAAGGGATTTGCTTGAGTTATACAAGATGGATATGGCATGGTGATGTGTTGTTGAGTAGTACGGCAAGTGTCTCCCAAAGTGAGGACGTTGACGTAGATATGGAGGATGATCGAGTAGAGGACATGATCCATGATATTGGACAAGAATCTTTTCATCGAGCTCATGTGTATGATAGGTTGTGTGGTGATGCGGATAAGCCTTTATATCCAGGGTGTACTACTCATACACGGTTGTCGGCGGTGCTAAAATTGGTTTGTGTGAAGGCGAGAAATGGTTGGACCGATAAAAGCTTCACGGAATTGCTAGAAGTGTTGAAAGACTTGCTTCCGGAGGACAACACATTGCCTGACCGTAACTATGAGGCCAATAAGGTATTGTGTCCTATGGGTATGGAGTATAAGAAGATACACGCATGCCCCAATGATTGCATATTGTACACCGGTGTTCATGAAGACAATCACGATTGCCCCAAATGTGGGTTATCACGATACAAAGTGAAGGGTGGTGATGATGATGATGATCTTGATGATGTGAGAAAAAAGGGTCCTCCTGCGAAGGTGTTGTGGTATCTTCCAATAATTCCAAGGTTCAAGCGATTGTTTGCCAATGCGAATTAAAGATGCGAAGAATCTTAGATGGCATAATGATGAGAGGAAACGTGATGGAAAGGTTCGTCATCCTACTGATTCTATTCAATGGAAGAATATCGATACTATGTTTCCGGATTTCGTCGATGAGCCAAGAAACCTAAGGCTTGGACTTGCTACGGATGGAATGAATCCTTATGGTAACATGAGTAGTATTCATAGTTCATGGCCTGTTCTGTTGGTAATTTACAACATGCACCCTTGGTTGTGCATGAAGCGCAAATACATTATGTTGTCTATGATGATTTCGGGCCCAAAGCAACCGGGAAATGACTTAGATGTTTATCTAGGTCCCTTGATTGAAGACTTGAAAACGCTGTGGGTGGAAGGTGTTGATGTAGTTGATGGGTATTCTCATGAGACTTTCAAGCTTCGTGCCATGTTATTTTGCACCATCAACGACTTTCCAGCATACGGTAACTTGTCCGGGTACAGTGTCAAGGGGCATAAAGCATGCCCTATATGTGAAGAAGGCACATGCTACACTCAGTTGCATCATGGAAAGAAGACGGTTTACCTTGGACATCGGAGATTTATTAGATGTGATCACCCATATCGTAAGATGAAAAAAGCTTTTAATGGATGCCAAGAGACAGAAGAAGCGTCGGCGGCCTTAATTGGAGAGCAGGTTTATCAGAGGGTAAAGGGCATCGATGTTATATTCCGCAAGTCCAAAAAGAAAGGTAAAGTTGCTAAGAAAAACGTATGGAAGAAGAGGTCGATATTCTTTGATCTTCCATACTGGCACAAGCTTGATGTCAGACACTGCATTGATGTGATGCATGTGGAGAAAAATGTGTGTGATAGTGTGATCGGGACGCTTCTCAACATTCAGGGCAAGACAAAGGATGGTGTGAATGCTCGTCTCGACCTCGTTGCTATGGGTATACGAGAGCAGTTAGCTCCAGTTGTTGAGGATGGTAAGCGGACTTATTTGCCGCCAGCATGTCATACTTTGTCAAAAAAAGAGAGACAAAGTTTCTGCGGGTGTCTTCAGGGCATCAAAGTTCCACATGGTTACTCTTCAAATATGAAGAAGCTTGTCTCTAGTGATCTTAAATTGGTTGGCTTAAAGTCTCATGATTGTCACATCTTGATGCAACAACTTCTGCCTGTTGCTATTCGTGGTATTGCTCCAAAAAAAATGTGAGACATGCCATTACTCGGTTGTGCTCATTCTTCAATTCTATATGTAGCAAAGTCGTTGACCCCCGTATGTTGGATGACTTGAAAGTTGAGGCTGCTACAATCTTGTGCCAATTGGAGATGTATTTTCCTCCTTCCTTTTTCGACATAATGGTACACTTAATTGTTCATTTGGTGAGGGAGATTAGATTATGTGGGCCGGTTTTTCTGAGATGGATGTACCCAGTTGAGCGCTACATGAAGATCTTGAAAGGGTACGTGAAGAATCCTCATCGTCCGGAAGCATCTATTGTTCAAAGGTATGTTGTAGAAGAAGCTATTGAGTTTTGTTCGGACTACCTTCATAACACGGATCCTATAGGAGTTCCTAAGCCTCGGCATGATGAGATCAGATGTCAAGGTAAGGGTACACATGGCTTAAGAATTAATAGGAAGGATCGGGAAGAAGTGCTTCAAGCACATTTGTATGTATTGAACAACATCGAATGTGTTCAGCCTTTCTTATTTGAACATAAAAGAAAAGTCAATCAAGAAAACCCTCGAATGAGCGAAAGGTGGTCGTTGTTGAACAAGCATAACAAGACTTTCTTACCATGGTTCAAGGAAGAAATGCTTAAGGATGGTAGTACTGCTTCTGATGACGTAAGATGGCTAGCACGTGGGCCTAGCTTCAACGTCATATGTTGGAGCGGATACGACATAAATAACTTTTCCTTTTATACAAAGGAACAAGATAACAAGAGTACCATGCAAAATAGTGGGGTTATGATCGTGGCCGAAGCAATGCACTTCTCTAGTTATTTGGGTGCTCGATTACACTAAGCTTACGGTGCCGGTATTTAAATGTAAGTGGGTTGATAGTAACGGTGGTGTACAAACCGACTAATTGGGGTTCACATTGGTAGACCTCAACAAGTTAGGTCATATAAATGAGCCTTTCATAATGGCTTCCCAAGAAAAACAAGTGTTCTACATCACTGATCCTTCTAACAAAAGGTTGTCCGTGGTTCTCCAAGGAAAAAGCATGTATAATGGTAGTGATGAAAATGAAGATTCAAATCTTGATATTCCTGAGACTCCTTCTTTTTCAACAAACATGCCTACTATAATCGAGGAGACACAGGTGGACGATGTACATGCCACTCGTGATGATCATCACGAAGGGATATTGATATAGGTAGTTTAAACTTAGTATACATTTATTTTTATTTATATTTCTGTATTTATTTTGAGTTATAACCTATTTTAATAAATATATATTGTTTCTGAACAGGCATACATATGGATCATTGTTCCATTTTTAATTTGAAATTTTGTAATGTGTGTGATATTCTGTGTTACTGGGATATTTACTGAATGCAGGGATAGCTGAGGGGAGTGATATTTTAAAACTGAATTTAAAAAAAATACTATTAACGTCAGTTGTATGATACAACTGACGTTAATAGTATTTTATAAAATATACAGTACACTATTAACGCCAGTTGTTTATTACAACTGACGTCAAAATTAAGACCTTTAACATCAGTTCTTTATAACAATTGCCATTATTTTTAACAAAATTAACGTTCGTTCTTAAAGAACTGACGTTAATTTTTACAAAATTAACGTCAGTTGTGTTAAAGAACTGACGTTAATTTTGACAAAATTAACGTCAGTTGTGTTAAGGAACCGACGTTAATAGTTTTATATTTAACGTCAGTTCTCAACTGACGTTAAAATTTTAACTTTTAACGTCAGCTGTATTTACGTCAGTCGGTATTCTGACGTAAAAAATCAATTTTAACTGACATAAAAAGCACTTATTGCACTAGTGAGATGATGATTGACCACCGGAAAAGAGAGAAATGAGAAAGAATTGGCCAAACTTATTTGTTCTGCAGGTTTCAGTAGCTACAAAACAACTCCAGTTCTAGGTTTCAAGTCTCTCATTGAGGTTTATGTGTAATATCAACAGTTGACAAGGGGTCAGAGTGGGTACACAATGTATTGTTCTATTCATACTCTTCAATAATCACTCATTATGTTATGACAATAAAAAAAAATTTAGTAATGTGGGTAAGCAGGTAATTGAGTCCTAAATATATCAGGGGAAGTGCTCCTGAACCCATGTAAAATTGTGGGTTCCGAAACCCATAACCTATGCACACTGAATAAATGATAAGTGGATAAAGTTATCTCATCTTATTTATTATTTTGTTATATAAGTTTTTTATTGCATTGAAGTCCCTACGACTATTTTTTTCCATTCCTCTTAATTGAAATGAGATTTTTTAACCTTATTTAATTCTCATATGGAGTCGGGGATCAACTCTCGGATCTGGAAAGTCGTCATCCACCCCCATATTCCATCTTCGTTTTTTATTCGCTCCATATAACTGGAAAGTCGTCATAGAGGATCTCAATCGAGGGTATAACCTGGTCGTCAATCCGTTCCGAGAAGAGCTGGGACATCAGATAGAGATGGTGGCTTTTGTTATGTGAATCTGGTTTGTTGCATATAGAGCTTTTCCTGGTCTCTCGTATCTGTGTTGGTCAGGATCAATTGTGGATAACAGCCATATGATAAGAGTTGTTGGTTGGTTTTTGGCTTTGCAGTTCCTGTTCTTCGATTTTGGTTTTTTTTTTTTTTTCTTTATCCAAGCTTAGCATTCAAGCTGTTTGCAGGGACTTGCTTCTCATATCAGCATTTTGCTGGTTGTATCTCTTTTTTTAGTTCCTCGATTGGGGCTTGGATTGGTTTTATTCTTTGTTGCGTGGATGATGTATGGTTCAACTCTTGTATTATTTTTGCTACTGATAGTGTGATTTTACATCATGTTTTCTGTACACTTTTGCATGCATTTTTCATATAGATTAGGCATTCTTTATTTGATTTTAGTTAGATTTTCCCTTGGAACGGGTGAAGCGGTTTTTTGGTGTTGTTTTGCAGGAATTCAATGGAAAAATGCTCTGAATTAGCCTTGATGGAGCTTGGATGAAATAGAGCATGAAAAGAGAAGAAATTGAGCCAAGCAGAATTCTGGAGATTCACCCCGCGAGCCTGGATTCGCCCCGCGACCCTGAAAGCTGACTGTTGGAGAAAATGCAAGCCTTTCTGGTTCGCCTCGCGAACCCATGTCTCGCCTTGCGAGTCTGAAAACCAGAAGCCATCACGCCCAGGCCCTGATGCTCCTCACGGGCGTATTAAAGAAAAACCTTTCGATCTCACGTCGCGAAGCAACTCTCTCCTCGCGAGAGTTCAATTCTCTGAATGCAGGTTTTTAACATTCGCCTCGCGAGACATGTCTCGCCTCGCGAACGCGCGCAGATCTGATTGGTATAAGTTGCTGTTTTAGGGCGGTTTTTGGGGAGCTTTTGGAGGAGGAGCACTTGGGAGCACTTAGAGGCTGCGGCTGGACTAGGGTTCCAGCCCTAGAAGGGGAGATTTCCTTGCTCTGGGAATGGAGGAAGCTTGGAGGATTCTTCTATGAGTGTTCTCCATCCCTTCTCTCATTCTCTTTTGTATTTCCTTTTATCATGAGTAGTTAAATCCCCTATTGTTGGGGTTAGATGATTAATTTTCTGAACTTGTTTGTAAATTGATTTGGTTGTTTAATGCAAGTTTCTATTTCTTTACGAGCATGTGATTCTGTGCTTAATGCTTTCCTTGGATTAGCTACCCATAGGAATGATATGTTGCTTTGATAGACAATTGACAGATTGATGTTAAGGCATGCTCATGAATCATATGCCAAGTAGTTCAAGAATCTAGACATAGGTGTTGGATGCTTGCAATCTTATAAGTCTTGACTTAATGCAAAATCTCAGGTTAATCCAACTAAGACATTAGGGTTTAATTTGGGGTTTTAGGCTCAATGCACCTAAGACATTAGGCTTGAGTATTTTAGAAAAGACTTGATTGTCATTATTGAATTAGGACTTGTGTTAGAAGTCATTTCATTGCAATTAAGGGAGGATTAGTGTAGTCTAACCCTAACAATTCTAGCCACATCTCTGTTTGCATACCAAGTGTTCGATAAAATTCCCAAAAGACCAAAAATATTGTTTTGCTTTCTTTATTTTATGTTTTGATCTTTTCATACCTTAGTTTAGTCTAGATAGTTGTTGAGTTTGTAAATTGGTAATTGACAACCAATCCCTGTGGATACGATATTCGGTCTTACCACCGTATTACTTGTTTGCGACGAGGTGCACTTGCCTTTATTCTAAAAATACGCATCAGCTATGTTATTGTTGTGGTACATTGTCACTAATGTGTGATCCATTAAAATTGTTTATAGAACAATCCACATCTATGTACATATGTATCTCTCTTTCTTTATATGTATGTTCATATCCCCGCGTTCACCGTCAACCACCCGAACAGATGAAAGCTGTTGAGCTCGGTGGATATCAATCAAAAACATATATTCTAAGATTTAGGGAAGAAATAAGTTCTTAACTTCATTTTTATTAAAATAATTACTTGCATATGGCAGTATGACTAGTAAATTGTTGATATGTCCTACGTCAATTATGTCAGGACCCGACTTAGGCGTCCCTGACCGGCCAGAATAGAACTTCATTGTCCCGTTCCCAAGGTCTTTCAAGCACGTATAAGTCACATCATAACAAGATATATTGAATATCATAAGTAATTATCAGAGTAAAATATTATACCAAAAGTAAGCCAAGGGTGGCCCCGAGTCAACATCAATAGTTTAAAAAAAAAACCAAAGCCCAAATGGGCTTACAACTAGAATGAAGTTTAAAACTCCAAACAACAGAAGATTCTCATATGACAACAAACCAAGCCACAAGAAACTGAAACAGCAACAGCTGCCCGCACTACACAAGTGCATGGGCTCCCTGAGATGGCTCCACTCGTGGAATACCTGAAGCTAAAACCAAAAAGGGCGGGGGTGAGTCCCAGAACTCAGTGAGGGATAAACAAAACATAATAGCAAAATAGTACAATATATATAAGCATCTCCATAAATATCTCATTGAGTTCTTCACATTGTATATAAGCTTACATAGCAAATCTTCACTTGCTATGAAGGCAATTTGCCATTGGGCAAGATGCTTGTGTATCCCCTTGGAGTTGTTCACTAGAGTCTCCCATTTCGACGGTCGCATTTATATCCCGGTCGAGTCCGCTAACCGGAAAGTGACCTCGGTCACTACACAACCACCCTCCGAACTCCGGGGTTTTTCACTAGAGGCCCCACGCTCCGACGGTCACATTTATATACCGGTCGAATCCGTTGACCGGTCGAATACACCAAGTCTTGTGTCTAAGCATCATACCAAAGCACCAAGTACAATAAATCATACCTTATCGTAACGTACGCTCATTGTGGTTCATAATAAATCTTGAATAACCATCTCAGTGGTATTCAATGAAGTCCATAACATTCACAATCACAATTACATATAGGCAACATTGTAGTCATTTCATTCACATACTATCATCACTTGATAAGTTCATTTCAAAAGTTACACCATGAACATACACATAGTCACATTTAGCATATCACCACTAATTTCTTTATTCACGTACCATATAATCAAACACATAATTTAACATATTCACAACTATTTTATTCCATATCATAGCCACGGTGACAACAACACAATCATTTCATTCACACACTTTCATCACTTTATTGATACTTTCCAAGACGTACATTAATATAATCTAATATAATATATACTCACAACGTAGATAAAAATCCATTGAATAAACACCCTCACTAAAATTCAATCATGGAGGGAATCAACATTCAAAAGGCAACCACACTGTGATACACATCATAGCATAGTCATAAATCCACCAATACAGGACTGATGATAATGTTTCCAACAAGTCTATGCCAACTTTAAATGAAAACTAGGAATATTATAGAGGTCCATAAATTCTGAAATTTTAACCACAACAATACTTACATGTCTACTTTCAAATGACACTAGTTTCACATAAAAAGATACTCTACAACTCCATATATAAATTTTGAACTAAAATCTGTTTGAATACATCCAAGACATACAATACTCTGTTTTAAAAATTAAACTGCGACCTCCTCAGATCTCCTAAAATCACGAAACTTAACCACAACATACTCCTACACTTCAGTTTTCAAATGCAACAAGTTTCATCTCAATCTGAATTTTATTAACCAAGATATGATTTTCTGAGCGCAGGCTATCAGGGTACAGTCGGGACAGTCTTAACCTTGTTTTAAAAATGTAACTGAGAATAGCTCAGGTTTTCAAAAATCGCGAAATATATACACTATGTATCTCTAGATGTTAGCTTTCCAACGAAACCAATTTCATATTAATCTGATATCTAAAACTTTAGTTATAATTTTTTTTCTCATGTCTGTCAGAATTTCAGACAAAAACCGAGATCCCCTAAGAAAACACCAAATGTCAAGCTCCAACAATGGAGTTTCCTCACCCCCAATTTTTAGGGTTCAACCAAACAGATATGATAACTCACCATTAACATATTAGTCAAAGAATAATCAAGCTAAACATTTACAGACGATTTTCATGAAAGGGATTCACCCAAAACAACTCACAAACATCCCTATTTCAACCATCATCAACCCATTTCATATCCCTAAAAAATATCCACGAAAATTAACCCAAAAAAATCACAATCCCTCACCTGGTTTGATGCGTTTGGATAATAAACATACGTTAGAGACGGATTCTCCACACCCAAGCAGCAGAAATCACGTTAAAAAGGTGCTCCTTCACCATTGGATCACAGTACCTATCCTCCTTTTCTCAAGAGTGACCACAAACACAAATAGGGTTCTTGACGGCTATCAAAACCCTCACACTAAGCTTATATACTCACTAAAAAGACAAGTCCCTAACACGTGCTCTTACTTGACGCTGGAGGGCAAAAGGATAAAATCCTTAAATTATTCAAAATGCATAAGTTATTTATTATTTATAAACTCCTAATATTCTTAATTTAAATTATTTACAACATGACAAACAAATTAAGTGTTTTTCCATAATTATAATATTTTTACCTTACTTATAATTAAATAAGCTACTTTCATAATTAAATAAGCCATTTTTTAGCGGGTATTACAAATTCATGCTCAATTTCTAATTGCTAATTTGCTATTAATGAATTGCATTGTTAATTTTATATTTAATTGCTATTAATGAATTGCATTGTTAATTTTATATTTGCCTTTGTTGCAAGGTTTGGATTCACGTGTTCTGTTTCATGACTTACACAACACCGCGATATTCAAATCTCATCTTTTCATTTCGTTTTTTGAACTTTGGTAAAAATCATGGAAGTTGTAATACTGGGCACATGGCCCATCACTTTCTTATTGTATTACTAGTCTGTTTTTGTAATCCTGTTATGGACGGGGTACTGCATATTCATTCCCCATGGCTTTCTTATATTCCCTGCCACTTGACTATCTTATATTAAAAGCCCATGAGAATACGAAGTTTAATGCTATTAGAGAGCAGTCATTTTCGTAAAAATTGGCTTTGATGAGAAAATGATAAACTTTAAGTGTTGATGGGCAGGGGCATAAGGCTTTGAATATGGGTTAAATGGAACTTTATGAAAATAGTATATAATAATATTACAGCACCACTATTTAGTACGAATGGATGCTTAATACGAATCGACGAGTGATGTGTATGGTGTAGTGGTGTTGTTTTTATATTCAGCAGTGCTATTTAGTACGAATAGCTGCACGAAATACCATCCTGCATTTTCCATAATATTAAAAAGAGAAACAGTGACAACCCATATGTAGTCTGTTATGATATAGCAGCTTATGTTTTTTTTTTTATATAAATAAATGTTAGTTATTAATTTGTTATGTTAGCAGAGGTGAGATTTGAATCTTACATCTTATACCACCTAATACTTTTATCTTTTATTCGAAATCATCATGACCATCTTATGATGTAGTAATCTATGATATAATTGCTTATGTTTTATTTCTTTTTCTGGTATCCGGAAGAAGTTGTTGTTTTGTCCTCTTATAGATATTTGTTGACAGCACATTAACTCGCACTATAAATGGACCCAAGTAATATGAGGTTGTAAACCACAAGTCTAGCTAGTAATTCAGGCAGGAATACTATGGAATCCCACGGGGAAGAGCAAGCTGCCAAACTGCTTCAAGCTAAAACCCACATATTGCATCACACTTTCAGCTTCACAAACTTGTGTGTCCCTTAAATGTGCAATTGACTTAGGCATACCGGATTTGATACATAAGTATGGCCAACCCATGCCACTCTCAAAACTCATTACTGTATTACGAATCCACCCATCCAAAACCAACTTCATCTACCGCTTGATGTGGATTTTGACACATTTTGGCTTCTTCTCCCGACAGTGTCACTGTCACCGAGAACGAGCTGGAAATAAGGTATGTGCTGACTGATGCTTCTAGACTACTGCTTAAGGACCATCCTTTTAGTATGACATCTTTAATGCAAGTTTACATTATTCTGTCGGGTACATAGCCGTATCAAATAAATTAAAACTAGCACAAAATTGCTTGTGCCACACATCAACCACCAAACAATCGTTCGGTACAAAATGCTGTCACATGACTTACCTACTTGTCCAGTATTGTTTTGTCTGTCCTGTCCTTTTTAGTGAATCAAATGCACCCTTAAGAATTCTAAAGTTAAGTGTGCTCGACCTGGAGCAATTATGGGATGGTTTTTCCTATGAAGTATGTGAGTGAGAACAAAACACGTTGAAAAGACATGTCTTGGTTTGCGGGGACAATCATCAATCCGTAAAGCAGCTCGAGATGTTACACTTGCTAGGCAGTGTCCTAAGAGCATTTGCAAAGAAATCAAGAAATAGAAATTCTTTATTTATTGAAATATATAACTTTTAAACTTTTGATGTATTGAATACACAATTTTCCAATAAAATATTTTCTTATTTCTTTATTCTTTAACCATGTCCTTAGAGCATTGATTAACATTTACCTTTAAAAAAAAAATTAGTATGACCTTTTAATTAAACTTCATATAGGTCTCCAACGGACGACCTAACCAATTCCCACCTCCATTCACATCGGATGTAAGCACCTATCTTCCACTCTTACCCAAGCTTTGCACCTTTAACAGTTTATTAACTGTACTTGCAAAGAATTAATGAGTAGGAATCCTCTCCATTTCTCATGAAAAATTAAGATATCCATTTCTAAAGTTTGGGGATGATAAATGCATGAAAGGAATACATACATGTATATAATTAACATTTATTTTCCTAAAATTTTGAAAATGAAGAGGAATGGGGGAAGATGGAAAATGGAGAGTTGCTTTTTCCAAAATTCCACGCGAATCCACAATGGCCCCGCGAGACAGAAGCCCTGAATCTCAGAGGCTTACTCACGTTTCTGTCTCGTGCCGCGAGGTCTACTTTTGCCTCGCGATTCTGGGCATCAGCATCTGTTGGAATTCCATATTCGCCTCGCGAGATACCACTCGTCTCGCTATTCTGGAAAGTGTGAATAACAATTTTCCAGATTCACCTCGCGAGTGGTCTCTCGCCTCGCGAATCTGCACTTAAGGTTTTAATTTGCAGGAGTTCTTCCAGGATGCTATGCAACAGAAGGGAGCCCGTGATACCAATTGGATGAGGAGGCAACCATGGAAACTTGATCAAGGAGCACCCTCTCCTCTCCTCACTTTTGTTTTGTTTTTGTTGTTGTTTTTGTTTTTGTTTTTGTTTGTCACTCTTGAATAATTTGAGAAGATCAAGAGTTTGTGTATGAAATGTGTGTCGGCAAGCTTGTTGGATTTTAATTAAATTGAGCATAGATTGATTGCATATATATTATTTTGACCATTGATGATTTCCCCCTAGGTTCTAAAATTAGAAAAGTTGATTCCCATGTGAAAAATTGAAAACTGAACTTTGAGAATTTTATTGTGATTACTTGATTTATGATAAGTTTGGGGTGAGGGGGTGCACACACTAGGAATTGTATCTCGGTCAAACAATTTGAAAAAATGTCCAGGTGAGGATTAGAGCCTCCAACTTTGTTTTTGAATGTGTGAATCACTGTTAAGTTGCACTTTCCCGAATTTGCTTGAATCTCTTTATGGTTTGCATGTTTATGTGTTGCATCAAATGATTTAGGCAATTTTCTTTGAATAACTACTTGGCCTGAAAAGAACCATCCCTAATGCATGTTCCCTAGTTAGCCCCGTTAAGCCTGATTAGCCTATTGTTTCTTGATGACCCTATATTATAAGCCAAAATCTGAAAAACCATGTTAACCCGATCTTAGGATTAGGAGAGCATGGAAGCGTAGCAAGAGAAGGGTTGTGAGAAACTAAGTTTGGGGTGGCTACAAGGTGATATGTCATTTTGGGTTGAGAAAAAGAAAAATAAAGGTTGGAACCCAAGGCAATATTAAAAAAAAAATTGCCAAAAGAAAAGGGGCAAAACAGAAAAAAAAAAAATAATCGCAAGGAAAAGGCTGTAGTCACCCGAGGCAAAAAGAAAAATGGAAAAAGGAATTTGAGTGGAATATGTGTCAAATGCTCATGCTCTCTTAGTTCCTAGGGACTTAAGCCTAGTATCCTTGAATATCCTACCCTCAGCCAGGCCCCATTACAACCTTTATAAGACCTTCTGATGTTGCATGCATGTTTTCGTGGGAACCATTTTTGAGATGAAAATCAATTTCATGGGAAGTGCTCTTGATATGTGAAATTGAGTGAAAAGTTGATAGCCTAGACGAATTTGAGCGAATGAGTGAAATTTTACATACCCTTGTGAGGAAGGCAATTGTTTGAAATTGGTGATCTTCCTTTTGTGTGTAACTTTAATCCTCAACTTAGATTAATTCTTGCATGAATGATAAGTTCTCAACTGTTTAAAGTAAATGAATGTGGGGATTACACTGATTCAAGGGGGGAAATCATTGGAGAAAAACTGTTTGATTGCATGAAATTTGTGCGAAATCGATTGATTCCTTTAGGCTTGCCAAGTCTTGAGTCCTTTTTGAGTTTTATCTTGCTTGGGGACAAGCAAGGTTTAAGTTTGGGGTGTTTTGATAAGCCTTTGGCTTATCTAGTTTTATAACTAGATGGACTGTGGTTTTTGTGCAAATTATTCGAGTTCAATCTCGTTTTCGCCCAAATTTGGCCTTGTTTTGTTCCTAAGTAGACTTTTACTCGTTCTAGGCATTTTTAGTAGTTTTTAGTCTATTTTGAATAGAACTACGCTTTTTGTGTCTTTTTATTGTTTCAGGTTAGAAGTGAAGCTCCGGGAGTCAAGGAAAGACAAGAAATAGTGGAAATTGCCATTCTGGAGATGCTCGCCCCGCGAGTAGATGCTCGCCTCGCGAGCCTGAAGATCATCAAAACAGCAACAGTCATCAATTCTGGTTCGCCTCGCTAGAGTCTTATCGCCCCGCGAGAGTCTGAAGACCCTGGAAGACAGAGACCATCACGACCTAGCCGTGATGAAGGTCACGGCTGTGACAGATTAAGGTTTGAAGACTCGCCCCGCGAATACACTCTCGCCTCGCGAGAATCCAAAATTAAAAGTGCGCCAAAACTAATATTCGCGTCGCGAGAGTAAGCTCGCCCCGCGAGAGGGCGAGAAACAGAATCCCTATATATTGCTGTTTCAGATCAGATTTGAAAGGAGGGAGGATCCATATCCGAATCCTAGTAGGTTTTTTCCACTGTAGAGTAGCATTTAGGAAGATTTCTTTTCTCTTTGGAGCTGCGTCTCCTCTTTTCTTTTTACTTTATCATGGTGGTTATGTCGGATTGCTTGTCTATGAGCATGAGGAACTAATCCCCTCGTCTGAGGGAACAATGAAGCCACCCATGGCGGTGTAGATTCGATGTGATGTATGTCTTTCTCCCTTGTCTCAATTTATGTTTTCCAATTCTGATTTGATTGCGTTGATCATATGCTAGCACGATTGACTAGTTAAACGTGTTGAGGCTGAGACGCGATTCACGTTTTAGAACTTGAATTGGGATCATCGATCGAATATTGTACGAGAGTGAGTAGGAGATCGGTGCAACCATATAGGGAACAAGAATTAATAGAGTTTGTTGATTAGGATTATAAGACCTAGTAAGTAATTAATCCAATCTTCGAATACGTCCTATTGAGCACGACAGTGGATATAGGAGAATTTGGGGGTCCCGGTTGACATTGTAATTGAACTTAGGGAGGAATTCATCATCACTTGGGAATGCATATTGGGTAGGTGGATTTGTGACCTTGGACAGTTTAATTTCAGATTTTAATACTTAGTTTTAGTAGATTTGTTAATTTGAATTTGATCCTATTTTCTCTCTCTCAACCACCTTCTGTAACTTGACCAAACGTATCGGATTTCTCGCGGATTAGTCAAATTGGTAGCCCAATCCCTGAGTTCGACCTAGGTAATTACTTATCGTGTTTATTTTATTACTTGCGACGACCCGGTACACTTGCCGGTGACATCATCAAGGATCTGGAGTCAACATCATCTGATGAAGAAACAGAGGAAGAATCTAATCTCTGTTTGATGGCCAACACTGACTCAGATTCAGATGATGAGGTACATCCTGACTATGAAGAGTTACTTGATGCCTATGAAGAGTTGCTGGAGGAATCCAACTGCTTATCTAAGGCCTTCAAATCCCTCAAGAGAGAGTATGTAAAGCTCATTAGTGAGCATAAACATAAATCTCAAGAGTGTGAGAAGCTGGCCAAAGAGAATAGTGAGCTGAAGACTGAAAAGTCTGATAAAGCAAAGATCTCAAGTGAAACATCACAATCTGAAGAAGTTGGAAAACTTCAACAGAAAGTGGAAGAGCTCACTTCTGATCTTGCCAAATTTGTTAATGGTAGAGATAATTTGACTAAGCTGCTTGGCTGTCAGAGGCACTCCCTTAACAAAGAAGGTATTGGATATGTCCATCAGACACATCATAAAGTATCAACTAAAACTTCAAATGTATCTATTAAGTCAACAATAACTAAATCCATACTTGTCTGTAACTTCTGTGGAAAAACTGGACATGTTATGTCTAAGTGTATCCATAAGAGGAGAAGGAAGTATTCACAGACTCCTAGAACTAACAGAAAAGGACCCATAAAACTATGCGTACCTAAAGATCAAATAATTTCTGTTGCAGATGTCCTTAATAGGACAAAGAAAACACCACTACTGATACCTGGACAGTGGTTGCTCGCGACACATGATAGGAGAAAGGTCTATGTTCATAGACCTCCAACTTAAGAAAGGATGACATGTTGCCTTTGGAGGCAATAAGAAAGGGAAGGTTATAGGCATTGGTACTATTAGTGGTAAACCTCCTCTTCCCTCTATATCTAATGTTCTTATGGTTGAAGGATTAAGACACAATTTTCTTAGCATAAGTCAATTATGTGACAATGAATTTGATGTCTCCTTTACCAAGGATTTATGCATAGTTAAAGACTGTAGTGGTAAAACCCTCTTTTCAGCTAAAAGGCAACAAAATCTGTATAAGATTGAACTGACTGATCTCTCAGATCAAAGTGTAATCTGTCTGATATCTAAGGAGGATGAAAGATGGTTATGGCATAAGAAACTAGGACATGCTAGTATGAAACTAATTTCTAACCTGAAAATGGATAATCTTGTGAGAGGATAGCCTGATATTAGTGTTAAGAAAGATGTCTTGTGTGATGCATGTCAGAGAGGTAAACAGAAAAAATCAAGTTTCAAATCTAAAAACCAAGCATCAACCTCTAGACCTCTTCAGTTGTTACACATGGATCTATTTGGACCAGTTAGTGTTGCTAGCCTGGCTGGAAGAAAATATGGATTTGTCATAGTTGATGACTATTTTGGATTTACAAGGGTACTCTTTTTGACCCACAAGGATGAGTCTTTTAAGGCTTTGTCAGTATTCTGCAAAAGAGTACAAAATGAACAGGGTTTCTGTATTTCTACCTTAGAAGTGACCATGGGGAGTGTTTGAAAATGAGCAGTTTAGACAGTTCTGTGAGGAGAATGGGATCTCTCACAATTTCTCTGCACCTAGAACTCCTCAGTAAAATGGAGTGGTTGAGAGAAAGAATAGATCTCTGCAAGAGATGTCTAGATCTATGCTCAATGAGAATAATCTTCCTAAGTACTTCTGGCCAGAAGCTGTAAACACTGCTTGTTATGTACAAAACAGAATACTTATTAGGCCCTTTCTAAAGAAGACTCCTTATGAATTGTGGAAAGGTAAAAGCCCCAACATATCTTATTTTCATGCATTTGGTTGTGAATGTTTCATTATGAATACTAAAGATCAACTTGGAAAGTTTGATTCAAAGGTAGATAAAGGTATTTTCGTAGGATATTCTGAAATGTCTAAAGCCTTTAGAGATTATAATTCCAGAACTTTTATTATTGAAGAATATGTTCATGTCAAATTCAATGATGGATTAAAGACTGATAGGGAACTATCAGATCTAGAAGATGATCTTGAAGGTCTTGATATAAACAGGCCAGAAAGTCAACAACCTGATCTGACCAAGATAAAACCCGTGTTTGAGCCAGACAGACAAGTGGAGCAGACGAGTCAACAGACAAGTCGGCAGACAAGTCAAGATCTTCCTGGTGATCTCAAAAGGGATTGGAAGTTCAACACTCATCATCCTAAGGATTTTATTATTGGAAATCCCTCTGAAGGAGTAAGAACCATATTCACTTTAAGAGAGTCAAGCAATATGGCCCTTATGTCAAAAATAGAGCCAAATTGCATTGAAGAAGTTCTTGAGGATGAAAGCTGGATTCTTACTATGCAAGAAGAACTCAACCAGTTTACCAGAAATGATGTCTGGACTCTTGTCTCTAAGCCCAAAAACAAATCTGTCATTGGAACAAGATGGGTCCCTTTTTTCAAAGCAAAAGAGGTATGCAAGAGCATCACTACATTGCAAGACATCACAGCTATGCTGGCACCTCAAGCAATGCCAATCACTTGCAGGAACCAAGGTGGACATCAACGATCTCATCTACATGTACCTTCAAACTCTGATCAAGAGGACCAACATGCAGACCTATCCCTATGGGATGCTTTTGACAAGGGTCTTCGGGAACAAGCTGTATGTTCCCAGTGATGCCCATTTCGTAGACATGCCACTTCCCATTGACATGAAGATCTTGTCTATGATGGACATTAAAGGTATCCCTCTGAAGGATGAGGATGAAGATAAGAAGAAAAAGAAGAAGAAGCATGCTGTTGAGCCAGAGCAGAAGGAGGAACCAGTGGTTTCCACTGATGAATCAGAGGTTCCTATCTCTGAAAGGATCTGGAAGCCCTCTAGAAAGGTGGCCAGACAAGACCAGAGACCTAAGTTGGAGAAACCTTCGGTCTCTGAAGAAACTGCTGAAACATTTGAGCCTCTAAGGTTCAAGCTGAAGAAAACCTCTCCCAAGAGGAAGACAAGTGAAGCTGTGGAATCAGATGCTGCATCTGCACAACCCAGCAAGAGAAGAAAGCTAGTGAAGACCTTTCCCAAGGTCAGACAACTAGAGTCTGAACCTAGCAAAGATGAAGTATCTACTCAGTGGGAGCAGACAACTCTACCCTTGGAGGAACCCAAGGAGAAGAAGCCTCTTGATTTGGGAATCATTCCCAGAAAAAGAAGGTCAGGCTACCTAGTGCCAATGGTGGCTTATGCTGAAAGGGAAGAAATTCCTGCAGAAGGACCCTCTGCAGAAGTTGAAGTTGCTGCTGCAGAATCGCGCCGACTGCCTGGAGGGACTCAGACAGTTGTTCTCCCTGAAGTTGACACTGTGTCTCATTCCAAGAAGAAGCTGAAGCTATCTGAGGATCAGATAGTTCCTTCCTATATCCTCTCTGCACCATCTTCTCCCTCTCACCAAGGTACCCGCAACTCTTCTTTTTGTTCTCCATCTGCTCTGTTTGTTCAATCCTTGTCAGTTGTCTCTCCCTTTCCCTCAGCTGCCTCCTCTCACCAAACTCAAACATCATCATATGATATTGTGTCTGATATATGTCAGTACACAGTTGTTCACAGGGACTCAACTCCCAAAGAACAAATTGGCATATCATCAAGTTTGTTTGTGTGTGATCTGCAATCTCTGATGCTTGCAAGTGTTTCTCATCTAACTGTCATCCCTTCTCCTCCACCTCATATTCTTAACCCTTGTAGGGAGATTTTCTTTTATCCCCTTATCGTTCTGTTCATTAGAACATTGGCAAGGACTAACTATCCTACTTCTGTTGTAATGTTACCACGTAGGTCTAGGTATTTCATTCTGTTAGTAACAGGACTAAACTCTTTCTTTTTTCATATTGATTCCTTGTTACCTTTACCTCCATCTATCTTAGCCCAACAACCTCTTCCCCCACCTTTACAAATAACCATCACCCATCTGTCTCTGTCTAAGAGACTCTCTTGTGTCTTTTCTTCTCCTGATACTAACCTTGTCAGAATCAGTCCCCCAGCTTTAGTTGTGCCCTGGTACTCAGACCAGTCTATTTCTTCAACCAGTCTGCTTTAGACTCAGCCGGAAGAACTTAGAAGACAATTGGATGAAGAAAGGCATGCGAGATTGCTGCTGCAACAAAGAGTTGAAACTCTGTTTTTATTGCTTAGTCAGCCTAGGTAGTTTATGTTGTAAAAATCTGCCTTGTACTTGAAAAAGCTTATGATGAATAAAATCAAAGTTCTTTTATCATGTATCTTTTCTGTTCTTTACTTTTCTGTTTGCTCCTTTTTGTTGTTGACAAAAGGGGGAGAAAGTAATGAAGATGATTATGTTTTGATTTGATGAAACTGGCAGTAAGTAAGTATGATAATACAAGTAAGATATGACTAAGTTAAAATAAAACTTGTCTTTAAATTTCAACTTAAGTGCACCTGTCTACACATTCCGTCTAGTTAAGAAAATTTCAACTTGTCTGATCTGAGTTATTTCTTCTGTTGATATTTTCTAAGGTTCATTAAATCATCTTAATGTTTGTCATCATCAAAAAGGGGGAGATTGTTAAGTCTCTAAAATGTCTGATGTGCATTTCCCTAAGTTTTGATGAAAACTAAACCTTGGATAATGATTTAATTAACCTACATATTGGTTGTTAACTTGTCTACTTAGTGTGCAGATCAAAATAGTAAGACTTACCTGTCTGCCCACATAAACGACAACTTGTCCGGATAAGCAAAAAGTCAACATGTCTGCGGACTAGGATTATTGACCTTCTTCGAGAGATATCTCAACCTATCTTCTGATAAGTTCCTACACTTGTCTTAGGTTCCTCGATGAAGAACCAAAGACCAAACAAGCTTTTGGAAGCTGTCCTCTCATACAGAAGACTCTGAAGCTCTCTTTCTCACTTAGTCTCACGCTTATCAAGAAAAGTCAGAAGTCATTCTCACAAGAAACCTACGAAATTAGAAGTGAAGTCCAGTTAAAGAATGTTTCCAACATGCTTTATTCCCTAGTACCCCTAGTTATTACACGAAAATGGAAATGTACTCAGCAAAGTACAAAAAACACTATGCACAACTCTGATATGGCTACTGCACGATGCATAAAGCCATGACCCTTCATGTTATAATACAACCAACGTTTCTATTGCATTAATGGCTGCCCAGAACAACTCTATTGCATTTAATGAAGTTCTGCTTGAAGCCCACAATGGAAGGAATGTCTCTAACGGGTATTAAATGCTTGAAGGCTATAAATACAGAAGTCATTGAAGATGAAGAGACACACAGAGTGTTGTTTTGGCTTCAACGACTCAAGAGGGGTGTGAATTGAGTTTTCAAAGAAAATATTTCCCTCTTAAAACTTTTTCACAAAGCTTTATAAATCAGAGTTACGGATTTGTGTTCTCGGGATCTTTTATAAAATCGATGAAGCGTTTTTACAAAATCTTGAATATAAGGTGATGAGGATAAGAAAGATTAATAATAAATAGGTCCAGGTTCAATAACTCAGTAATAAAAAAATACAGTTTATATAGATCAAGAATAGAAATTATATTTGAACTTTAAACATCAAAATCGCAGGTTCTTGATCATAAACAAAAATTAAAGAGTCTGAGTTTAGAGATACTACACAACCAGATTTATCCTGGTTCAGTCACCACCACTGTGACCTACATCCAGTCCCGACTCCACCTATGGGATTTCACACACAACACACAAGCTTTGCCAGGTAGCTTGAAAAACCTTTACACCACAGAGCACTCCTTCTCCTCAAGATACCACACTCTTGTGAAGAGCCTCAATGTTCTTCCTTAGGGATACCTCACCCTAATCACTCAGAGAGACTCCCTGTCTCTTTACAATCGAAAAGTAAAAACAAAAGTTGATTCCTAACTCTCAATAGTTAGATAAAACAAATTGAAGCACTTATGAGTATTGAAACACTCTTTTCACAATAAGCTCAATGAAGATGATGAATGATATGTGCATCGTTATAATTATTTTGTTATTCATTATGATTCTTCTTTAAGTGTTCCTTTGATCCCTCTTAATATAGAAAACAAGTTATAGTCGTTGGGATCAATTAAAACAGATTTGGATATGATTTAACAGAATCTGTTTTCTTGATTCTTGTTCTCGAGATAAGATTCTGATAGTTCTTATAGATTTCGCGTCCATAAAATAATGAGTCCATTTGGAAAAATAGTCGCGTCCATCTTAAAAAAAAATGCTGCGTCCATTTGCCATGTCAGCAGACGGGAGTACTAACACAAAGTAATTGGATGTGCTCCAACTAGTAGACGAGTGCTTATATTACTTTAGTAGACGAGCGCTTGTATCACTTTAGTGGACGAGCACTTCTGTCACTTTAGTAGACATGCGCTTGTGTCAATTTTAGTAGACGTGTGCTTCTGTCACTTTAGAAAACGTGAACTTTAGTAGACGTGAGCTTCTGTCATTTTAGTAGGCGTGTGCTTCTGTCACTTTAGTAGACGCGAGCTTCTGTCATTTTAGTAGACATGAGCTTATCCCGCTTTCTTGAACGCCAGCTTTTACCACTGTTGGAGGAGCGCTTCTATTATTCTCACTATTGGATGAGCGCTTATATTATTCCAGTGTTGGACGAGCGCTTCTATTATTATTTCCAAAAATCATTTTCATTAACAAAAACTTATTCCTTTTAATGCAGGTTATGAAAAATGATTTTCTTCATGAATCTTTCTTAATTGAGCTATTTGTGAATAAGAGATTTCATCTCTTACAAATCATCTAAGACTTAACACTAATTTCTTCATTTAAGCTCTTGTCTGGATGATTCCTTGATCTTCGTCCTTGCTCTTTGATTCCTCCAAGTTCTTCCTTGAATATTCCCCTTTTATTGCTCACTGAACTTGTTGAATATTGCTTGATACATGTCTTTACAATTTGACACTAAACACTTGCATACACATTAAGTTGTATTTGTCATATATCAAAATCTTTAAGTCATTGAATCTAACAATCTCCCCCTTTTTGATTATGACAAACCTTTTAACAAATTATAAGATCAGTGTATAAGTGTAGCAGATGCTCAGTGTTTTGACAGATTTATATCATGGTATCAAAGCAGTCAGAGCAATAGTATATCAAAGCAAAAAAAAATATTAACAGAGTATTAACATACCAGAATTTGATTTACTCCCTGTTAATCATGTAAGCTTATAAACTCCTTAGCTCCTTCTCAACATATGCATGTATAATTTGTTATTTTCTCCTTTCTCTATATCTTACTTTTTCCTCCCCCTTTTGGCATCATTAAAAAGGTAAAGAAAAGAAACATTCAAAGCAATAGAGAAGGTAAGCATTTTAAACATTCAAACATAGCATATAAAATTGTTCATGATAAAGGGATAGGTGCAAGGACAAATCAAAGAATAAGTGCGTCCATTAATTTTCCTCCCCTTTTAGATTTTCTCCTGTTTCTTTAGAGATTAGATATAGGATTGATCGATTATGCCCAATTCTCTTCTAATGAAGAAGAAGCTTTCCTTGTTCAAGGGCTTGGTAAAGATATCAGTAAGTTGCTTAGTTGTATCAACATATCCAATCTCAATTTCTCTACTTTGTATCTGATCTCTAATGAAATGATGTCTGATTTCTATGTGTTTAGTTCTAGAGTGCATTATGGGATTCTTAGTTAGTTTAATTGCACTTGTATTGTCACATCTAATAGGAACTTGTTTTAGTTGCACACCATAATCAACCAATTGTTGTTTCATCCATAAAACCTGTGCACAACAGCT
This sequence comes from Sophora flavescens, assembly GCA_030762895.1. NCBI lineage: Eukaryota > Viridiplantae > Streptophyta > Magnoliopsida > Fabales > Fabaceae > Sophora > Sophora flavescens. Next base: position 93,843,861 of record CM061064.1, on the reverse strand, counting down.
ACCAGCTGCTACATATTTAGCCTCTGCAGTGGATAAAGCCACACTAGATTGTTTCTTACTGAACCATGATACTAATGAGTTTCCTAGTAAATGGCAAGTTCCACTAGTACTCTTTATGTCTAGTTTACAACCAGCAAAATCAGAGTCTGAATAGCTAATTAACGTACATGTAGCTCCCTTGGGATACCATAATCCCATGTCTTTTGTTCCTAACAGATACTTAATGATCATTTTAACTGTTGTTAAGTGTGATTCTTTTGGATTTGCTTGATACCTAGCACACATGCATACACTAAACATGATATCTGGCCTACTAGCAATAAGATAAAGTAGTGAGCCTATCATACCTCTGAATTTAGAAACATCAACAGGTTTACCTTGCTCATCCTTGTCCAGATAACAGGAGGTACTCATTGTAGTAGCCATCTCCTTAGCTTTTTGCATGTCAAACTTCTTGATCAACTCATTGCAGTACTTGGTTTGGCTAATAAAGATTCCATTTTCAGTTTTCTTTATTTGCAGTCCAAGGAAAATGTTTAGCTCACCCATCATTAACATTTCAAACTCACTCTACATAAGACTTGCAAACTCATTGCACAACTGCTCATTAGCAGCACCAAAAATTATATCATCCACATATATTTGTACAAGTAAAGTGTTGTGTGCCTTTTTCTTAGTGAACAAATTTGTGTCAACTTTACCTCTTTTAAATCCTTTTTCAATGAGAAAATTACTTAACCTTTCATACCAAGCTCTAGGAGCTTGCTTTATGTCATATAGTTCTTTAGACAGTTTATAAACATGGTTAGGCAATTCATTATTCTCAAAACCAGGTGGTTGACCAACATACACTTCCTCTTGTATAAATCCATTTAAGAAAGCACTCTTAACATCCATTTTATACAATTTAAATCCCATTATGCAAGCATAAGCAAGTAGCATTCTTATAGCTTCTAATCTTGCTACTGGTGCATATGTTTCATCATAATCTATACCTTATTCTTGGTTATACCCTTTGGCTACCAATATAGCCTTGTTTCTTACAATTATACCATTTTCATCTAGTTTATTCCTAAAAACCCATTTTGTACCTATTACTTGACAGTTCTTGGGTTTAGGCACTAGTTTCCAAACTTGGTTTCTTTCAAACTGGTTTAACTGATCTTGCATAGCCATCATCCAATGTTCATCAATTATAGCATCATCTATGTTCTTAGGTTCTACTTGAGATACAAATTCCGTACGATTACAAACATTTCTAAGATATTCTCTAGTAGTTACCCCCTTTGTAATTTCACCGATGATGTTATCAATTGGATGATTTCTGACAGTCTTCCATTCCTTTGGTAGGTCAGGCTGTTGCTCTATTTGCTCCTGCTACAGCGATTCGTTCTTTAAGATTTTATCTTCTTCATTGTCCTGTTTCTCTTCTAGGAGAGTTTTCTCAATTGAATCTGCAAGATCATCAATAACACAATCCTTCCCCAACCTTTTGGGGTTAGACTCATCAAATGTCACATGCACAGATTCCTCAATAATTTGTGTTCTCTTATTATATATTCTAAATGCTTTACTAGATAGGGAGTAACCTAGGAAAATTCCTTCATCAGCCTTTGCATCAAATTTTCCAAGATTATTCTTTCCATTGTTAAGAACAAAGCATTTGCACCCAAAAACATGAAAATGTGCTATATTTGGTTTTCTTCCTTAGTAAAGCTCATAAGGGGTTTTCTTTAAGATTGGTCTTATCAAGACTCTATTCAGCACGTAGCAGGCTGTATTGACAGTATCTGCCCAAAAATGTTTTGGCAAGCTAGAGTCGTTCAACATAGTTCTTGCTATCTCCTCTAATGATCTATTCTTTCTTTCCACTACTCCATTTTGTTGTGGAGTTCTAGGAGCAGAAAAATTATGTTGAATGCCATGCTCATCACAAAAGTTTTCAAACACTTCATTTTGAAATTCTCCCCCATGATCACTTCTTATAAAAATAATTTTTACGTCCTTTTCATTTTGCACCATTTTTGCCATTTTCTTAAATGCAGCAAATGAATCACTCTTATGAGATAGAAAATATGTCCATGTATATCTAGAGTAATCATCTACTATTACCAATGCATACGAGTTACCACCAAAGCTTTTGATTCTAGATGGACCAAATAAATCCATGTGTAAAAGTTGCAAGGGTCTAGTTGTTAAAACAGTGTTCTTTGGTTTAAAAGACACCTTAACTTGCTTTCCTTTTTGACATGCATCACATAGTCCATCTTTCACAAATTTCAGTTTAGGCAAGCCAACTACAAGATCTTTACGAATCAATTTATTCAAGTGGTTCATGTGAATGTGTGCAATTCTTCTATGCCAAAGCCAATTCACTTCTTCTTTTGAAATAAGACAGCATGCAGTATTTAAAGAGATATTATCTAAATCAAGCATATAGATGTTATCTGTCCTATGTCCAATTAATTTCAAATTTTCATTATGCCGATTTTTTATTAAGTAACTATTGGAATTGAATTTTACCTTGAAGCTTTTGTCACATAGTTGACTGATACTTAGCAGGTTATGTTTCGGTCCCTCAACATATAGTACATTCTCAATGATTGTTGTTGAGTCACTTCCAATGTTGCCAATGCCAAGTATTCTTCCTTTATTATTGTCTCCATAGGTAAGACTACCACTCGACTTAGGGGTAAAGGAAATGAACTTGCTTTTGTCTCCAGTCATGTGCTTGGAACAGCCACTGTTAAGATACCATTTCACATTCTTGGCTTTCCAACACACCTACAAAATAGAATCATGTTTTTGCTTTAGGTACCCAAATCTGTTTGTGTCCTTTTGAGTTAGTTGGAGCATTAGTTCCTTTAGGAACCCATATGTATTTAGACTCATTATAAGCAGATTTTATGTAATGACATGTAGAAGCTGTGTGACCTTTTCTAGCACAGAAATAGCATTTAACAAATGGTGTGTTTGATGTCATAGGTGCAGCAAAAAATTTCTTGAAAGATTTCTCATGTATCTTAGGTTTATAGCCTATTCCAGCCTTTTCATAAACATATTTTTGTTGTCCTAACAATGCACCCAAATTATTGCTACCATTTGTGAACTTGGCTAAGTCATTTTTCAGGTTTTCAACTTCTTTACTCAATGTACAGCTAGATGCATTCCAAATTTCTTTATCACTAGTAACTCTAGATAGATCACCATGCAAATGATTTATATGTTTCTCCAACTTAGGACATTTATCACATATAGGTGCATCTAAGACAATAGCTAGTTTTTCTTTTAAAGCATAATTTTATATTTCTAATTGATCTACCTCTTTGTTTAAAATAGAAGTTTTCTCCTCGAAGCATGTGATGGTTTTCTTAGACTTAGTTAGCAATCTAGCATGTCTAATAGATTCTCTATGAAGTTCTTCAAAAGCATTTTGTAATTCATCATAAGAAGATTGATAATTAGAACTTACTTCACTTTCTGAACCACTGTTATTGCTGGCCATCAAGCACAACTTTGCCTCCTCAGATTCAGATTCTTCAGTGGAATCTAGATCATTATCATCCCAAGCAATGTAGGCCTTTCTTGGCTTTCTCCACTTCTTGTCCTTTGAGTCAAGCTTTTCTGTTTTGTCCTTCTTTTGCAGTTTTGGACAGTCAAGCTTCATGTGGCCAATCTTTCCACATTCATAGCATGTGATGTTGTTGGAATAGTTGTCACCTTTGCTGAAATTTCTCCTTTGAAAGGTGGATGGCTTTCTTTTGAAGTTTCCTTTCTTATTTAGGAAGTTCTTGAATTTTCTAACTAGCATTTCCATCTCTTCTTCAGATTCAGCCTCTTGTTCTGAATCATCATCATCACTGTCTTCTACTTCAATGGCTTATGATTTCAGTGCCAATCACTTCTTTCTTTTATCAGTTTCTTTACTCTCATTTAGTCTGTTCAACTAGAACTCATGTTCTTGCAATTTTCCAAACAGTGTGGCAATGGTCATTGATGAGAGATCTCTAGATTATGATATTGCAGTGACTTTAGGTTGCCATTCCCTGCTCAAGCATCTCATGACTTTGTTAATTTGATCCTCATTTGAGATTGGCTTTCCAAGACCAGCCAATTGATTTACGATGTGTGTGAATCTCTTTTGCATTTCAGTCATATGTTCTCCTCGATTCATTCTAAAAATCTCATACTCATGTGTGAGGGAGTTCATTCTTGCTCTTTTGACATCTGAGGTTCCTTCATGTGTTACTTGAAATGTATCCCACATCTCCTTTGCTGATTTGCAATTTGGAATCCTGAAAAACTCATCACAGCTTAAAGCAGATGTTATAATATTCTTAGCACGTGCATTATATTGAATTCTTTTCTTATCATCCTCATTCCATTCAGTTTTAGGCTTATTTCTTGGAGAACCATTAGCATCTATAGTAGAGGGGACAAATGGTCCATTTTCTACTGCATCCCATATGTCAACACTTGCTGCCTCAAGAAAGATTACCATTCTTTCCTTCCAATAGATATACTCAGATCCATTGAAGGCAGGCGGGCGTGCAAGGGAAGCCCTTTCATTTAAACAGTCATTGTAAGCCATGCTCTTATAGCTGTTAAGCCAAACTTAAGAGTTTACCTCTGATGCCAATTGTTGTTTTGGCTGCAACGACTCAAAAGGGGGGGGGGGGGGGGTGAATTGAGTTTTCAAAGAAAATATTTCCCTCTTAAAATTTTTTCGCAAAACTTTATAAATCAGAGTTGCGGATTTGTGATCTCAGGATCTTTTATAAAATCGATTAAGGGTTTTTACAAAATCTTGTATAGAATGTGATGAGGATAGGAAAGATTAATAACGAATAGGTTTAGGTCCAATAACTCAGTAATAACAAAATACAGTTTATACAGATCAAGAACAGAAATTATATTTGAACTTTAAACATCAAAATCACAGGTTCTTGATCATAAACAGAAACTAAAGAGTCTGAGTTTAGAGATACTACACAACCAGATTTATCCTGGTTCAGTCACTACCACTGTGACCTACATCCAGTCCCCATTCCACCTGTGGGATTTCACACACTAACACACAAGTTTTGCCAGGTAGCTTGAAAAACCTTTACACCACAACACTCCTTCACCTCGAGATACCACACTCTTGTGAAGAGACTCAATGTTCTTCCTTAGGGATACCTCACCCTAATCACTCAGAGAGACTCCCTCTCTCTTTACAATTGAAAAGTAAACAACAAAAGTTGATTCTAACTCTCAATAGTCAGATAAAACAAATTGAATCACTAATGAGTATTGAAACACTCTTTTCATAGTAAGCTCAATGAAGATGATGAATGATATGTGCATCGTTATAATTCTTTTGTTATTCCTTATGATTCTTCTTAAAGTGTTCCTTTGATCCCTCTTTATATAGAAAACAAGTTATAGTCGTTGGGATCAATTAAAACAGATTTGGATCTGATTTAACATAATCTATTTTCTTGATTCTCGTTCTTGAGATAAGATTCTGATAGTTCTTATAGAATTCGTGTCCATAAAATAACGAGTCCATTTGGAAAAATAACTGTGTCCATCTTAAAAAAAATAGTCGTATCCATTTGCCACGTCAGCAGACGGGAGTACTAACACAAAGTAATCGGACGTGCTCCAACTAGTAGACGAGCGCTTGTATTACTTTAGTAGACGAGCGCTTGTATCACTTTAGTGGACGAGCACTTTTGTCACTTTAGTAGACGTGCGCTTGTGTCATTTTAGTAGACGCGTGCTTTTGTCACTTTAGTAGACGTGAGCTTCTGTTATTTTAGTAGACATGTGCTTCTGTCACTTTAGTAGACGTGACCTTCTGTCATTTTAGTAGACGTGAGCTTCTGCCACTTTCTTGGACGCCAGCTTTTACCATGGTTGGAGGAGCGCTTCTATTATTCCTAGTGTTGGACGAGCGCTTATATTATTCCACTATTGGATGAGTGCTTCTAATATTATTTCCAAAAATCATTTTCATTATAACGAAAACTTACTCCTTTTAATGCAGGTTATGAAAAATGATTTTCTTTATGCATCTTTCTTAATTGAGCTATTTGTGAATAAGAGATTTCATCTCTTACAAATCATCTAAGACTTAACACTAATTTCTTCGTTTAAGCTCTTGTCTTGATGATTCCTTGATCTTCGTCCTTACTCTTTGATTCCTCCAAGTTCTTCCTTGAATATTCTCCTTTGATTGCTCACTGAACCTGTTGAATATTGCTTGATACCTGTGTTTACAATTTGACACTAAACACTTGCATACACATTAAGTTGTATTTGTCATATATCAAAATCTTTAATCATTGAATCTAACACAACTCACAGCATTAAAAGAGTCATTACTCTGTGCATTTATTTCTTCATTCTTTCAATATGTATTCTTCAATCATTTGAAGTTATTATGCAGTCTTTCCTAAGCTTACATTTAAACCACTCTGAGTGTTAGTGAAAGAACTGTCTGTCTGTTTGTATTTATTACAAACAAACTTCTCAACCAAACTTGAGCCTGAAAAGGCTAGATGTGCAAAGAATACTTGTCTTGGAGCCTGAAGAGGATAGGTGTACAAACAATACTTGGAGTCTGTAACCTGATCAGTTATAGTAGATAAAACTTGGTGCTGCCAAGGACTGGACGTAGCTCTTTGTGTTGAAGAGTGAACCAGGATAGATAGTTGTGTTAATCTCTCTTCCGTTAAAATCTTTAGTTGCTTTGATTATTATATTTGCTTTCTAACTAAGGGGTTAAAGTGTGATCTTTAAATCAGTTTTCAATTTGTGTGCTTGCTTGCTTTTCTGTTGAAATCCCATCAGACAGGTCACCTGTCTGTACTGAGTTTTTCTCACTCATCTGAACTTAGCTTTTGTGTGCGAAAAGTTTTCAACTTTGTTTTAATTATGATAAACACAATTCAACCTCCTTCTCGTGTTTATAGTTGTCTATTTCAAAGTTTGATTACAAGCAGCCTGATAAGAAATTATCTGAGCTTGATGAAGCTTTTGTAGATTTGAATCTCAAAGATTCTAAAAATCAAGTAAATATCAAGATTGTTGATTCAGTAGACGATCAACAACAACACGAGTCTGAGACTTCACAAAAAGGAAATGTTCAAAGATCATGGTATTTCAAAAATTACCATCCTCAATATCAAATCATTGGAAGTCCCAGTGATAGGCTGAGAACCAGATCAACATTCAGAGAGCAAGATGATTCTGCTTTAGTCTCTGAGTAAGAACCAAAGACAGTAGACGAGGCTCTACTGGATGAGGGTTGGATTCTGGCAATGCAAGAGGAATTGAACCAGTTCGAAAGAAGTGAAGTGTGGACTCTTGTGCCTCTGCCAAGAAATAAATCTGTGATTGGAACAAAATAGGTTTACAGAAACAAGCTTGATGAAAATGGTAAAGTGGTAAGAAGGTATAGATTACACTAAAACCTTTGCTCCAGTTGCTAGGTTAGAAGCAATATGCATATTATTAACATTGGCTGCACATCATAATATTATGCTTTATCAAATGGATGTAAAAAGTGCATTTCTAAATGGCTTTATAAATGAGGAAGTGTATGTTATGCAACCTCCTATTTTTGAAAGTGAAACTCATCCTGAACCTGTATATAAGCTAAAGAAATCTTTATACGACCTCAAACAAGCTCCTAGAGCTTGGTATGAAAAGTTAAGTTCATTTTTAATGGACAATGGATTTAGTAGAGGAAAGGTCGATACAACCTTGTTTAGAAAATCCAGAAAGTCCAGCTTTATAATTGTACAAATATATGTTGATGACATAATCTTTGGTGCTACTAATGAATCTTTGTGCAAAGAATTTTCTAAGCTAATGTAGAAAGAATTTGAAATGAGCATGATGGGAGAACTCAAATTCTTCCTTGGGCTTCAAGTAAAACAAACAGTGGACGAGGTGTATATCCATCAAACCAAGTATACAAAATAACTCTAAAAGAAGTTCAAAATGGATGACTGCAAACCAATGAACACACCTATCGATCCCACGTCCATACTAAGCAAAAGTGACAAAGATAAAAAGGTAGACCAAAAGGTATACAGAGGTATGATAGGATCTCTCTTATATCTTACTGTGTCCAGGCCTGATATTATGTTCAATGTTTGCTTATGTGCTTGATTTCAATCTGATCCTAGAGAATCTCACTTATCAGCAGCGAAAAGAATATTTAGATATTTAAAAGGTATTACTAATCTGGTTTGTGCTTTAAGAAAACTGATGATTACAGATTAGTTGATTTTTGTGATGCTGACTATCCTGGAGATAGAATAGAAAGGAAGAGTACCAATAGAGGATGTCACTTCATTGGAGCTAATCTAGTCTCATGGTCAAGTAAAAGACAAAGTATCATTGCCTTATCAACTACAGAAGCTGAGTACATATCAGCAGCAAGCTGCTGCTCACAACTTCTTTGGATCAAACATCAATTGGAGGATTACAATGTGTTTGTAAGTAGTATCCCACTTATGTGTGACAACACTGCTGCAATAAATCTATCTAAGAATCCAATATTGCATTCAAGAGCTAAGCACATTGAGATTAAACATCATTTTATTAGAGATTATGTGCAAAAAGGTGTTATTGATATACAGTTTGTAGATACTGACCATCAATGGGAAGATATCTTTACTAAACCTCTAGATGAGGACATATTTATTTTTATTAGAAAGCATCTTTACATGATATGTGTGGATTAATATGTCGTCTAGGTATGGCCGTCTATTGTCTGTTAAATGTGCATCCAACACTTATTGTGTCTATTACCTGTTTGCAGGCTTTTATCTGACTCATCTATGCTATTTGTTATTATTTGCATTTATTATATCTAAGACATATTTAAATGTTATTTGTTATTATTTGTTATTATTTGCATTTATTATATCTAAGACATATTGTCTGTTAAATGTGCATCCAACACTTATTGTGTCTTTAACTAGCATTTTACTGTTTCAAAAACCTGCGCCGTGTCAGCATTAATGCATCGACTATCACATGTCCTTCATTCAATTTTATTTTAGAATTTTTTTTCCAGAGACAAACTCTTCAGATTTCGAAACCTTTTTTAGTGTGTCTCTTCCCTCTGAATAACCTTTCACTCTCTCTGAACCTGAAAACTTCTTGCGAAAGTTTTCTCTGTTTCTCGAACCCTAACCTTCAAACTCAACAATGGCTACTTCATCTACTGCTAGTACCTATAATGTCAAAACTCTTGAGATTGGAATAGAACATCACTTAGAGTTTGGTATTATGAAGGAATACAACCTTGATGTAAGTAACTACATCAATGCTGCTGGTTGGGGAGGATTGTTTATGGAGAAGATTTCTGTTTACCCTAACTTGATTAGGGCTTTCTGGAGGGACCCTAAGGTTACCAAGACTGAAATTTCTGCTATGGTATTGGGAACCAAGGTGGTTGTATCTGAAGCAACAATCGCAACTGCGATTCACTATGCTCAGGAAGGTCTAACCCTAACTGAGAATTGGGAAGAAGATCTGTGTGGACCAGAAGTCATTGCTACTTTTCTGATGAGGAGTGATACAAATGAGAAATCACTCATGGAAGGCTGTGGAGATAAAGGATGAAGTTCATATTCTTCATCAAATTCTGAATAAAACAGATTTTCACAAGGCTGGTTCAAAGGATAACCTTTTTGCTCTACACAAGTTGTCTCTACCACCTGCTAACTGAGACTAAGGTCAATCTACCTCACATCTTGTTTGGTAGATTCAGATATTATGTAATTCACAGGGAGAAGGCAAGTGCTATTCCTTTCTGCCATCTGCTCTCCAAGGTCTTCAAGGCTCGACAAGTTTATGTAAAACTTGAAGTTATGACTCCTGATGAACAAGCTGCAATCCTCAAGGAGAAGGGTATGTTTCCTACTGTGTTTGGCAAGGTAAACTTGACCAACATGGAGCTCAGTACAGTTACTCAAGTAGAACTGGCCAAAAAGGAGGAATTGCTGAAGGTTAAAGAAAAACAGATAGAGTTAAATGAAGCTGAAACTCTAGGGCTGAAAAAGAAGACAGTTGGACGACGAGCCAAAACAACTCGTCTAGCTGCTACCAAAAAGGCTGCTACTGGGGTGATCATCAGGGAACCCAGGGATGATGAACCACAAGTTGTCCCAATGTAGAAGAGAACAAGAAAGGTGATCCTGTCCCACAATGAGGATGATGATGAGGACAACTTACCAATTGGATCAGTGCTGAAGAAGCAGAAGCACACTGCTGTTCCAACCAAAGTAAGGAAACAACCCTCAAGGAAGGCTAAGTCCATTGTGACTTCTGAGGTAACACTTCCAGCTAATGATCCTGTTCAATTAGCTGTTGATGCTCTTATAGAGAGCTTTAATGTTCCTGTCAACACTACTGTACCATCACAAACTAAAACCCAAATCCAAACCCTTCCACCACCACAACAAAATCAACCTTTCTTACCTATCCCAGAATAACCAACCATACCCCAAACTGAACCAATATATGAGCCACACTCCTCTCCTCAACACATAGCCTCACCACAAAATTCCCATGCATACTCACCCATTCAAACTTCACCAATCAGACCTCAATTTCAACCCATCATTCCCTCTGATGATCCCTGGTTTAATCAACCAGATGATGTTGGGATCAATCCAGGTGCACCATTTCCAAAACTGCCTAAACTCACATTTACATACACTGACCCTTCTACTATGTATGTTGGCAAAGCTGAAAGTTGGGCCAAAGTAAAAAGAGATTGGAGAATCCTATATCATACTCACCATCCTAAACCAGATTCAACAAGGCCTTTCTATCCTTTACCTGAGTATGAGTATGAACCAGAACCCACCTACTACCCCTGGCATGTACCTATACCATGTAAAGGAGATGGCCCCCTTTCATTTGCTCTGTATAATGCCAATGGACCCCTTATCACTCACCTGCCACAATAAAAATTCCCACCAAAGAAAATCTACCCTAACCTCATCAAACTTCCACCTTTCAAACCTTATACTGATGGTGTTGACAGAGATGTTATCCCTGTCTGGTGGACTGTGCCATCAAAGGAAGTAGAGGTAGATAAAGTACCTCTTCAAAGGTCAAGAACCTATGGCTACCATAGATTCATCTTGGACAAGAATCTCAAGTGGAATAAATTTGTGCATCCTAGAGAATATGGGAGCACTGCTGATGTGATTGATCACATCAAGTATGTTCATTTGAAGGCAGAGTTTGAGCTGCCAAGGTATATCAGGACTGCCAATTTCGTCCCACCTACTTGGCTGTATCACTCATCCAAGGACAATAAGGTTGGCATGCGACCTCCAAGGATTTGTCCTAGATTACCAATGATTGATTTGAACAAGGACATGGATGCAAAGAAGAGACTGAACACTCACCCTATGCCTGCACTTAATTCCTGCATTATAGATCCAAGTCCAGACCCTCTAGCTGATCAAGAATTCATCAAATTTTTTCTATCTGAAGATGAGGAAAAGAGGACACTTGAAGATGTCAGAGGCTATTGGGCTTGTCACTTCAAGACTTGTAATAAAGAAGCCTCCTCCTCAGGACTTAATAAAACTAACAAGAGAACCATTCCTACTATTAGAGGAAAATATGGTTTCTCCTCTATCAGATATTACATTCATTAGGATACTCTTGGCATTCCTTTGATCAATCCAACCTTTGAAGAAGATAAAATCCACTGGGCTCCAAATTTACCCAAAGCAAAACCCTCCATACAAGCAATTGCAGAATCTTATGAGGAAATGGAAGAGATTGTTGTTGAAAGACCTAACTTAATTGAGAAGGCTGTGCAGACTGAGGCTATTATAATGAAGAAGTTGTTGAATCTGTCAGTAGACATGGCACTTGTGGCAAGCATCCATCTCAACCTCTAGCTTTGACAGTTGTTTATCCTGAAGCACAACCTCAACACTCACAAGCTCTAAGCATAATGGCAAGAACAAGGCCACATGACTACCACTGCTAAAAACTTAAGAACTTCCTTGCCACCTGATCTGGATGAGATTATCACAAGGAAAGTTGAAGCTCAGGTAGAGTAGTCACTGATACCTACAAATGCTCTCCTCAATCAAATGCTTCAGTTGCTCTCCAATTTCCAACAGTCCCAAGGTCAACCTGTTCCACTCCTCCACCTCCTCAAAATCAAAACCTACCTAATCCTCCTCCACCTTCTAATACTTAGTCTTCATTTACTTTATTCTCTTTTTCTTTCTGTTTATAACTAACAATGATGGTTAAACCTATTCACCTTTTTGTCTGATGACAAAAAAGGGGGCAAAAGGATAAAGAATTAAATTTATAAAGAAGTCTTTTGAATGTCTAAAGTCTTCATCTGCAAAAAGCATATTTTTCAATTATGTGCTTTCTCTTTATTATGATGCATGTTTCTATACTTGTTCTGATACTTGTTACTTTGATATTTGTTCTCTGCTATACATATGCTCTGATACTGGTTTTGAATTGCTCTGTGCTCTAATACTTAGCTCTCTATGCTTTTTTTCCTGATGTTATAATTCATTAAGTTTCTGTATGCTTTGTCTTAGGGGAGCTCTGTAGCACTCTTAGACTTTTCTAACTCAAATTTAATTAGTTTTTGTCATCATCAAAAAGGGGGAGATTGTTGGAACCAAAGTGATTTTGGCTAAAATAATCTCTTAAGTTTTGATGTTAACAAAAAGGTTAAATTTTTATGGCAAAGTTGTGTCAAATATCTAACTGTTTATTCTAGCTTGCAGGATTATTTAAGTGTTTCTAAACGAGGAAACTTATCTTGAGATTCTTAGTTTTAGCTAAGAAACAATATCGGGTCTAATATTTTACTCACTAGACAAGCCTTCAAAGTTATGGTAAAATTCTAAGTCTATAAGGTTATCGCTAGATGAGGTACTAAAAATTGACTAAGTTAAATTATACTAGACGAGTGTCTAAATCTATGTGTAATATAAGTAGTAGACGAGCAAAATAAAAACTCTCAGAAAAATAGCAAGTCCAAAGACTTGTAACTAGATGAGAAGTCATCTAGACCCATAATCAGTAATCCAACCTGTTTCTATACATAGTTAAAATTGTGTGTCCAAATACTTGCGCGTCCACAGGTAACTGAAACTGAACTCGTCTGGTCAAAGTGAATTTATTTCAAATATTGTTTATTTAATACGAAGTAATTCGTGTCTATTTCCTGTGTTGCTTGAATTGTTTAACCTTTGTTTCTTGACATTTGAAACATAGTACCACCAAGAACACAAACCTTTTTTACTCTGACACTTATATTGCTGTAAAGTTAAATCAAGTATGAAGAAGGAAAGTCAGAAAGAAACCTTCGGTACAACAGGGAAATGACAGCACTACTTTAAGCATTCTTCTGATAATGAAGAGCACTTCTCCAGATAGCATATCAAGCTATCAGTCTCAACGGATCCTAGCATTTAATGCCATGTCTAAGCAGATACAAATTGAAGACAGTTGAAGAAAATCAAGGCAGAGAAGCACTTCATCTATAAATACTGGACGATCCCCAGTGAAAAAAAAAGCTCTGATATTCAAAGTGTCAAAACTCTGCTCAAAGTTCTCTTGAACAAATTCTTTTTGTATTCACAACTGATCTTAAGCTTTCATACTCTCACACATGGTGAGCTTGTAAGATCATTCTTTAAATCTCTTTGTTAGAGTTAGAGCTTGAAGAGGCTTGGTAGAGAAAGAATACTTATAAGCCTGAAGAGGTGTTGAATACTTGTAAAGCTATTGGATTATAGTAGAGAAAACCTTCAGGTTGAAGCTACTGGACGTAGCTCTTGGTTGGAAGAGAGTTAACCAGGATAGATCAACTGTGTGAGTCTTCTATCCTTATCTTTTACAGTCTTTGTTTATACTAACTGTAGGGATTTGGATCTGAGTTTGTTAACTCTTTAGAAAGGTTCTTCTGGTTGTGTGTACTTATCTTGTTTTTCTTGTAAAAAGGTTTTGAGAAAAGGGTGTTTCGAAAAACTGTTAAGAAACACAATTCAACCCCCCTTCTTGTGTTTTCCTATGTCAATTTCATTTTGTCCTAAGATTTTGTTAGATACTGTCTAATGTGTCTGGTCAATGAATCCTATGCCAGTTTTATCAAGAGACGGTTTCTGACTTCCTAACAGTTTAGTCAGGTTTTCTCTTCCATTGACAAAACGGGCAAGATTTAGAGGTGAGCTGTTCTACCTTCTGTTGAATTTTGACAACTTCTGCAGATTGTAGCGTCTCAACTATGACCTTAGCCTTAGGCTTTTCTACCTTTAGCTTACTGTTTTCCTGAGACAGCTTGTCACACCCTTGAGTCTTATGTTCATGCTCTTTTAGGATTTTCTCATATTGCCTCTTAAGTGTTATGAAAGCCTTAGTTAAACAGTTAGATTTTTCAATCAATTCATCATAGGCATCTTGCAATTCCTTAAGATCAGAAATTACCTCATAGTCTGAATCTGCATCTACCATAAGACACAGGTTTGCTTCCTTATTTTCTACATCTTCATCTGACGAACTGCCATCTAGATCTTCCCATGTGGCCATCATTCCTTTCTTTTTTTTTATAACTTTATGAAGGATTACTTTTTCAACTAGGGACATTCAGTTTTGATGTGTCCTGGTTTCTTGTATTCATAGTAGACTATCGGACTTTTATCAGAACTATTGTTTTCTTTGAAGTATCTTTCTTTGTTGAACATTTTGAAAGGTGGTTTATCCTTTCTGAAATTTTTCTTTTTCCACAGCTTCCTCATTTTTCTGGTCAACATCGACATTTCTTCATCACTGTCAGAATCTTCTTCAGAAGCGTCTAATTTTGAATCTGATTCTTCAACCTTAAGAGCCTTGGAGGGAGTCTTCTCAACTTTGAGAGCAATGGATTTTCCTTTCTTTGTTGAGCTATCTTCATTCAGCTCTTGCTCATGAACTTGTAAAGTTCCAAGAAGATCAGTCATTTGAAAAGTTATGAGATCTTTGGCCTGAGTTATTGCTGTAACTAGATGTCTCCATTGTTTGGGTTGAATTCTTAGAATCCTTCCTACCTTTTCAGCATTGGTGTAAGTTTTTCTCAGAGATTTCAAATTATTTGTGTTAGTCTGAAATCTACCTATCATTTGAGCAATGCTTTCTCCATCTTCCATGTTGAATAGCTCATACTTTCGTATAAGCATATTTGTCTTTGTTTCTTTCACCTTTGTTGTTCCTTCATGAGTTACTTCAAGAGTATCCCAGATTTCCTTAGAAGATCCACATGATTGGACTTTTTCGAATTCTTCCTAACTTAGGGCACACATCAAGGAATACCCTGCTTTATGATTTAGCTTACATTTGGTCTTTTCTGCAGTAGTCGACTCGACCTTAGGTTTGTCAGTGTTGTCAGCATTCTTTGGAGTGTAGGGACCTTCAGTAATGATTTCCCATAGATCGGAGTTTGTGGACATAATGAACCATTGAAATATTTCCTTCCAGTAGATATAGTTTTCTCCATCAAAGAAAGGAGGTCTGGTCATGGATGCTG
This sequence comes from Sophora flavescens, assembly GCA_030762895.1. Taxonomy (NCBI): domain Eukaryota; kingdom Viridiplantae; phylum Streptophyta; class Magnoliopsida; order Fabales; family Fabaceae; genus Sophora; species Sophora flavescens. The sequence continues at coordinate 93,828,287 of CM061064.1, read as the reverse complement.
ATTCCATCCTTGAGTTGCTTCCGCTTGTGCTAGCTGCAGCCATCATGATTACTGTTCAACAGGATCTTTCCTTAACACTGTTAAGTGCTAAACCTAGAGGTTAAGCTTTGGTACCAAATGAAATGAATAGATATAAAACATTAGAAGGGGGTTGAATAGTGTTTTAGTTAACTTTTAGAAAATAACAAAGTTTCCTTTCTAATAAGAGGTCAGACACAAAGAGGCGTCAGATAAATAACACGATATATGAAAACTTAACACTTTCAACCCAGTTAGCACAATAAATAAAAATTAAACTAAAGGAATAAGATAAGAGAGTAGACATAGAGATTTATACTGGTTCACCACAAACCTTGGGTTACGTCCAGTCCTTGGCTTCCCAAGTATTAACTCTATAACGAATCAGGTTATAGGTGGGTATTGTTTGCACACCTAGCCTCCCCAGGCTCAACTAACAAGCATTGTTTGCACACCTAGACTCTTCAGGCTCAAACAAGTATTCTTTCAGCAAGCCTTTTCAGGCTCTACAAATAATAAGAGTTGAATGAAGCAGCAGCTTCACAAATTACAACTTTGCCAGTCAACCGAATAATACTCAATGATTAAATAAGTATTCAAGGTTGGTATGACCGCAATAAAGACTTCTTAATAAATACAAATGATTGAGCAGAGAAGTTTTCTAAGAAAAACTTAAGAGAGCTTTGAATGCAAAGAGATATTGAATGCTTGAGTAAGTCATACGTGACACGCTCCCCACATGCATCGCTCCAAAATAACATAGATCATCACCTAAATGCCAACTAAGCATACATTGACTAGTATTACATGTTATCAGACAAAGCATACTATACATATTAAAATAATATTAAAATACTCAATTATCACAAAAGGCTACATATAGGATGTTATCACAGTCAACACTTAGCAAGAAGCTCAAATGCAGTAAAATAAGACAACCTCGAATATCCAAAAATTAACCTAACAGCGATAAATCCACAATCTGCATATCATCATTGGTACCATTAAGTAGTCGCCAATGTGATATTGACATTGTCAATTATTCGCCAACTAGTAGGGTTTAGGTCGCCCTACGTCATTATCATAAAATACGCTACTTAGCCATTTTCGACGATAGGGGGTCTCTTCCTCACACCGAATCTGCCACACTCAGATATAGCACCCCTGGTACTCCGAAAATTCACCTAAATACATCATTGTGAAGCATTCATCACAGGTAACCCTAATATGAAAACAGAATTGGAAACCGATAAACGGATAGAAAGACAACCTAAATACCGTCGCCGACGACATTTCGGCATAAAAAGGACATAGGTTTACCTTAGCTTTGATGGGAAAAGAAGGATAGGGTTATGAAGACGTTGTTGACACAATCACAATAGTGCAGTCGGTATTACGTTAGGACAAACGATTGAGTCAAAATTGAGGTCGGAAGTATCATTCCCTCACTGCCTTCTCTCATTCTCTCTCTATTTTATATCTTCTGCATTTTAAGTTTATGAGGTAACTTAAGTTACCTCTCCTTTTACGTCTTTTTTTTTTCTTTCCAAAATACACTGTCCACGCACCCCAGCGCTCGAGCACCAGTTCTCCAACGTTTGAGCGCTGGTCTTCCTTCTGGATGAAGTCACCGCCTCCATCGTCCACGTGCCCAATCAACACGCGCAACGTTGAAAGTCAAGTCAGGCCTATCTGGTTGACCAACCACGCTTGAGCGTGAGAAAAGCCACGCTTGTGCCTGCGCTCAAGCACCAACACAGTCACGCTTGAGTGTGCTGTGTTGGACGGAAACCCTAGTTTCTGTTCTCGTTCATTCCTAAGTCGATTGATCACGTACTTTCCATGCAAGGGTTCAGATACTTAAACATGTATATTTGACATCTAATCAACGTCTTAAACATAGTCATTAACGTATAAACAATGTCTTAAAATACGAATATTACAATTAGGGGTTTCCCTTTCTATGTGGCATGATGTCAGTGGGGAGATGGGGTATTCGTGATGATGGTTTTTTAAGAGATTGCATGTGTCAGGAAGGAGGGGCGGCCTATCCCTGATTCTTCTTGAGTAGGTGGAAGGATTCATTCATGAGGTGGAGAAGTTAACTCTCCGAGGAGGGTTTTTGACCAATCATTTTAGTCGGCAGGAGCTGTTTGCTCGACTTTTTGGGTTTTGGGCTTCTGCTAGGTTGGGTCTTTGTAGGTCAGTGTCTTGGGGGTTTGGGCCATCATACTTTGGGTCGTAACACAACTAAATGCTCCATGTTAGTTATCATATTAAAATTAGATCCTGAAATGAATATGCTCTTTTCAAATAAGTATTTTGAATAATTCATCATCTTGTGATTGACTAACAAAGAATTATGATAATAATACTTCTAATTTAAGTTACACAATTATGATAGAAAGTACTATGATATAAATTTTTCAATTTTTTCTTATGGAAATTAAAATCTATACTATACATGTCATATTATTTCACATAATTACTTATGCACATCGTGAAAAAATTACCAATAGAAAACATAAAATCTCAAAGGCATGCAAAGCATAGGCTAAATACCGACTTTTTATTTCTCCATCATCTGATAGGAACACAACAATATGAAATATGAATTTGATGATTTTATTGTTAATTGTTTAACTCAATCCTAAATTTACAACTTTCCTTTTAAACTTTTCTTTAAAAAAAAAATCTTTTAAAATTGTAGATATAAATTGCCTATCTTTTTTTAAAAGCAAAATGACATGCAAAAGCATCACAACAATGACTGTGATCTCAACTAGGTTGGCACCTCAACCATCATATATCATTTGCAGCACATCATAAATTTTATTAAACATAGAAAAAAAATATAAATGAAACATGAGGGGACAACATAAACCAAACCAATGCACATGAAATTCAAAAACTTTAATACTTGATGTTTAATATTGAATAACATATATTTCCATCAATAATTAGAATTTAATAATAACATTTATATATTTAATAATACAAAGTATCATTGATTGTTTGAATTAATCAGTAGAATCCGAAATTTAATAATACTATGGGTCTTGCTAACCAATGTCTTCAAGACGGAATTAATATATAATTTTTTGTCATATTGGAATCACATCTTTTCAATTTCTCATGTATTGAGTACATCTTTTTCTAATACAACATTTTTATCATTACCCAGTACTCTTAGCATTTGCCTAATATTATTTGAGCTTTTCTATCCTATGCAACTTTGTACATGTGAAGCAACTCAAAAACAACAACTATTTATTGAAAAATTAAGTATTTTATTTTTGAAAGTATAAAATACACAAGTTCTCATATAAATTTACTCTTTTGGGTTCCTTAACCTATACAAAATTGCACATGAGAAAAATACTCATGTTAATTTTTAAATATAACTTAATGATAATATTTAATAAAGTGGGGTAATTACCAGTAAAAGAAAGTAAATTCAACCCACCCTTAACCACTTGCTTAAAGTACCCATGTCCCTTATCACTTGGACCAACCACATATTGGTAATTATGTGAAATAATATGACAACATGGTAGAGTACTTAATTCCACCCAAAAAATATTTATTTATTTATTTATTTGAAAATTTCTTACCTAGTATTTTTTTTATCATAATTGTGTAGCTTAAATTAGAAGTATTATAATCATAATTATTAATTTGTTATTCAATCACAAGATGAGGATATATTCAAAATACTTTTTTTTTGTATAAAAAAAATTTGGGGTGAGGGGACGATGCCCCAATCCAAGGCAGAGAAAACCTTCGAGCTTTATGAACACTTATAGAATGATTTACATTTACCCTCCCCCAAGATGACTAGCGGGGGCTCAAACCTACAACCTGTCAGATACGAGATCCTGTCATGTTCCACTAGACCAACCACTTGGAGTTATTCAAAATACTTTAATGAAAAGAGCATATTCATTAATTTAGTAGCTAATTTTAATATGATAATTAACATAGATCCCTTCCATCTTACTAATACTACACAATGTTCTTGTAAATAATGGTAAGTATCATATATATAAGCTGTGATTTCAAATCCAAATGTTAAGCATACTCTAGCAATATTTAGTAATAAATTTCAGAAACTACTTTAATTTTTTTAAAAAAATCTTTTTCTTTTAATTTATAAAATTGAAATTGATTTATTTTTAACAATAACTGTTAAATATTTAATTATGAGCTTATATTTTGATATTCTATCAGTGTAAATTTTTAAATACTATCATCAAATTATACATCATTCTATATATATATATATAATGTTCAAGACAATTATAATAATAATCAAACATTTTTAAAAATATTGCAATGACTAATTAGTTGATAGTGTTAAAATTTCTATTTCATACCAAGTAAATATATTTTTGAATAATTTAATTCCAATAATACATGTAACTCAATTTTTCTTTTACATGGTATATATATAAAATGATTGATTGCATAAAACTTATTTAGATTAATTTATTTTTAAATTTATAACTAAAGTGACCATTGACGAATTGATCCTTATGTAAAGAAAATAATTAAGGCAAATGAATTTTTGTATATACCTAGTCCAAGACCAAAATAGATTATGATATTGACTAATTTAATTAATTTAATTTAAATAATATAATTATTTTGATTAAATATTAAATTATTTTGAGAATATGCACGCATATCATAGTGGAAAACAGATACACTTCTACATCCATGTTGAGCTCATTTATAAATACTCCATCTTGCTAGGGGCCAAAAATCATAATCCATTTTCATCTTTTTTTACTCAGTATATACAATTTGTGCTCAAAATCTGAACTCACTATTCATCACCTGTGAGAAAAATGGGTGTCACATCAAGTCCTTTACACATATTCTTTTTCCCCTTCATGGGTTATGGCCATATGATACCAATGGTTGACATGGCAAAGCTATTTGCATCAAAAGGGGTTAAGGCCACCATAATCACTACCCCTCTCAACGCACCTTTGATCACCAAAGCTATAGAAAATTCCAAAACTCATCGCAACCAAATCAATATCCTTACCATCAAGTTCCCTTGTGTAGAAGCCGGTTTACCTGATGGATGTGAAAATACTAACTCATTGCCTTCACCAGATTTGTTTCCTATCTTCCTAAAGGCCATTGCAATGCTACAAGAGCCCTTTGAGCAACAGTTGCATCAACAACGTCCGGATTGTGTTATTGCTGATATGTTCTTTCCATGGGCAACTGATTCTGCTGCCAAATTCAGAATTCCTAGGATTGTGTTCCATGGGTATGGTTACTTCTCCTTGTGTGCTACCGAATGCATCAGGCTCTACGAGCCTCACAAGAATGTTTCTTCTGATTCAGAATCCTTTGCCATTCCTAATTTTCCAAATGAGCTTAAAATCACAAGGTTGCAGGTGCCGAATTTCGATGACGAGTGGGAAGAAAGAGTGGCGAAAATCAGTGAATCAGAGGTGAGGAGCCATGGGGTGATTGTTAACAGCTTCTATGAACTTGAGCATGTCTATGCTGATTATTATGGGAAGGTACTTGGAAGAAGAGAATGGCACATTGGTCCCTTGTCTCTTTGTAACAATGATAATGAAGAAAAAACTTATAGAGGAAAAGATGCATCCTTTCAGGAGCACGAGTTGAAAAAGTGGCTTGACACAAAGACAACCAATTCAGTTGTTTATGTATGCTTTGGAAGTACAGTAAACTTCCCCGATTCTCAGCTTAGAGAAATTGCAATGGGACTTGAGGCTTCACGACAACAATTCATTTGGGTAGTGAGGAGAATTGAAAAAGAAGGAGAAGATGGAAAGGAATGGCTACCTGGAGAATTTGAGAAGAGAATGCAAGGTAAGGGACTAATTATAAGAGATTGGGCACCTCAAGTGTTAATTCTTCAACATAAAGCAATTGGAGCATTTATGACTCATTGTGGTTGGAATTCAACATTGGAAGGGGTAGCTGCTGGGGTACCCTTGGCCACATGGCCTGTGTCTGCAGAGCAATTTTACAATGAGAAGTTGGTGACTGAAGTCCTTAAAATTGGGGTATCTGTTGGTGTTAAAAAATGGACTCCATATGTGGGGGATAATAGTATTAAATGGGATGCAATAGAGAAGGCATTAAAAAAGATCATGGCAAGAGATGAAGCAGTGGAGGAAATGAGGATTAAAGCGAATATGTTCTCATTGATGGCAAGGCAGGCTGTGGAAGAAGGAGGAAGTTCTTGCTCCGATCTGAATGCTTTGATTGATGAGCTGGGTTCGCTCCGCCAGAAACGCATGCTACAATATTAATATGCTTCAATTACATGGAAGTTGTAATAAAGTAGAGTACTAGACATTAATTTATCTAGCACAATAAAAAAAGAGTAATAGGCATTTATCAAAAAAATACAAAAGTAGTCTGTTTGAGTTTGCTTTTTATTTTTTTTTGCAAGGTAAAAGATCAAAATTTAATAAATGAAGCTGCAGCACAAGCTGTACCACCTGTGACCATACAAGACTAAGTGTCACAGGCTAAAGCGCCTAACCACTGCATCAGTGCACGTGTTTTGATAAACTAGCCGATTTATATTCCTATATTAATGTTTTGTTCCTTTTTCCGTTTTCATATTTTTTTATATATTTTTATATATACAATCCAGATTAAATATACATGTTATGCATGATTAAATATTGTGTTTATATTATCATGCTATTAGGAATATGTTTATTGGATACTTGAATTCATATATATTATATTATTTTGTTATTCTATGTGCAATCAAGTGTTCATTTTATGCATGAATAAATGTTATGTGCTGAGCTTATTTTGTACACAGGATTAAATTATGTGTATAATATTATGTTTTAATTATGCAATTTTTATGAGACTTTTGTTTATACACAATTATATCATTAATTTTTTATATTGTTAGAATGTGTATAATTAAGATTATTCTCATAAAACTTAATTTTATTGTCTAGTGATCCTTATAATTTTAGTTAACTCAAGAATAGCCACAACATCTTTAATTAATTAAAATTATATATTAAGTTTTATTTAGGATCACATAATGAATTAGGCATAATATTGTGATTAATTATACTTAGTATAATAAATTTTGTCCTACATGAATTTTTATTATATTTATATAATTAATCAGGATAAAGTGTCAGATTATTTTCATAATTTACCCACGGGAGTTATGAATTGGTACATAATTTGATAGTTTTATCATAAAGAAAAATATTAGGGATAGAAAATCAAATTATTTTATACTCACAAAGTATGAAATTAAGTAAATAATTTAATAATTCTATCATGAAGTACAAATGGATCTACTTGAATTAAAAGTTTAGCCCACATGCAATTTTTATGTCACAAGAATCATTTCTTGCATGTTTACAGTGGTGAAACATACAATTTAGTTTCATATGCCTCAATTTTTGACACAAGTCTTTGGATTTTATACGCTTTCTTAACCTGCTAGTTTTTCTGATATCCGATGTGATAGTCCCGCATTAAGGGGTAAAGAAGCAAAGTGTTTTTTCTGCAAAAAGAGAGGACACGTGAAGAAGCAGTGCCTTAAGTTCTAAAAATGGCTTGAGAAGAATTCAATCTCGTTTGTCTGTTATGAATCTAATATGGCTAATGTTAATATTAACACCAGGTGGATTGATTCTGGTTCAACAATCCATATTGCAAACTCCTTGCAGGGTATGCAAAACCTCAGGAAGCCAGTGGGTAGTGAGCAAAACATCTTATCATGAAACAAGATGGGCTCACATGTGGAGACTATTTGAACTTGCATTTTAACTTTAAGTAGTGGCTTTATTTTAAAATTGGAAAGGACCTTTTATGTTCCAAGTTTCTCACAAAACTTGATTTCAGTTTCCGTACCATTTGGATATTCCTTTAATTTCAAAGACACATCATTTAGTTTATTTCATAATTCTGATTGTGTCTGGAATGGTATTTTGTCTGATGGTCTTTATCGAATTTATTTGGAAAATGACACCACTAATTGTTCTATGCATGTTCACACTGGCACTAAGAGGTGTAATATTGATGAGGATTTATTTAGATACAAAGCGAGACTCATTGCTAAGGGATTCACTCAAAAGGAAGGAATTGATTACACAGAGACTTTCTCTCCGGTATCTAAGAAAGATTCTCTTCCTGTCATCTTGGCATTAGTTACTCATTTTGACCTTGAGTTGCAACAAATGGATGTGAAAACAACCTTTCTTAATGGTGATCTAGAGGATGAGGTTTATATGAAACAACCTGAAGGTTTCTCCTCTAGTGATGGTGAGCATTTGGTTTGCAAGCTTAAGAAATCCATATACGGTTTAAAACAAGCCTCCTGTAAATGGTATCACAAGTTCCATGGGATAATTTCTTCATTTGGATTTGTTGAAAATCCTATGGACCAATGCATATACCAGAAGGTCAATGGGAGTAAAATTTGTTTCCTTGTTTTATATGTGGATGATAATTTACTTTCATCCAATGATAAAGGTTTGTGGCATGAGGTGAAACAATTTCTCTCTAAGAATTTTAATATAAAGGATATGGGTGAGGCATCTTATGTCATTGGCATTAAGATCCATAGAGATAGACCTCGAGGTATTTTAGGTCTATCACAAGAAACCTATATCAACAAGGTTTTAGAGAAATTTCGAATGAAGGATTGTTCACCAAGTGTTGCTCCCATTGTGAAGGGTGATAAGTTCCATTTGAACCAATGCCGAAAGAATGATTTTGAGCGGGAACATCTCAAAGTAATCAAGGTAAAGGTTGGGTATCCTTTAGTTTTTTTTTTGATAATTGTAGTCTTGTAAACAATTTTCAAATAGTGGAATCTCTCAAGGGTTCTTGAGAGCTGGATGTAGATCACTCAGGTTGTGATCGACCAGTAAAATCGTTTTTGTGATCTTCTCTTTCCTCACTCTTCTAGTTCTTGCAATTATTGTTCAATTGTTGTTCTTTATTGTATTTGGTTAATTGTGGTGGATTTAATTCTCTTATTTTTAATAGAGGTCATTCATTCATAATCACTCTTTTCTTCTACTCAATTTCTTTGCATCATACATAGTCTTTCAAAGAAAGTGACTGAACCTCAAATTACCCCCCTCTTGAGGTGCCATATTGATTAGGGTCCTGAATAAGGCTTAATAGCTTTCAAGATTATTTTCGAAAATGGCACTTGAATCAAGTAGGAAACATAAACACATTTCTACCACATCTCCTCCAATTTTTGACGGTGAAGGATATCCTTATTGGAAGGTAAGGATGAAAATTTTTATTGAAGGAATAGACATAGACTTATGGGAAACTATTGAAAACGGTCCCTTCGTCCCCGAACATGGTGTTGGAGATGAAGAGAGAAACAAACCCAAAAGTCTATGGACTAAAGATGAAAAACAAAAAGTTCAACTTGACTTTGAAGCTAAGAATATCCTCACCAACGCTTTGTCAATTGATGAATTCATTCGTATCTTTAATTGTAAGAGTGCAAAAGAGATTTGGGACACTTTACAAGTGACTCATGAAGGAACTAGCGAGGTTATTAGATCAAAGATAAACACCTTGATGCATCAATATGAATTATTTAGAATGAATCATGGTGAATCTATCAATGAGGTTCAAAATCGTTTTCAAGTCATTGTAAATCAATTGCTTTCATTTGAGAAAACTTTAACAAATGAAGATCTTGTGACTAAGGTACTTAGGTGTCTTAGTAGAGAATGGCAACCAAAGGTAACGGCCATCATGTAGTCAAGGGATCTTTCAACTATGTCTCTAGCAACCTTGTTTGGAAAGCTCAAGGAGCACGAATTGGAGCTAACAAGGCTCAAGGAGAATGAAGAAGTAGATAAAAAGAGCAAAGAAACATCACTTATGGCTTCTTCCTCTAAGAGAGATGAAACTGACAAGGAAAGAAATGACTCTAGTGAAGATGACAAGGAAGATGAACAAATCAATCTACTAGTGAGGAGATTTGGGAACTTTCTCAAGAATAAAAGTAAGTGAAAAGATGCACCATCATCAACACCTCTATGCTACGAATGTGGAAAGCCCGGGCACATCAAATTCGAATGTCCTACTCTCCAAAAGAAAGATAAAAGTGACAAGAGGCCTAAGAAGGAAAAGAAGGGGAGAAGGGCATATATAGGATGGTTGGACAACGACCTTAGTTCATCAAGTGATGAGAGCAAGGAAGATGAAGTCTCTAATCTTTGCTTGATGGCAAGTCAAAAGGATGACCAAGAGGTTAGTGATGATGAATATGAATTATCTTTCAATTCTGATGAATTGCAATTAGCCTTTGAAGAATTGAATGAGGAATCTATAGAACTTGCTAGAAAGGTAACCAAACAAAAGTCAATAATATCTATGCATGAAAATGATAAAATAAAATTAGCTAAGGAGATAAATGACTTGAAATTAGAAATTAATTCTATGACCTTGATGCATGCTAGTTCTAGAAATGATATACCTAGATCCTCAAAATGTGATCAATGCATGTATCTTGAAAAGGAGAATAAGGACTTAAAGAATACTCTTGCTAAATTTACAAATGGTAGAAGAAATTTGAATAATTTGCTTGGGAATCAACAATCTCCTTTTGTAAAAACCGGCTTAGGGTATAATTCTTATGATAAGAAAGAAACACATTCAACAATATTTGTTCCATCTAGTAAAATTGCTAGAAATAAAGTAACATGTCATTATTGTTGTAAGCATGGTCATATTTCTCCAAGATGATATGTTAAAAGAATTGGTCTTGAGATGATGATGTGGGTTCCAAAAATTATGGTGCCCAAGACAAATATTCAAGGACCCAATCAAGATTGGGTACGTAAGATCTAAACTTGCTTTATAGGATTGCTTGAGGACCCGTGGAAAGGAATGGTATCTTGATAGCGGGTGCTCCAAGCATATGACGGGAAACATATCAAAGTTTATTCATCTCTCCATAAAGCAAGGTGGTCATGTAACATATGATGACTATTAGAACCAAAGTGGTTTTGGATTAAAATAATCTCTTAAGTTTTGATGTTAACAAAAAGGTTAAATTTGTATGGCAAAGTGTTTGTCAAAGATCTAACTTGTTTGTTATAAGTATGCAGGGATTACTTGATTTTATGCGAGTTAGAGGAACTAAAATTTAAAGTATGGAATATACAGATTCTATTTCAAACCTCTAGACCAGTCTACAACTCTTGGTAAAATTCTGAGTATTTAGCTTTATGGAAGACGAGATTGTTAAAATAAGAATAGACGAGGTCTTAGAATTAACTAAGGTAGAAGCATTACTAAGTCTAAAGAAAAATTAAGTAGACGAGACATTGAAATATAACAAGTCCAAAGACTTGATAGACGAGGTTGCTTCACTATACGCCCACATCAGCAGACGAGCTCTTAAGTATAGCACGTCCATCTCTCTGGACTAGGCGGAAAGTATGTAGACTCATTATCGGTAGACGAGCCCATCTCACTGATAAGTAAATCTTGCACGTCCAAAGACCTGCGAGCCCACTAGTTTTAAGACGTGAAACAGTTTAAGCTTAAACGTATTTATTTCAAATGATTGTTTATTTAATTCAAAGAATTAATATATGTCTTTCACCTTGATGCTTATTTTGTATAAAATATTTATCTCTTGGATAAAAGAACTTCGTACCACCAAAACCATAAACCTTTGTACTCTGTCAAACTACATTGTTGTAAAGATCAAGTCAAGTGCAAAGATGGTAAGTCAGAAAGAAACCTTGGTACAACAAAGAAGTGACAGTTCTACTTTGAGCATTCCTTTGATAAACAAAAGCACTTCTCAGTGAAGCATATCAAGTTATCAGTCTCAATGGATCCAAGCATTTAATGCTAAGTCTAAATGGATACAATTTGAAGACCGTTGAAGAAGAACAAGACAGAGAAGCACTTCAGCTATATATATACTTGAAGAACTTCAAGAAGAAAATGAGATTCAATATATAGATATACGAAGTAACACAAGCTTTGATATCATAGTGCAAAAACTGTGTTGAAATTGTAATACAAGTTTACGTGTAAATCTTGTTGATCTTAAACTTTCAAATCCTCACACATAATGAGTTCTTAGATCAAAAGTTTTAAATCTCTTTGTTAGAGTTAGAGCCTGAAGAGGCTTGATAGAGAAAGAATACTTGTAGCCTGAAGAGGTGTTGAATACTTATAATCTATTTGGAGAATAGTGGATAAAACCTTCAAGTAGAAGGGACTAGACGTAGCTCTTGGTTGGAAGAGAGTGAACCAGGATAAAACACTTGCGTGAATCTTCTAAGCCCTTATCTTTTACAGTTTTTTTATACTAACTGTGGGGTTCTAAATATGAGTTTATCATCTCTTCAAAAACATTTTCCTGTTTATGTTGTTTTTATTTTTTTGCTTGTAAAAGGTTTGAGAAAAGACTTTTTCGTAAATTTGTTAAGAAACACATTTTAACCCCCCTTCTTGTGTTTCCCTGTGTCAACTTCAGTTGGTATCAGAGCTCAGCCTCGAAAGGGTTGAGCATCTAACAAGTACTGAGGTAGTACGATCCAACAAGCATGGATACATAAGGACAAGCAATCAACATACCTCCTCTCTTTGATGGTAGTGATTATGACTATTGGAAAAAGAGAATGATGGCTTTTCTTGATGCACAAAACATGGACATCTGGGAGCTGATTGAAACTGGCTACACTAAGCCAAAAGGTTATTCTGGAGCTGCTATTCCTAGAGCTCAATGGACTCAAGAGCAGAAAACTCAACATCAACTTAATCTGAAAGCTAAGCACTATTTGATGTGTGCTATCACCATATCTGAGCATGATAAAAGTCCATAGCTGTAACACGACTAAGGAAATATGGGATACTCTTACCCTATCTCAAGAAAGGTCATCCCAAGTTAAGGAGTCAAAAATCAGCATGCTGGTTCATCAGTATGAATTATTTAAAATGACTGAACATGAGACTATAGATCAAATGTTTGGAAGATTCCAAACTATCACCAACAGTCTCAGATCTCTTGGAAAAACCTATGAGAACAGAGATCATATCAGAAAATTTTTGAGGAACTTACATAAACAGTGGAGACCTAAGGTCACTGCTATTCAGGAAGCAAAGAACCTCAATGCTCTCTCTTTGGAGGAACTTCTTGGATCTTTAAAAGTTCATGAGCTTGAGCTCAATGAAGAAGAAAATTCCAAAAAAGGAAAATCTATTGCCCTAAAGGCAAAGAAGGCTGACTCTTCCAAAGCTGATAGTGATGAAGGATCTGATGAGGATGAACTGTCTTTCATCTCCAAAAAGATTCAACATATGTGGAGAAAGAAATTTGGTTTTAGAAGGAAGCAGTTCAACAAAAAGTTCATCAAGGAGAAATCAGACTCTGAGGCAAAAGGTCCACCTCTGTGCTTTGAGTGCAAAAAGCCTGGTCATTTCAAAGCTGATTGCCTAGAACTGAAGGACAAAAAGAAGTTCTTCAAAAAGAAAAAAGGCTTGATGGCTACTTGGGAGGATCTGGATCTGTCTTCATCTGATGAAGAAAATGAAGCATAATAAGAGGCAAATATCTGTCTCATGGCTGGTATATCATCAGAAAGTGAAGACACTGATACTGAGGTAATGGATTCTAACCCTTCCATTCTTTAAGATGCATTTGATGAATTACTGTATAACTCATCAATTCTGTCTCATGAATATAGAAGTCTCAAAAAGAAAATTTCAAAACTATCTAAAGAATTTGATTGGGTTTGCATGGAGAAAATAAGTCTTGTAGATGAAAATGACAAACTAAAATCAGAGAATGTCAGTCTAACTGACAAACTCAAGTGTGAGCCAAGCGTCTCTTGTGAAGTTGCAAAACTGAAACAAGATGTGACATACCTGACAGACACTGTCTAAATTTATAGATGGCTCAGATAAACTATGTTTAATTTTAAGGTACTCTAGGTCACCACATGATAAGTCTGGCCTTGGTTATGACAAAGAAAAGCATCAAGCATTTTATAAAAAGTCAAAACCACATACGCATAATAGAACCTCAAAAGCTCAAACATTGCATGTTAAAATTAAACTGAGCTCGTCAACATTTACTGTAAAGTGTGTGGAAAAGGTGGTCACATAACATCTAGATGCATGCATTCTAAGCATATAAAACATGCTCGTCCAGTGACTACTAACAAGAAAGGACCCAAGTCAATTTGGGTACCTAAAGATAAGATTGTACCTGGTTCAGACTTGCTTAACAACAGGAAAGAAACACACATCCTGGTATTTGGACAGTGGTTGCTCACATCACATGACGGGAGAAAAGTGTATGTTCCAAAATCTTAAACATAGGGATGGTGTCTGGGTTACCTTTGGAGGTAATCAGAAAGGGAAGATCATCGGAGTAGGTAAAATTGGTAAACATCCTTTTCCCTCCATTGATAATGTTCTTTTAGTAAATGGTTTAAAACACAATCTGCTAAGCATAAGTCAATTGTGTAATAGTGGGTTTGCTATTTCTTTTGATAAGAACATATGTAATGTTAAGAAACCTGATGGATCACTCTTATTCATTGCCAAGAGGCAAAACAATCTGTATAAGATTGGCTTGGAGGACCTTACAAATCAAAGTGTCTCATGTCTAGTGTCCATTAAAGATGAACGATGGATTTGGCACAAAAGGCTAGGTCATGCAAGCTTGAAATTAATTTCAAAGCTAAATAAGCATAACCTCGTGAGGGGATTACCAAACCTTAAGTTCAAATCTGATGCTCTTTGTGATGCATGTCAAAAGGGAAAACAAGTCAAAGGTTTCTCTGAATCTAAGATTGTTGTTAATACCAATAGACCACTAGAGTTGCTACACCTTGATCTATTTGGACCAACTAGGACTGCCTCTGTTAGTTGAAAGAAATATGGTCTAGTCATAGTAGGCGACTACACTAGATGGACATGGGTTATGTTCCTAGCTCCTGCAAACGTGTACAGAATGAAAAATGCATATGTATCACTTCAATCAGAAGTGACTGTAGGGGAAGTTTGAAAATGAGCTATTTGATAAGTTCTGTGAAGAAAGTGGCATACTTCACAACTTCTCAATACCTAGATCACCACGACAAAATGGCGTGGTAGAGAGAAAAAACAGATCTCTTCAAGAGATGTCTAGAAAAATGCTCGATGATAAATTTGTCCCTAGACACTTATAAGCTGAAGCTGTTAATACTACCTGATACATTCAGAACAAAATATACATTATACCAATTTTGAATGATACTCCTTATGAATTGTGGAAAGGACAAAAACCCAACATATCTTACTTTTATCTTTTTGGTTGTAAATGCTATACTTTGAATACTAAAGATCAACTTGGTAAGTTTGATGCTAAAGTGGATAATGGAATTCTGTTAGGATATTCTGAATCATCTAAAGGGTTTAGAGTTTATAATTATAGAACTTTAGTAGCAGAAGAATGTATACATGTCAAGTTTGATGACAAGCAGCTTGATAAGAAATTATCAGAGCTTGATGAAGTTATTGCAGATTTGAATCTCAAGGACTCTGAAATTCAAGCAAATGTCAAACCTGATGATCAAGTGGACGACCTTCAACAGCATGAGTCAGAAACTTCAACTTCTCAACAGGGAAATGTTCAGAGATCTTGGTACTTCAGGAACTATCATCCTCAAGATCAAATCATTGGGAATCCTAATGATAAGCTGAGAACCAGATCTACATTCAGAGAGCAAGATGATTCTGCCTTAGTCTGAGTTAGAACCAAAGATAGTAGATGAGGCTCTACTGGATGAGGGATGGATTCTTCCTGCATGGTAAAAACTCTTGCGGGGTATACGCACCAAGGTTTGAGTCACTTGCCAAGTATTTTTCACGTATACCCCGACTGACATATCTCCTTGTCGCAAGTGCAGAAATTCCTGCTCTTTCTCAGCTCGAGCACTCTGGGGAAAGTATTTGTCCAGAAATGCAGTACAAAAAACCTCCCAAGTAATTTCTTGCTGATTCATCTCATCTCTAGCAGTCGTCTGGTGCCTCTCCACCAGTATTCAGCATCTCCCATTAACAGGAAAGTAGCATAAGGCACTCTTACCCCTTCAGGACTGTGAATCAACTCGAAAATCTTTTCCAGTTCTTGAATCCAAAAGTCAGTCTTTGTAGGGTCAGCATCCCCATGAAACTATGGTGGGTTCTGACGTAAAAAAGTTGTCAGACCACAACTTTCAGTGGCTTGTTCAGCACGGGCTTGCTCCTGTTGATGTTGAGCAGCCATAGTAGCAGTTTATTGAGCAATGGCAGCTGCAACGTCTACCATAGCTTGTGCTGCGAAGTCCATTCCCCCACCAACATGTCCACAGCCACCAACGAAACCACCCCTACGGCCTCTTCCGCGGTCACGTCCCTGTCCTGCATCTAGTTCCATAATTGACCAACAAGATAAAATCAGTTAAATGGTAACCAGAGATTAAAACACTTATCTACTCACTAACACTCATTACTTTTAAGAAGTAATTCAAACAAGCATACTTAGAGATCACACAACACAAACACAA
Source organism: Sophora flavescens (assembly GCA_030762895.1). NCBI lineage: Eukaryota > Viridiplantae > Streptophyta > Magnoliopsida > Fabales > Fabaceae > Sophora > Sophora flavescens. The sequence goes on along the minus strand of CM061064.1, from coordinate 93,811,692 downwards.
CAGACCAATTCCCAAGTATTCCCGAAAGACTCGACCAGCTCTGATACCACCCTTAATGTGACACCCTTAACTCGAGCATCACATTAATTACTTTGTTTTGCGGAAAAAAAAAATAAAACATTTAGCAAGTTGTCGATTTACTTTCAGAAACATAAGATTGTTGTAAATAATTTACATTCTTTACATCTCATGACATTCTTATTATTATGATAATTTCGTTCTTATTAATTATAAAACATCTTTATACATTACACATAAGGTCTTCTTGGAAACAGGCCATTTGACAGAACTTTACAGGAGTGAAAGGTTGATTTGTACACTAACAGGATTAATAGTCAGAGTTACATTAGCAGATTTAAAGTAAGCTTAAAGAGTCATAGGTCAAATGAACTATGGTTTTCATAAATCAGAAACAACTACCCAGACATCATTACCCTAAAACAAAAGAAAAGTCCCATAGCTGGTCAGACAGTAGTGATACCCATTAGGGAAACCATGATGGTCATCCCCACCCTTTGAAGGTAAATCTGATGGAGACCTATCCACTCCGACTCCCGCATCTAGAGAATCATCATCATCATCATCACTGAGTGGATGGTACTGCGGGTCCTCCTCCATTACCTCAATCGGGTCCTCCTCGATAACCTCATAAGGATCCTTCTTATCTATCTCATGCGGGTCCTCCTCAATCGGTGAAGCGGGTGCTACCGCCGGCTGATGCGGATTCTGTGGAGGATCTAGAACCACTAGTCCCTGGGCTGCCAGATGTTGCAAGTAGAAGTCTACTGGCGGTAATGCAATCTGAACCGTCTCCGTAGTATATGTCCTCCGCGTAGGTCCTTCCAACTCTGATCCATCAACGATACACACTGGGCCAGTATAGAACTCAAGCTGGGATCCTGGCTGAAAACCCCAAGTGGCGGGGTCTTGGGCATTCTCAAATATGATGGCCCTCACCCGGGAGTGAGCTAACGGCATGTTCGGATCCAGCTATATCCCCAAACACACACACACACACACACACACACACACACACACACACACACACACACACATAGAGAGAGAGAAACAACAAAAAGAAATGCAAGGGTGACATACCAATATATGGATCAATTATGACAACTACGTGCACCACAAACACAAAAACAACATATACTAATAAATATACATATTCAACATGAAATTTCCAAATAGAAACATAATATCAAGAATTCATCATCTTTTTTGAAAACATATAACACTTCTATATTTCAACCATCTATCCTAATTTCCGAAAATCCCGACTCCGTTTGTTTTAGTAGAGTAAGTTGATCAGGCTCCATTGCCAAAAGGCACAACAACACTGCCCAAAACTCCTGGCACAATGATCAACGTGTGTGGATATCCATAGCATACTATCCAACACAAGGCACAATAAACAAGGCATATGGATTTAATTGTCCATCAAGGCACAGATTGTAACACCATGTATTTCACTGTTTTAAATAATAGTAATACATATAAATATGTTTATAAATTTATTAGAGTTTAAGGAAATTATTTTAAATAAACGGAGTTTACCACTCAATCCTACTTGAATGTAGGAAGCTACGATTAAAATTTAGGTTGGAAAGTCAGGCGAAACCCGGCCCGCGAATTCCATTGACAGTATAATAATACTGCTCAAAAGACCTAATTTTAATTCGTGAACTAAAGACTTAAGTTTAGTATTTTATTTTCTACAATTCTGTATTTTTAGATTTATTTCAGAAAAAAATAAAATAATTTACGTCTTTCAGGCGAAACACGTAATCGGGTAGACGACGGAAGGGAAATTAGAGTTTCTAAGAGTAGATAGAGGGTTTATCTTAGGATTTTGAGATGATTCAAGGGGATGAATCATATTTTTAAGTCTAGAATGTTTTTCAGGCTTAAGTAGAAAATTTGGGGAATTTACACTTAAGCCCCTGAACTTTCTGTAAATTACCCTTTTGTCCCTAAATTAGTTTTTAAGTTTTTTCAAGTGGATTGGGCTAGAATCCTTGTTTCCAATCTCAAATGGTCGTGGCTTAGAAGCCCAAAATTTTCTAGTTCATGGTTTTAGTCCATAAAGCCTAATTGAAACTATATAAGTTTCCTATCTTAAGTCTAATGTTTAAATTTTCAAGTGGGCCCCACAAGAATGAACCCAAGCCCAAAATAACCCAGCCCATGCGTAAGCCCATGAGGATTTATGGATGCCTCATTTGTTGTTGAATCAATTTTCTAGAGTGTTCCACAATTTTCCACAAGTTTCCACATTTTTCTACATTATCCTACATTATCCTTGATTTTTCCACAATGTTCTTGATTGTTCTCAAACCTTCATGAATTGTCTTAACCTATCTTTGACTCATAAATTCAGCCAACAAAGTCAAGATAAGCTAGCATTTAATGTGGCAAAATCATCATGATGACACTTTCTTGACAATTTGCAAACTAGTCCTTCAACTTATGGAATCTTTGCAAAGTGGTCCTTAGAACTTAATTGCATTTGAATCCTTTATCAAGACAACTCATCATCTCTAGATCCTTCCAAGAGTGGCGCAAGCAAGCTCTATAAATACCATACTCTCACTTTTCACTTAGTTTCTTTTGCCATTTGTTTCCAAAACCCTAAAGTTCATAAGTTCCTTAGTGATAGATTTGTGAAGCAAGTTTCTTGGATTTCCTTTGTCTTTGATCTTCAAGAGGTAAATCCTAATCTTCTTCCTTAATCATGCCTATGTTCTTTAGAAAGTTTCTTGATTTAAAGTTTGTTTCATAGTTGTTCATCACTTTAAAGTTTCTAACCCTAGAACTTTGAAAAGTCATAATAAATTCTATAAAAATCTAATGATGATGAAACTACTTTCTATCTTCTTGATATCATGTATATTATCTAAATCCAAGAGCATGATGCAATCAAAAATTTCTTTCCTAAAAACCTAGCCTTGGACGAATCTAGTAAAGTAGGTTTGGTAGAGTTTTGTTCATGTGTTGTCATGTATGATCATGTATTCTATATGACAAGTATGTCTACACATTCTAATCTATGCTAGTTTCCTAAAATGAAAATCTTTACTCAAAAATCCCTATGTTGGCCGAAACCCTAGGTGGTTAGATTTGTTGAGTTTTGTTCATAGTTTTCCTTAATGATCTTGTTAATCAAACTCTTAGTATGTAGGCCTTATAAATCCAAGTTGGTTTATTAAACTAAGAACCCTAGCCCTATAAACATGTTGAGTCCGAATCCTTGTATAAAAGAGTTAGGAAGTTTTGAGTTTGAAACTTAGTTGTTTAGTCACTAATCTATGATTTAGGTTAATCAAGGATCATTAATCCATGACTTAATCATGATTAGGAATTTTAGTTAGTCAAAAACCCTAGAGGCCGTGACCATGTAGTAGGGTTTTAGGATGTTTTTAGTTTCTTGAATTGTGATTGTTTGATTGTAATGGTTGAAGGTTAAGTATAAAGCAGTGTACGTGAGTTTCCGGCTTCCGACAAATTTAATTCAACTTGCTGTGGATCTTCAAGAGGTAAGAGGGGTTACCTGACGGATTATTCGGATGACCATATGTCCATGTTTGTGGTTTGTATACATTGTTTATGTGGTTATGGTGTCTGATATGTTTTGTTTGGCTATGTGTTTCTAGCTGTTTATCTGTGTTTTGGGTTGTTTCTCTGCTTATAATTTATTTAATTATCTGCAGTAGTATCGTATATTGTTATGATGCATGATCTGCCTGGTGATATAATTTTAATGATGTTGGATGTTGTTTGTGAGGCCTCACAGTGGTCAGTGCACAACCGATTAATTAGATAAAATATTTAATAAGCTATGAAGAATTATATTCAATGTTTTATGGGAAATGTTGGAATATAATAGTGGTGGAAAATATTATTTTTGGAAAATAATGAGTTTTCAGAAATATTTTTATTTTAATGATTTATTAGTGTAACAATAATTTAGGAGTCACGGTGAGAGCGTAACCGTGAAATTTTTTTAGTACTACTGATTTTTACACAAGAAATTATGTAATATTATAAAAAGTTATTTTGTGAAATTAATATTCAAAATTTATTTATAAAAATAAAAATAGAAATAAAATAATAATAATAATATAATATAATAAAATATTATAAAAGTCAAAGTTTGACTTTAAAAACATTTTCTTGGAAAATGAAAAACAACGAGAAGTTTTGAAATTATTTACAGTGAAAGTTGAAAAACAACAGTACTTATTTTAAGAAGAAATTTAATATGAATTGATTTAAAGAGTTGAAGTTTCAGTAAAAGAGTTTTAAACGACTTGACATTTTATAAATGAATTACAAGTAGAAAGAAATTAAGGTGAATGAGTTTTACTTAATGACTTAAAAGATGATATAGAACTTAGTAACCGAGACGTCGGGGTACTAAGGTTAGTGATGTTGTAGATTGGGTATCTACTTAAAGAGGTTAAAACATTTTAGATGCTTTCTACTACCACGAACCTAAGCCTGGGGCATCAGTCTAGGGTTTGTGATTGAGCACTCGGACTTAGATGTCCTGTGTTTTAATGAAGGTTTTTAAAACATTTAAATTATGGTTGGTCAAAAGCTTTTGAGAGCTTTGACAAAGAAAGACATAACACAAAGAAAAGTGTCGAGAACAAATGTTTTCTTGCATGCATATGGCAGACGTGCTGTGAGTCTACGAGTGATTATCTTGCGGCATCAAGTATATCATGCAACAATGTTCCTCATTGTGCCCGGGGTTTGGACAATGAGACCCTATCTCCGAGTGTTATCACTATGCCACGATGTTGGACAGTGTGCGATGGGCGTGCCTGTGGCGGTGTGCCTGTGGCAATCGAGTCTGATCAACTCATCAAGAGGTTGGAGATATCTCATGAGATTAAGTATGAATGTTTAGATGATGTATTGAAGTGTTCATGCATTCAGATTTTAAAAACAACGATGTTCGGGTGTGAGACCCTTTGATATATTGTGTTGTATGCCAATTTAAATATGAGAAATTAACTGATCTAGGTTTGTATGTGTTTTGTTGTGTCGTACATATGGTTCTCGCGTTATGATCAAATTGTCGGTTTCTCACTCTTGCATATTTTATTTGTGGTTTCTCTTCTGGGTTCTACGTGGTGAAATTCAGATGAACCTCTTAAGGACTATGGCGTCTGGAAGAAGAAGGAGGTGTAGTTCGAGAAATGTTGATGCTGCTTCTTTTGTCGTAGTGTTTTGACCAGCTTAGGTTTAAGTTCAGTTATGTTTTGGGAATAATCTTTTTATTACAAATGTTTAAGTGTGAAACTTATGAGGCAGTATAGCTGTTTGATATATATATATGTATATATATATATATATATAGATATATCTAAGTGTGGTTATGTGAACGTTGTTGTGATGATGTTGAAAAGAAAAAATTTTATCACCCATTTTGTTTAAGACAAACGTTCATAAAACATTATTTTTCGAAAGCAACCAGCAAATTAAGTTTTTATTTCCGCAAACGGGTAGCCATGTGATGACCCGAGTATGGATGTCACACAGTTATACAACATAGCATGAAATACCTTACTCGTCAAGGCATTCATACAAAACAATGTGGACACATCTGCCAAATGCATGTAAAAACATTTTATTTTCACTGCTTTTCTTTGTGTTTCATTCTTTCCTTTGTCGGGCTCAAGGCTCACGACCATCCTTAAATTTTCAACATTTTAAAACTTTCATTATCAACACAGGACGTTTAGTCCGAGTGTCCAATCACAACAGTCCTAAGCCGATGCACCAGTTTAGGACTTTGTGATTGTAGAAAACAACTTTTACCTTTTACTTCGTTTCACCACGTTGAATAAAACGTGTATATGACACACAATCCACAACAACGTATATAGGATACACAGTCCACAACATCGTGACACGGATCGTAGATCAACGTGCTTAAAAACTCTAGTATCCCACGTCTCGGTTACTAGGTTCACTTTTCAACATTATTTTTCGTTCATTGAAATACAAATACAAAACGAAAACTTTCCATAACTTATCCAAGTTATCTGATACTTTCTTTTTGGATAAAACTTTACAACAACTTTTCCTTGGAAATTCATTTGTTTTAAAACTTCAAGTTATGGAAAAATTTCATTCTTTTCAAAAATCCATTTTATTTTAAAATCTTCTTTTTCTAAAAATATTTGAAACTTCCAAATAAAATCCTTTTAAAGTAAAAATGAATTTGTTTTCTTCATGATTTCTAGTCATAAAATATTTTCAAAAAGTAAATTGATTTTTTCTTAGTGTAAAAGCATTTAAATTTTTCAAATAGATTTTCCTTCATAAATTTTTTATTTTGATACTAATATTCTCATAAGTTTAAAAAAAAGATAAATTTATTTTCTCTTTTTTCAAAACATTTCTTCAAATAAATATTTATTGTCAATACTCTTCTCATGGTTTTCTTAAGACTTTTATCTTGAGAATTTAATTGAGCTCTAACCAATAGTCAGGCTTTTCATGCAACAACCAAAATAATATCATGTAACAAGTATAACATGCATCAAGTAATTTTAAATCTATCAACTACAAGCACATATTCATGGGTAACCATCCAAACATAAAACACATATATCCAACCAATCAACCAATCAAAAATCAAACTCAGTTAAACATTTAACAAGCACCGCATCAAAATTCTAACAAACACATTAAAACACAAGTGCACATAGCTATCATAAATAATTATCCCTTCGGGCTTTCTCCTCTTACCTTAACTTGACGAATAAAAGTGTGATCTTTTTCCACGTTTAACTAAAACAAGCTTTGCGGGTTCCTCATGTTTGTAACTCTAAACAAAACCAGGTATAAAATATAAGTTAAAATTCACAAAAACATCTCATTTCCTCATGCATGCATTCGACCCTACCAACAAATTTGTGATAAAAATTTCAAAATTTCCCAAGCTTTTGGATCAATGATCCTTAAGCATTTTAGAGACTAAAATTAAGGCTTTAAAATTAAAATAAATTTTAATCCCTATACTCAAAGCAAGAGTAGGTTTCGGCCTACTCGTAAAATAGGCAAAAAAAAATAGATTTTCAACTTTGTAAATACATGCATGCAATTAAAATAGTGAATCAATTAAGTGTTTTTATTAAAAAAAATGAAACAAAATCTCTTCAACTCTCACAACTAGGGTTTTGCCATATTAAGTCAAATAGAAATAAAAACTCATTTTGTTCATGAACTCAAAATGCATCAATTAAAGATCTTTAAGTCATGCATGTGGGATTTGAACCAAAAACATCAACTTGGTACCACTTAGGGTTTTGGCCATATCAACATCAATAGGAAAGAAAACTTATTTTTTTGATGAAGCTTAGAAGCTTAAAAATACATGCATCAAGGTTTTTAAGTCATGCATGTGAAAATACAATGAAAACACTAACTTTCCTCTAAATAGGGTTTCGACCACCCTATCAAAATAGGTTTTGGAAAATTTGTTTTTTGACATGCAAATGCATAAGATGATAGTACAGATGAGTGTGAGTTAACAGAATTTGATTTCATGCTAAAAAGATTTTTCTAAGTATTTTTTCTTGAAAATTCTAACTAAATCTAGAAACATGCAACAAAAAATAAATCACATGCATGTAAATAAAATAGATATTTGAAGAGATGAAGAGTAGAGGAGAAAAAAATATACCCTTATGATGATGAGATGTTGAAGATGAAGGGAGTTTCAAGCTTACAAGATCAATGGTGAAGTGAAGTGAGTGAGAGTGTGAGTAGGAAAGTTGTAAGTGAGTGAGCTTAGAGAGAAAATGGAAAAATGATGATAGGAGATGGAGTGAGGTATTTATAGGAGAAATGGGGGAGGGGTGCTGCTGCATAGAGAGGAAATAGAGAGGATTTTCATTTTTTGTTAAAATAAAATTTAGATTTAAGTAAAATAATGGTTACTTGTCAAAATAAAGAAAATAATTGTGTGTAAGGTCATGATGTTCTCTTAAATGTGACATGTCTTTTCATGCAAATCCATCCTCATCAAATCTGCATCAAATCTATTTTAAATAAATTTTACTTCCTTCTGGTTCCATCGATTTCCTGACTGTGAAAACCGATCGTATTTTCCTTCGTAAATTTTCTACCCGAGAAATTGATATTGAAATATTTATAAATGAAAATTTTAAAAATCATGAAAATTGTTATAAACATGTTAGGAAAATCTATAATTTTATTTTACGAGTTGAAATTCATTTTCCTGATCAGTAAAATCTTACTGACAGTGAAAATACAGACCGACTTCGTCTGAATTTTCAACCGACATTTCAACTGTAGTTTCCTAGAATAAAATAAATTATGAAAATAAATTTAGTTTATTAAAATATTATTCTCATATTTAAAACATTAATCACACATACACATACATAAACACAGATTATTAAGGAACAGAAAAATCGGGGTGTTACAGATATGTTCTTTCTTTCTACTACTACATTTTGCCGAGGAGTTCTAGGAGCAGAGATGTTGTTAGAAATTCCATTTTCTTCACAGAATGTGTTGAAGTGCTCATTTTCAAACTTCCCCTATGGTCACTTCTGATAGCTGAGATACTGAATCCTTGCTCATTATGTACTTTCTTACAGAATATGAAAACACCTTGAATGACTCATCCTTGTGGGTTAAGAAGAGTACCCATGTATGGCTAGAATAATCATCGACTAAGACAAAACCATATTTCTTTCCTGCCTTACTAGCAACACTTACTGGACCAAACAAATCCATATGCAACAATTGTAATGGTCTAGAAGAAGATACTAGATTTTGGGGTTTAAAGGTAAATTTAATTTACTTTCCAAATTGACAAAAATCACATAGGACATCATTTTTGAAACTTATATTAGGTCGACCTTTCACAAGTCTATACTTTTGAAGTTTGGTTATCTGTTTCATACTAGTATGTCCTAGCTTCTTATGCCATACCCATCGTTCATCTTCCCTTGACACAAAACAAGTCACACTTTGATCAGATAGTTCAGTTAGATCAATCTTATAAAGATTTTGTTACCTATTTGCTGAAAAGAGAACTTTGCCATTAGTGTCTTTGACTATACATGTATTCTTAGTGAAGGAAACATTGTATCCATTATCACATTGTTGACTTATGCTAAGCAGATTATGTCTTAATACTTTAACTAAAAGAACATTAGAGATAGATGGTAAAGGTGATCTCCCACCAATTTTACCTATCCCAATAACCTTCCCTTTCTGATTTCCACCAAAGGTGACATATCCTCCTTCTTTAGGTTGGAGGTATAGGAACATAGACTTTTTTCCTGTCATGTGTCGTGAGTAACCACTATCCAGGTACCATGATAGGTGTGCTTATTGTCCTATTAAGGATATCTGCAACAGGAATAATCAAGGCTTTAGGTACCCATATTTTCTTGGGTCCTTTCTTGTTAGTTCTTGAAGTTTGTGACAACTTCTTTCTAGTGTGAATAAACTTAGACGTGATATGTCCAGCTTTTCCACATATTTTACAACTATCCTTGTTAGAATATAAATTGTCCATATCATAAAGAAGTTTAGACTTTTGTGTTGGAACCAAAGTGATTTTGGCTAAAATAATCTCTTAAGTTTTGATGTTAACAAAAAGGTTAAATTTGTATGGCAAAGTTGTGTCAAAGATCTAACTGTTTACTCTAGCTTGCAGGATTATTTAAGTGCTGCTAAACGAGGAAACTTATCTTGAACTTCTTAATTTTAGCTAAGAAACAGTATAGGGTCTAAGATTTTACTCACTAGACGAGGTACTAAAAATTGACTAAGTTAAATTACACTAGACGAGTGTCTAAATCTATGTGTAATATAAGTAGTAGACAAGCAAAATATAACTCTTAGAAAATAGCAAGTCCAAAGACTTGTAACTAGACGAGAAGTCATCTAGGTGCAGAATCAGTAATCCAACCTGTTTCTATACATAGTGAAAATTGCGCGTACAAAGACTTGTTCATCCATAGGTAACTGAAATTGAACCCGTCTGGTCAAAGTGAATTTATTTAAAATGATTGTTTATTTAATTCGAAGGAATTTGTGTCTATTTCCTGTGTTGCTTGAATTGTTTAACCTTTATTTCTTGAGATTAGAAACCTAGTACCATCGAGCACAAACCTTTGTACTCTGACACTTATATTGCTGTAAAGTTAAACCAAGTACGAAGAAGGAAAGTCAGAAAGCAACCTTCGGTATAACACGGAAATTACAACACTACTTTAAGCATTCTTCAGATAACCAAGAGCACTTCTCCAGAAAGTATATCAACCTATCAGTCTCAATGGATCGTAGCATTTAATGCTATGTCTAAACGAATACAAATTGAAGACCGTTGAAGAAGATCAAGGCAGAGAAGCACTTCATCTATAAATACTGGACGATCCCCAGTGAAAAAAAAAGCTCCGATATTCAAAGTGCCAAAACTCTATTCAAAGTTCTCTTTAACAAATTCTTTTTGTAATCATAACTGACCTTAAGCTTTCATACTCTCACACATAGTGAGCTTGTAAGATCATTCTTCTCTTTGTTAGAGTTAGAGCCTGAAGAGGCTTGGTAGAGAAAGAATACTTGTAAGCCCGAAGAGGTGTTGAATACTTGTAAAGCTATTGGATTATAGTAGAGAAAACCTTCAGGTAGAAGGGACTGGACGTAGCTCTTGGTTGGAAGAGAGTGAACAGGGATAAATCAACTGTGAATCTTCTATCATTTATAGATGTTGATCTTCCAAACGCGCTTCCAAAGCTACTCAACAAGAAGTTTTGATTATGAGCACCAAAGACACATTTCCAACTTGTGAAAACTTGTAATAATTTTAGGATTTTTATGCACGATCTAAAAATTAGATGTTTTAGTAGTTGGCTCGAGAAAAATATTTTTAAAAGGTTTTAAAACATCAAAATTACTTAAAAAAATATAGAGAATGTTTAAAATTAAATGGAATATGTTTTGCAAAGAGTTTTGAAGGAAAACTTGATTTTTTTAGTAAAGTAATCGATTACCACATGCTTTCTTTGCAATCTTGCTTTTCTGGCAAAAAGTAATCGATTACTTTTGAAAGTAATCGACTACTTTTGGGTTGTTATAGAAAAGTAATCGATTACTTTTAGTGTAACAAAAACAAAATTTTCCATTTCATCTCTATATAAAGGAAGTTTTCAGAAATGCTCAAAAAGGGAAAATTTTGATAATTGCCGTACTGTTATGCTATCAATTTGATTACTTGAGTCTTCTTATTCTACTTTCTAATTTTTGATCATTAATGCTTTTAAGAAGTGATGCATCTTTAAAGTGTAATAGTTTTGATAGCATTAATTGATTTGTAATTGTTGTTTTTAGAATTGGGTGGGGTATCCCAATTTGTATCTAAGGTGGGGTATCCTTAGGTGACTAGTTTCTTGAGTGGGGAATCTCAAGTTAGGATAAAGGTGGGGAATCCTTTATGCTTGTATACTTGTAAAAAATTGTGTAATTTTTGAAGTATAGTGGTGATACTCAAGTGTATGCTTGAGGACTGGATGTAGAACACTCAGGTTGTGTTCGAACCAGTATAAATCTTTGGTGTGATTCCTCTTTCCTTTATCTCTTGAATTTTTGCTAGTAACATTGAAATTGGTTATATGCTTGATGATATATAGCACATTGTTCATGTTGTGTTAAATTCTTGAATTGTGGCCATATTCTTGCAAGATTCCATATTGTTCTTGTTTCTTAATAGTCTCTCTTTTATTTGATCTATTTGGTGCATCATTAAAAGAGAGGCAAAAAGTTTTTGTAAGAAATTAAGATTCTCTAAGAGTTTTGAAAAACCTCAATTCACCCCCCTCTCGAGGTGCCTTTTATTTCAATATCCTTATCTTTTACAGTCTTTGTTTATAGGGGATTTGGATCTCAGTTTGTTAACTCTTTAGAAAGGTTTTTCTAGTTGTGTGTACTTATGTTGTTTTTCTTGCAAAAAGGTTTTAAGAAAATGGTTTTTCGAAAAACTATTAAGAAACACAATTCAACCCCCCTTCTTGTGTTTTCCTGTGTCGACTTCATTTTGTCCTACGATTTTGTTAGATACTTTATGATGCGTCTGGTCAATGAATCTTATGCCAGTTATATCAAGATAGGGTTTCTGACTTCCTAACAGTTTAATAAGGTTTTATCTTCCATTAACAAAACGGCCAAGATCAGAGTGAGCTCTTCTACCATCTGTTGAAGTTTGATAACTTCTGCAGATTGTAGGGTCTCAACTATGACCTTGGTCTTAGCCTTTTCAGCCTTTAGCTTACTGTGTTCCTGAGACAGCTTGTCGCACTCTTGAGTCTTATGTTCATGCTATTTTAGGAGTTTCTCATATTACCTCTTAAGTGCTCTGAAAGCCTTAGTTAAACAGTTAGATTCTTCAATCAATTCATCATAGGAATCTTGCAATTCCTAAATTACCTCATAGTCTGAATCTGCATCTGCCATAAGACACAAGTTTGCTTCTTCACTTTCTGCATCTTAATCTGATGAACTGCCATCTAGATCTTCCCATGTGGCCATCATTCCTTTATTTTTCTTTTTATAGAACTTTTTGAAGGATTACTTTTTCAACTAGGGACATTCAGATTTGATGTGTCCTGGTTTCTTGCATTCATAGCAGACTATATGACTTTTATCATAACTATTGTTTTCTTTGAAGTATTTTTCTTTGTTGAACTTTTTGAAAGGTGGTTTATCCTTTCTGGAATTTTTCTTTTTCCACAGCTTCCTCATTTTTCTGGTCAACAGTGACATTTCGTCATCACTGTCAGAATCTTCTTCAGAAGCGTCTAATTTTGAATCTGATTCTTCAACCTTGAGGGCCTTTGAGGGAGTCTTCTCAACTTTGAGAGCAATGGATTTTACTTTCTTTGATGAGCTATCTTCATCCAGCTCTTGCTCATGAACTTGTAAAGTTCCAAGAAGATCACTCATTTGAAAAGTTATGAGATCTTTGGCCTGAGTTATTGCTGTAACTAGAGGTCTCCATTGTTTGGGCTGATTTCTTAGAATATTTCCTACCTTTTTAGCATTTGTGTAAGCTTTTACCAGAGGTTTCAAATTATTTGTGATAGTTTGAAATCTACCTATCATTTGAGCAATGCTTTCTCCATCTTCTATGGTGAATAGCACATATTTTCGTATATGCATATTTATCTTTGTCTCTTTCGCCATTGTTGTTCCTTCATGAGTTACTTCAAGAGTATCCCGGATTTCCTTAGAAGATCCAGATGCATGGACCTTTTCGAATTATTCCTAACTTAGCGCACACATCAAGGAATACCTTGCTTTATGATTTAGCTCACATTTGGTCTTTTCTGCAGTAGTCGACTCGACCTTAGGTTTGCCAGTGTTGTCAGCATTCTTTGGAGTGTAGGGACCTTCAGTAATGATTTCCCATAGATCAGAGTTTGTGGACATAATGAACCATTGAAATCTTTCCTTCCAGTAGATGTAGTTTTCTCCATCAAAGAAATGAGGTCTGGTCATGGATGCTCATTCCATCCTTTAGTTGCTTCCGCTTGTGCTAGCTCCAGCCGTCATGATTACTGTTCAACAGGATCTTTCCTTAACACTGTTAAGTGCTCAACCTAGAGGTTAAGCTTTGGTACCAACTGAAATGAACAGATATAAAACACTAGAAGAGGGTTGAATTGTGTTTTAGTTTACTTTTCGAAAATAACGATGTTTCCTTTCTAATAAGAGGTCAGACACAAAGAGGCATCGGATAAATAAGATATATGAAAACTTAACACTTTCAACCCAGTTAGCACAATAAATATAAAACAAACTAAAAGGATAAGATAACACTATGACTAATCAAGTTACAGATGGGTATTGTTTGCACACCTAGCCTCCACAGGCTCAACTAACAAGTATTGTTTACTCACCTAGCCTCTTCAGGCTCAAACAATTATTCTTTCAGCAAGCCTCTTTAGGCTCTACAAATGATAAGAGTTGAATGAAGCAGCAGTTTCACAGATTCACTACATGAAAATGTGTGAATAGTGGCAAAAATATAATGGCGGTTATATAAACTGCCGCCGGTTAATGGGTCACAATCGAAAATAGCAGCAGTGTTGATAAACGCCTCTATTAACTTAATTTTAGCGGTAGTTTTTATAGAAACCGCCACAATCAACATTAAACTCTTTGTGTTTTATGTTGAATCGCCACAAAATTAATCCATTTTTTACATTTGACCATTTCAGCGGGTTTCTCAATAAATTCCCGTTACTTTCACACTCGTCGTTCTCCACTTCTTCAACGCCATCGTGGAAGGCAAGTGTTCCTCAAGCTTCGTCACTCTCCTTTTTCCTCTGCCCTCTTCATTACTCTAATGTATAGTACTTTGCGTTTTTTTCACTATATTATTTCAGTATTTTTTTATTCAAGTGTTCCTCAAGCTTCGTTGCTTTGTTATAATGATCAATTCAATGGAAATCACTGATACTCTGTAACACCCTAGTTTTTCACGTATATGTTTAATTATTTTATTGAAATAATTAATTATCTAGATGGTTATTTTGGTTTAATTTTATGTGGTTTAGTTTGAATAATTTTATTTACTCATTTAAAATATTTTATAGGGTGCGTTAACACTTCGTTATTGCAGTGTATAAACGCTTACAAGACAATAATATTACGCTATTGTCACTATTATTCTATGTTTAGAAAAATATTTTAAATAATATGATTCAAAATAATTTATTTTCAGATGTCACTCTATTTAATTTTAGATTTGATAATAAATTGGGTTAGTGTTAACTGGAGATTAATTTTGGATCACTAATTTTCTTGGTTGATAAATTCAATCATTAATCTTTACTCTAATTTGAATTTTGAAAGTATATATTTGTTACTCATTGTTTTTAGATCTAATGGTTAAATATTATTTTCTATTTCTAAAATCAATTTCAACCACATATTTTACCTTTTTATTTTTTTTATTTTTTATTTTTTTTAGGCAAAGGAGGCATGCAAAGGCATCACAATAGAGACTAACATCCCAACTGTGTTGGCACCTTAGCCACTATCTATCATATGCAACACACCCCAATTTATTAAAAAAAAGGAAAACAAAAACAATACAAAAGCATGGGGGACATGAACCTTACCCATGAAATCACCTAAAACGAAAATTAGGGAGTCCTGCCCTATTATTATGAAAATCATCCCTAATAAAACTAGGGATTAAATCCCACCAAAAGAATCCATGAATAGAAAGTCCGTGATTGGCAATTTTATCTGCACAGTTATTTCCCTCACGAAAAATATGAGAGTAACCAAAACACATTTCCTTAGTAATGGCCATGCAATTATTCCATCTATTCCTAAGTTTCCAAGGAACCATGGAGGGAGAAGAGATTGCAGAGATGACAAGCTTTGAGTCACATTCAAGCCATAACGACCAACCTTTCTTATGGGCAATTTCAATTGCCAAGATTGCTCCCATTAGCTCAGCATAAAAAGCAGAATTAACTCCAAGGTTGGCTGCAAAACAACCAAGAGTGGCAGCACTATGATCACGAAAAATGCCACCATAAGCAGAGGGACTCGGTGCACCTTTAGCTACCCCATCAGTGTTGTACTTGACCCAATAACAGGGAGGAGGATGCCATATGACTTCTATGATTTGAGGAGCTCGGCTGGGATGGCAGCTGACCCTAAAAGCCTTTAATAACCTAAATTCCTGTATAGATGATGAAGTTGTACCTTTACTCAGGTTACCCGCAAGGCTAACATTAGCAAGGATAAGATTTT
This sequence comes from Sophora flavescens, assembly GCA_030762895.1. Classification (NCBI taxonomy): domain Eukaryota; kingdom Viridiplantae; phylum Streptophyta; class Magnoliopsida; order Fabales; family Fabaceae; genus Sophora; species Sophora flavescens. The sequence continues at coordinate 93,795,861 of CM061064.1, read as the reverse complement.
TAGCAACCTGCAAAGGAATAGACCTGTCTTCGAACCTGGATTTATTTCTGCAATGCCAAATTGCCTAGATGATGCTAGTTATGGCAGCAATCAGAAGATCCTTAACTTGAGAGCTCCATCGATGATCACAGATTGAGAAAACCGAAAGCATTGAAGAAGTATCAATTGCCATGCTAACTGTGTTGCTCAGCCAAGACCATAAATCCTTAGCAAAGGCGCAATGAAGAAAAAGATAATCAGTTGTTTCATAATTACAACCACATAAATTACATCTAGAGACAACAATGCAACCGTTGGACCAAAGGTTTTCATCAGTAGGCATGCGGTTATGCAGGATTCCCCAAGCTAGGAAAGACTTGGAAGGAGGAACACATTTATTCCAGAGGAAGTTGGCCCAAGGAACAGCTTGGTCATTGCTGTTAAGAAACTGAAAAGCATCCTTCAGAGTTAGAGAGCCCGATTCATTTCTGCACCACAGACGAATGTCTTTACTAGGAAAGGAAGGAATGCTGACATGCTTAAGCTCTTCAGCTATAGCTGGACAATTTTGGAGAATAATACTTGGTATGAACCAAGAGTTATTGTGCAGGAAATATTTAACCTTTGCATTTAAGGAGGAATGTAAGTGTCCTGGTAAAGACAGCAAAGAGTTCAAAGGCTTAGATAACCATACATCATTCCAAAAGTTTATGTCCGAACCATCTCCAAGCAACCATGAAGAGTTTTCAAGAACTGAATTCAAGTGAGGTTTGATTCCTGGCCAAATTGAGGAAGAGATAGAATATTGCACAACTGAATTATTCCTCAAAACTCTAGCTCTTAAAAGACTAGCCCATTGCTCAGAGGAAGAGATGAAATCCCAGCACAATTTTAGCATAGAAGCATTGTTAACAGCTCTTAAAGATCTGACTCCAAGACCTCCCTCAGCCTCAGGTTTGCACAATTTCTGCCAAGCAACTGTCACTGTTTTCTTGATATCTGTATTACCAGACCAGATAAAGTTCCTCAGCCAGCTATCAACTAATTTCAGCAAGCTTATAGGCCATGAGTAAACCTGGAAGCTATACATCATCATACCAGTAACCACAGATTTGACAAGTTGGACTCTTCCCATGATTGACAACAAACAACCTTTCCATGTAGCTAATTTTGATTTGATCCTATCTGCTATGGATTGCAAATGGGATTTCCTAGGCTTACCTTTAGACATAGGCAACCCAAGATATGTGAAAGGAAACCTACCAGCAGTGAATCCTAAGGTATTAGCAATGGTAGACATTCTATTAGCCGAAATGTTACCTGCATAGAATTTGGACTTGTGAAGGTTAACCATTTGACCAGAAGCTTCCCCATACTCCTTAAAGAGAGACATTAGATTGGACAAATTCTTATTGGAGGCTCTGCAGAAGATGAGAATATCATCGGCATACAAGATATGACTAGGAGATCTGAAGCCTCTAGGGCCAGCCATTGTGTTGAGCTTTCCATCTTGAACTAACTTGTAAATAGCCCTGCTCAAAACATCTTCTGCAATACAGAACAAAAGAGGGGACAAGGGATCACCCTGCCTAACACCCCTCTTACAAGAGAAAAATCCAACTGACTTGCCATTGACACCAATGGATAGCTTAGCTGACTTGAGAATGATATCTATCCATTGACAGAACTTAGCATCAAAACCAAAAGAATGGAGAACCTTCAATAGGAATTTCCAATCCATGGTGTCAAAATCCTTCTTGACATCAATCTTCAAGGCTATATTGCCACCAAAAGCCCTTTTATCCAGCATATTAACACATTCCCAAGCGATGATGAGAGACAGTCATTAATATACCTTCCTTGAATGAAACCTTTTTGATTATCAGAGATGATCTTTGATGCTACCTTAGCCAGCCTGTCTGCTATAACTTTAGTGATAATTTTGAACTGGAAGTTAGCCAAGGCAATAGGCCTAAAATCCTCAACTCTGTTAGTACCTTGAGTTTTTGGAATTAGAACCACCTGGTTTGAGTTTAGGTTGGGCAGCAACCAACCCTGCTCAAAAAATTGAATGACATCTCTGCATACATCATGTTGAACAATTCCCCAATAATTTTGGAAGAAAAAAGCACCAAAACCATCAGGCCCCGGAGCACCACTACCATTCAAGGAAAACACTGCATTTTTCACTTCTTCAAGGGAGGGCAAGTTGGTTAACATTAGGTTGTCCTCTCTAGAGACCATTGGAGTTAAAATTCTGTCAACTAAATCATTTTCCCTGCATTGATTTTTAGAACAGAACAACTCAGTGTAATAACTCAGTATATGTTCCTCTATATCCTTTGCAGCGTATAGAACTTGATCATCCTTTTTGATCAGGGAGATTTAATTTGAGACATTCCGTATCTTGGTGATCTTATGGAAGAATTCGATGTTCCCATCACCTTGAATATGCCAATCAATTCTGGATTTTTCTTTCCAGAATTCTTCTTGACAGTGCAAAGCATATTGCAATTCAGTTTGAACCTGTTTTTCTTGCTCAAACAGCATATCAGTCATTCCTGTTGCACTGATTATTTGTTGAATTTTATCAACCTTTGCCATAGCAGAATCAACTTTAGAGTTAACATCTCCAAAAGTGTCTTTATTCCAGCTTTTAAGTCTCCCTTTCAACAGCTTTAGTTTTTGAGAGAGAATGAGCATAGGACATCCTGCTATCTCAGAATTCCATACCTCTTCAATTATTCTAGAGCAATCCGGATTTAAAGCCCACATCTTCATAAATTTAAAAGAAGAACTAAAGTTTTTAACTTCCTTCTTCATTGATAAAAGCAAGGGATAGTGATCAGATTTGCTTCTAGGGAGTGTGCAGCAAGAAACACTAGACCAGAAGCTCAACCATTTGTCATTGCAAACCACTCTATCAAGTCTTTTCTCTGTTAGAGCATTACCTCTTCTACCATTAGACCAAGAAAATTGTGCACCACGGGTCATAATATGAGAGAGATGACAACTGTCAGTCCAAAGCTTAAACTCCACCGAAGCAATCCTCAAAGGTAAGCAACCACCCCTTTGCTCATGAGCACTAAGAACCACATTATAATCTCCAATGAAACACTAGGGACCATCATTAACTTGCTGCAATGCTATCAGTTCAGCCCACAACTCTCTTCTGTTTTAATAATTTGTGCTAGCATAAATAACTGAAATGAAGATTTCCTGAGATTCCATCTTTAAAGAGAAAGAGACATGTTGATTAGAGCAAACAATAACAGTAGGATGCAGGGATTCATGGCAGATGCACCAAAGACTAGGCAAAAGATTATTCCTATCATTAACTGCAAAAACTTTCAGATTGAATTTTATCCAAAACCTGTCAGGAAATTGAGCAATACTAATCCAAGGCTCAGTAATGAAAATTAGATCAGGCTTATTAGAAACCATAAATTCCTTCAAAACTAACCTAGTGTCTAGGTTGCCAATCCCTCTAACATTCCAGAATAGGAACTTCATCATGCAAAATTAACAGGTCTAGCCCTGTTTCGGGCTTTTGGCTTACCAGTTTTTGCTAGAGCTAACTGTGTTTTCCTCAATTTTTTCTTTTGAGATTTTGAAAGAAAGACTTCAAAATTACCTTGGTCGGTATGAACTTCATTAACATCAAGACATTACTCTTCCACATCAATCTCTTCATCCTCAATACCATTACTCCAGAACTTGGACACAATCCTGACATCTTGCTGAGCTTAATGAGGTAGAATATCCACCTGAGAAGGAACAATTGCATTAATTCTCTGAGGAATTGAGTTGACCTGCATATTGTTATCGATGCCTCCCATTGAGTCAGGAACATGACTAATAGATTGCACTCCAATTCCAATATTTTCTGAACCTGCTATTGGAGTCTGAAATCCAGGATCAGTTAAAACTCTATCTGCTTGAGTTGAATCCGGATGTATTGATTCATCATATTCTGAAATTGAATCCTCAACACCATCCTCGTGGATTACCTGATTATCCACTGCATCATTAACTATCTGTTGAACTACTGCATTATCATTTTCTGGAATTCTTCCAGGAGTATCAGCTATAATATGATTTTGATCATGTTGCCCACCATTAACTGGATCATGACCAGAATCTCCCTTGCCATCAATTACTGGATCAGAATTATCCACTGCTGCAACATCTGATTTCTTGACAATAGGCTGTTTAGGAACGTATGCAGTTCTTGTTTTCTGATGTAAAGGCTGCTCCTTTCGAGTTTCATTACCATTATTGTTGTTTCTCTTGCATTCCCCAATAGAGTGACCTATCGAAAGACAACATGAACAAAAGGAGGGGAGTTTTTCATAGTCAATTGTGACATAGAATGCATGGGCATCTCTTTCCACCCTAATACCATTCGGGATTAGGCCAGATAGATCGATGTCAACTAGGATTCTAGCATAGTGACCAAAAACTTTATTTTTTGTTGATTCATCTAGAGCAATTGGAGTGCCTATACCATTTGCAATTTCAAAAAGTATTTTCGGCCTCCAATACTCCATAGGGAGATCGTATATTCGAACCCAAGATTGAACATGAGTTTGTTTCTGAAGATTGGGATTAAAGTCTGGACTCCATTGATAGAGTCTAAGCATGCCTGGTTGTAAATTCCATGAACCAACAGTCCAAACACTACGTAGATCTTCTAAGGATGCGAAATTTAATTCATAATATCCTTTACCCAAAGGGATCATGCCCCATTGTCCAATTGGTTTCCATAGTTTCGATAACTTGTCTCTTAAGTCTTGAAACTTAATTGGTTGATTACCTTTCTGGAGGATTAAACTACCATGTAAACTGTTCTTGCTACTTTCTAATCCAATCTTGTATTCCTCTTCAGAAATCTTTATAGAAATTGAGTCTCCTATCAACCGCGGCTTGGGCAATTGACTGATAGGTATGTCAAAGGAATTAGAGAGAGCCTGAGCAAAGGACTTCTTTTGCGCAGGTAAAGAAGAAGAGGATGGGGAAGAAGGCGGGGGTGAAGGGGCTAGAGGTTGAAGAAAGGGCCATGGGCAGGCAGGATCTCGAATAGACATGGTGAACCATGCAAACCCCAGCAGAGCAAAACGCTAGGTTTTTCTATACAAAAATTTAAAAGAGTACCAACCACATATTTTACCTACCACTAACTAAAAATAAAAAGAAAACAAAGAAAATAAAACTATCTCTCCTGATTCTTTCTTTTTCACGATAACCACCCACTCTTTCTTCTTCATTCTTTTTTTCCTTTCTTCTTCTTCTTTCACTCATCTCTTCTCTTCACCTTTCTCCTCCATAAAATTCGGCACCACCGTTCTCCAGTCACGTCCAGCCGCGCACCACCATCAGGAAGGCCACCGTCCTACTCGCCTCCGGCCGCACGACCCAGCTCTCACGCTTCTGGCTCGTTTCCAACCCGATTGATGTTGTTGTGTGCGCTGCCGTCGTTCGGTCGTCGTTCCACCACGGTCCCCGTCATCGGTCGCCTTTAGGACCACCTCTGGTCTTCTCCTTCTTCGTCATAGCGTCCGCGCAGCCCACAGTTCCGATCATCATTCAGAGCCGCTCGCCAGAGTCGCGTTGCCCCTCTATTTGGTAGCTGCATCCTTTCCCCTTCACTTTGGGTAAGTGTTTACCCCTAATTTCTTGTAGTTTCAAAAATCCCCAAATCAGTTGCAAACCCTAACCCTAGCCTTTTAAATTCAGATTTCAATTTTGAAATTGAACCTTGCTTTATGCAATTGGGACTATGAATTCGTGATTTCCTAAGTTAATTTTATCATTCTTTAGTTAGAATGAGTTTTCCCAAATTGATTTATGAACCCTAAAGCCCCAAATCTGATTTTATTAGAAATTGATTATGTTTTTGTGAAATTAATTATGTCTTTAGGCAATTGAGACTGTTAATTAACGAATTCTAAGTTTAATTTCATGTTCCTATGATCAAAGCTCTTTTTCCCCAATTTTGATGATGAATTGTAATTTTGCCCAAATATGATTTCTGTAGAAAGTGACCCTATTTGTGAAATTAAGTGTTTAAATCAACTTAGAGAGAATTTAATAGCGAGTACCTGATTGTCTGAATTGTCTGGTTGTTCAAAATGCTTGAACTCCCTCTCTAGGATGTTAAAGTGGTTGTGTTTGCTTGGGGAAGCAGGTTGTACTTCTTCGGGAGCTGACAGTAGTCATGATGCAAGGTGTCAGAGGAAACTGGAATGTCGTCGGGTAGCAAGCTGGGGTTTAGCTTTGTGCAGCTTCACTTAAAAGGAAGCTGACTATTGAAAAATAAAGGAAATGATCATCTCTTATCTACAAGAGGTAAGTGGGAGTGAACCACATCACACTATATTGGTGGATGTGAAGATGGCTTTAAATTGTCTAGTGTTGGAAATCCTATACCAAGGGTTATCCTCCGTATATTTATCGCTTTGTATGAGTGTGGTTGTAATATTTGTTTATGGCTTGGTTATGTGCTAGATATGGTTGTGTGTTGAGGAATTTGTTTGTGGTTTGAATTGATTCTCATTAACATGTTGATTGGTTGGAAAATGATTTCTAACATGTTGAAAACCATCACTTTGATCATTGGATCAAAGTGAGGATTTAATACTTGGTTATTGCAAATAACTTGATTATTGTGATTATTCAATATGACTTGATATATTGATGTGTATGGATAATTGTGAGATTGTTTGGTGAAGTGTAACCTTCACTTTGGTTGTGATTGGCTTTTGGGCCAAATGTGAATGGAAATGGGAGTTTAACTCCAATCCTTGAAACTTAAGCGATTTTAACATCCTTAAGTGAGAAAGTGAATGTTAAATCCATAAAGGAAAAAGGATTTTGAACAATTATTTCGGAACCATGATTTTTTATTAAGGTTTTAGAAATGGATTGAGAACTATTTTAATTGTACGTTATGTTTTGAATTACTCATGTGATACTTTAGAAACCGAAGAAATAAGTGTTTTAAGGAAAAATGAAAATAAGACGAAAGTGTTATTTTTCCAAAACTGTTTTTACAGTATTTAAAAACGTCTTAAAGTGTTCAGCTGATTCCAAAATGACTTTGGTTAAGTTGTGATTCACTTACACCATCCCTAAATGTGATTATATTATCTAGCTTTCTCTTTTCAGAACATGTGTAGAAATCAATTAGAAGTTCCCTGATTATGCCTTCATCATCCTTTTCAGATACTTTCCTGAACAAATTATCATCCATTTCAACCTTAGGAGACATTGATAATTATTTATGTCATAAAGAAATAAAATCATGTTTCAAGAGGTAATGAAACTGAGTTTTCAAAGAGTTTATAAAAAGGGATTTCCCAACTATCAAACTTAGATGCTTATTTTGAAAATTTAGGGGTTTCGGTCCTAAATCAAGTAAAAAGGGGAATATTGTCTTTCAATAATTTTACGGAATTTGAAATACTGTTTTGAAGGATTTGATATAAATATACCTATGAGACAATATTACTTCCAAAATGATTTGGTTTTAGACAAAAAGGTTTATTTTTAAGCCAAATAGGATTTTAGTCTTCAAAGACTAGTATTTACATTAAAGAGAAAACCTAAGTCATAGAGGACTTAGTGAAAATATGAACTTAATGATTTATGACTTATGATGAAGAAAGACCATTTGTCATAAAGTATGGATAATTTAATATCCATCACTCCATAAGATTTAATGGACCAAGAGTTATTTGTTTTCTTGGAAGCCAAGAGAAAGGCTCCATTAGAAAAGTGTAAAGAAATAAACGATTGGACTGTCGATCCAATTTCATAATGTGTTAGGACTTGTAAGTAAGTGCCTTAAAACATCTTTACACAAACATGACAAGTCTGTTTGAGAACTGTGGATCAGTGAAGGGTCGATGAGTTGTACCCGAGAATATCGTCCGTCAGAGATTGACATCAAATGGATTCTAGTGGAATCACGGGGTTATCCGACGGATAGACCAATTGGACGTATTCCGAAAATTTTGCCCAGATACATAGTAGATACTATGTTCGGTGAGGCCGTTGTGCCCAAGAAGCCGAGTTCCGGTTGTAGAGGTTTCATAAAGAGTCTGATGTGTTACAGGGAGTTTGAGATCACATGTGATTATGATTGTACGTATGTTATGATTTAGGACTTGCGTACGTAACACGATAGCCACAATGGTACCTGAGATTTAAGCCTTGTGTGTGTAACACGATAGCCACAATGGTGCCTTAGGTGGGCGGATGTGAAACCTATACTGACCATTTCCTTTCCAAAATGTCAAATTTGCTTCGAAGCTAGGATCAGATCTTCCTTGAGGCTGTGTAGGAATGGGACTATGCAGTTTCAATCAGTTACCTCTATTCTCGTGTCTCTATGAACTAACAGTGTCCAGTCATGCTTGATGAGATTGTGGTTACACTGATTTGTGTACTGTTGACTATATGTGCACGTGTTATCTGTTACTTGTATATACTGAACTGTTTGACTGAAATATATGTTTACATGAGCATGAATATATGTTATGTGGTGTCGTGCTATTTTCATATATGCCATATGATGTGATGTTTGGGAATCTCACCTCCTTATTTTATATTGCCTATGTTGGCTGGCTATGTGCATTCTGCGTTTTTCAGAGAAGACCGAGATGTCAATATGTTGCTCGACTGATTCATCGTAGTGGATGAGGTTCGAGCTTGCAGACGATATGTTGGAGTTCTAGTGGACGTCTTCCAACATTCAGATGATTCAAGTTGATGGTCTTTGTGGTTGCTGTCATGCCTGACCTTTCTTTTCTCGAGACAGACAGGACTGTCGTTGGTCTGTAGGCTATGACCTTTCTCTTGGAAGGGGAAAGGCTTAGTCCAAGAGTTACCTTTGTAGTGGCTCTAGTAGTGTCGTCGTGATGATGTCGATAGTGGACTCAAGTAGAGTTTCCGCTAGATCTCGTTAGTTGGGTTTGTCCTTCTCACGGTGTATGAGAGAGGATGGTCTTTTATATTTTGATTTGGCCAGCTTGGGATGTCTGGGAGTTAATGTTATCGTTTATGGAGCTGCGACTCCAAGTATATTATACATTAGGAGCTGCGTCTCCATATCTTTATGTTGGGGCTGTGTATCTTTATGTTTTCCGTTTATGCGTCAGGTTGAGTTTTTATGTAAATATTTGATAAGGTTTGATGTTTTATTGCTTACCTTGAGAAAAGAGAAAAATATTTGATGTTATAAAATGTTTTATCAGGTATTCTGACTTCATCCAAACTCCGTTTTTCAAATGGGACATTTCGAAATGTTTTCTTTCAAACTTTGAGAATTCTTACCTTGATCCATTCTATTGACCTTAAAAGAAAAATTTTTTTTTACCCCATTTTATTGTAGAGAATTTAATTAAACTACTTTTCGACCTTAAAATGTCATAGAAAATGTAGCGCCCGAGAAGGGTGTTACATACTTTGCTACATTTGCTGCTTCTTTTTTGTTCGGTGCTTTGCTTAGTTAGTTGCTAGGGTTTTTGATGGATGGTGGTTGATTCTGTATTATGAATTCTGATCGCAAGCTTAAAGGTATGTAATATGTATTCCTACTTTAATTATTCAGAGATTAGGACATTGATTGGCTTAAAGCTTAAAGCTCTGCTTGCGTTTTAAATGTAGCAATCTGATATAGACTTTCGTAGTTTAGTGAAAGGAGGGCCCTATCTTTGAATGATGGTGCAGAATCTTATTTGTAAATAGAAATAATTGAAAATAGTAAGTGTCTGTTTGGATAATGAATAAAAAAAAGCAAGGGAAAAGTGATTACCTTATTTGGTTGGGTGTTTTGTTTAAAATCCTACGAAATTGGGAAAACTTTGAAATGACAATAACAGTGAATGAAGGGAAAATGAGTGTCCTCTAACTCATGCAAACCTGCAAGTGTAAAGGTGTGTAAGCTTGTAACGTTAAAAGGAAAAGGACAGAATGATCACATTACTTTGTGGCATGTGTGCTATCATGTAATTAAAGTGATCAGAGATACTAATAAATAATAATATACATGCTTGATGTGGCATTCTTCTATTAGAATCTTACATTATGTGATTTATGATTATATCTACCTGCAATAGCTATGTCTTTGGCTGTTAAGCATTCTAAAACATTCATGCTATTCACACCTATCTATAGATCTTTATAGGCTATATTTTTCATGATCTAATTAACAATAACTATGCTTAAGAGCTGGTTTAATTTTTCAATATTGGCGGTTATCTAGTTGTGTGTTTAGTCTGCTGCTTTGGGTTGTGTCTATTGGTAGAATTGATTCAGCTGCAAGTTTAATTTCTCTGGCTTGGTTGTTTCTTTGTTTCTGTCAACTGAAGCTGCAACTTTCAACTTATTTCATTTAAGGTTAGCAATCTTGGCTTGACTAATTGTTGTTTAAGCAGTTGGAATATATACTTTATGAATTATATGCATGTGTATACAAGTTGCCGTCTTATCTATATGATACTTCCAGCTAGCATCCTTGAGACTTTCCCCTTGGTTCATTAGTTGATAGTGTTCTCTATACATATACTTGGATTTATGAGTTATTATGGCTATGTAATATATATGCAGATTAAAGTAAATCAGGATTAGGATCCTTTGCTAAGATATTATCACAGATATTTGTAATTCAAAAGCTTGGTAATCTCATCATATCTGGTCAAAACCAAGTTTAGGGAGTGCAAATAGAGCATCATTTAGGGACCTGCCCACTGGTTCCAATCAGGGATCTTGAAATTGTAGAATGTGTTGTCTCTTAGGACTTGGGTCTTCATTCTCTGGCTTAGGCATTCTAAACGGCTCTGGAGTAGAAATGGGTGATCTGAACCTAATTAGAGGTAGGAATGTTGTTACCATCTCTTTTTTCTGATACTCTTTTTGGATAATGGATATTCACTTCTAATGCTATTCTTCATCCTGATATTATTCACATGAAATTCAATCTTCAGTTCTTGCTGACTATGATGACATGAAGGCGCAACTTATTTTTCTTGTGCAAAATTATAAGGGAAATCAGGTAAATGTTGCAACTTGCTGAATTGATGCCTTTGTTGTGAAATTAGTTGTTCCCATCTAATTTTGGATTTTGTCTTTCAATTGCAGGTGGTAAACTTACAATCGCATAGAGAAGTAAGACAATCTTCTGCAGTCATAACCCTAAAGATCTTGGAGCTTCATCATCACACGAGCTTAATTAGATATATTAGCTAGATTTAAATTGTGTTAGGGACTTGTATTTACGTATGTTTTTATGTTAGGATATTTTTGAATTACTTTTGAACAAGATTTGTGCTATTTCCAGATTATTAACATTTTTTTTTTATCATTAATGATCACGTTTTGAAGCATTTTTTGTATCAATTTGATAAATATTTTATTAGTTTCTAGTCTTTTATTACAAGCAAGTATATTTAAAAAAAATAACCAAAAATCTTTAAATTTTTTTTGACACAAATAATGATAATTTAATTTTTTTTAAAAAAAATACTTAATATTTTGCGGCGATTCAAACCGCCGCTATATTTATAACCAGAATTTACTTATAGATTGTGTGGCAGTTCTCAACCGCCGTTACAATTTCTAGGTTTTAAAATAACGCTATTTTGCGGCGGTTTCAAAACGCCGTGATATTTTCCCACTATTTAAAACATGTTACTTGTGGCGGTTTCAAACCGCCGCTATATTTGCGACCGTCGTGCCAGCGGTTGTACAAAATCGTCACAAAACAACTTCTCGATGGTCATTTCTGAGGCAGTTTTTAAACCGCCACAAATTATTTTAACGGCGGTTCAAACTGCCGCAATTTGACACCAAAAACCGCTGCAAAACATAATATTTTTGTAGTGATTACAACTTTGCAAGTCAACCGAATAACACTCAATGAGTGAATAAGTATTTAAGGCGGGTATGACCGCAATAAAGACTTCTCAATAAATACAAATGATTGAGCAGAGAAGTTTTCTAAGAAGAACTTCAGAGAGCTTTGAATGCAAAGAGAGTATTGAATGCTTCAGTAAGTCATATGTCACACGCTCCCCACATGCATCGCTCCAAAATAACATAGATCATCACCTAATTGCCAACTAAACATACATCGACAAGTATTACATGTTATCAGACAAAGCATACTATACATATTAAAATAATATTAAAATACTCAAATATCACAAAAGGCCGCATATAACATGTTGTCACAGTCAACACTAAGCAAGTAGCTCAAATGCAGTAAAATCATACAACCTCGAATATCCAAAAATTAACCTAACAGCAATAAATCCACAATCTCCATATCATCATTGGTACCACTAAGAAGTCGCCAATGTGATATTGACATTGCCAATTATTCGCCCACTAGTAGGGTTTAGGTCGCCCTACGCCATTATCGTAAAATAGCTACCTAGCCATTTCCGACGATAGGGGGTCTCTTTCTCCCACCTGAAGTAAGTGTAGCTAACTCTGAGACAACGAAACGGACCCATCCTTTCTCACACCGAATCTGCCACGCTCAGATATAGCACCCCCGGTGCTCCAAAAATTCACCTGATTACATCATTGTGAAGCATTCATCACAGGTAACCCTAATATGAAAACAATATTGGAAACTGATAAATGGATAGAAAGATAACCTAAATACTGTCGTCGATGGCATTTCAGCATAAAAGGACATAGGTTTACCTTATCTTAGATGAGAAAAGAAGGATAGGGTTATGAAGACGTCGTTGCCACGATCACAACAGTGCAGTCGGTATTATGTTAGGACGAATGATCGAGTCGGAATAGAGGTCGAAAGTATCACTCCCTCACCGCCTTTTCTCCTTCTCTCTCTATTTTTTGTCTTCTGTGTTTTAAGTTTATGAGGTAACTTAAGTTACCTTCCTTTTACGTCTTTATATTTGTTTTCCAAAATACACTGTCCACGCACCCCAACGCTCGAGCACCAGTTCTCCAATGTTTGAGCGCTGGTCTTCCTTCTGGATGAAGTCATCGCCTCCACCGTCCACATGTCCAATCAATGTGTGCCACGTGGAAAGTCAAGTCAGGTCTGTCTGGTTGACCAGCCAACTTGAGCGTGAGAAAGCCACGCTTAAGCATGCCTGCGCTCAAGCCCCAGCATAGCCACGCTTGAGCGTGTTGTGTTGGACAAAAACCCTAGTTTATGTTCTCGTTCATTCCGAAGTCGATTGATCGCGTACTTTCCATGCAAGGGATCATATACTTAAACTTGTATATTAGACATCTAATCAACGTCTTAAACATAGCCATTAACGTATAAACAAAGTCTTAAAATACGAATGTTACAATTAGGGTTTTCCCTTTCTGTTTGACGTAATGTCAGTGTGGGGAGATGGGGTATTTGTGATGATGGTTTTTTAAGAGATTGTGTGTGTCAGGGAGGAGGGGCAGCCTATACCTGGCTCGTCTTGAGTAGGTGGAAGGATTCATTCCCGAGGTGGAGAAGTCAACTCTCCGAGGAGGGTTTTTGGACGATCATTTTGGTCGGTAGGAGCTGTTTGCTCGGCTTTTTGGGTTTTGGGCTTCTGCTAGGTTGGGTCTTTGCAGGTCAGTGTCTTGGGGGTTTGGGCCACCATATTTTGGGTCGTAACACAACTAGATACTCCATGTTAGTTATCATATTAAAATTAGATCCTGAAATGAATATGCTCTTTTCAAATAAGTATTTTGAATAATTCATCATCTTTTAATTGACTAAAGAATTATGATAATAATACTTCTAATTTAAGTTACACAATTAGGATAGAAAATACTATGATAGAAATTTGTCAATTTTTTCTTATGGAAATTAAAATCTATACTATACATGTCATATAATTTCACATAATTACTTATTGTTAATTGTTTAACGCAATCCTAAATTTATAACATTCCTTTTAAACTTTTTTTTTAAAAAAATCTTTTAAAATTGTATATATAAATAGCCTATCTTTTTTTTTTTTTTAAAAAGTACAATGACTTGCAAAAGCATCACAATAATGACTGTGATCCCAACTAAGTTGGCACCTCAACTATTATATATCATTTGCAGCACACCATAAATTTTATTAAAAATAGAAAAAAAAAATACAAATGAAACATGAGGGGACAACATAAACCAAACCAATGCACATGAAATTCAAAAACTTTAATACTTGATGTTTAATATTGAATAACATATATTTCCATCAATAATTTGAATTTAATAATAACATTTATATATTTAATAATACAAATTATCAATGATTGTTTGAATTAATCAGTAGAATCTGAAATTTAATAATACTATGGGTCTTGCTAATTACCAATGTCTTCAAGACAGAATAAATATATAATTTTTTGTCATATTGGAAACACATCTTTTCAATTTTTCATGTCTTGAGCACATCTTTTTCTAATACATTTTTATCATTACCCATTAGTACTCTTAGCATTTGCCTAATATTATTTGAGCTTTTCTATCCTATGCAACTTTGTACATGTTAAGCAACTCAAAAGCAACAACTATTTATTGAAAAATTAAGTATTTTATTTTCGAAAGTATAAAATACACAAGTTCTCGTATGAATTTACTCTTTTAGCTTAACATGTACAAAATTGCACATGAGAGAAAAACTCGTGTTATTTTTTGAATATAACTTATTGATAATATTTAAAAACGTAGTGTAATTACCAGTAAAAAAAGGTAAATTCGAACCCCTAACCACTTGCTTAAAGTGTCCAAGTCCCTTACGACTTGGACCAATCACATGTTGGTAATTATGTAAAATAATATGACAATATAGTAGAGTACTTAATTCCACTCAAAAAAATATTTATTTATTTATTTGAAAATTTCTTACCTAGTATTTTTTTATCATAATTGTGTAGCTTAAATTAGAAGTATTATAATCATAATTATTAATTTGTTATTCAATCACAAAACGTGGATTTATTCAAAAAACTTTTTTTTGGTATAAACAAAATTTAGGGTGAGGGGACGATGCCCCAATCCAAGGCAGAGAAAACCTTCGGGCTCTATGAACAGTTATAAAGGGATTTACATTTACCTTCCCCCAAGAAGACTAGCGGGGGTTCAAACCTGTAACCTGTCAGATACGAGATCATGTCATACTCCACTAGACCAACCCTTGGAGTTATTCAAAATAGTTTAATGAAAAGAGCATATTCATTAATTTAGTAGCTAATTTTAATATGATAATTAACATAGAGCCCTCCATCTTACTAATACTACAAAATGTTCTTGTAAATAATGGTAAGTATCAGATATATAAGCTGTGATTTCAAATCCAAATGTTAAGCGTACTCTAGCAATATTTAGTAGTAAATTTCAGAAACTAATTTAATTTTTTAAAAAAATCTTTTGCTTTTAATTTATAAATTTGAAATTGATTTATTTTTAACAATAACTTTTAAATATTTAATTATGAGCTTAAATTTTGATATTCTATCGTGTAAATTTTTAAATACTATCAACTAATTATACATCATTCTACATATAACGTTCAAGACAATTATTATAATAATCAAATATTTTTAATAATATTGCAATGACTAATTAGTTGATATTGTTAAAATTTCTATTTCATACCAAGTAAATATATTTTTGAACAATTTAATTCCAATAAAGTGAACATTGACGAATTGATCCTTATGTAAAGAGAATAATTAATGCAAATGAATTTTTTATATACCTAGTCCAAGACCAAAATGGATTATGATATTGACTAATTTAATTTAAATAATGTAATTATTTTGATTAAATATTAAATTATTTTGAGGATGTGCACGCATATCATAGTGGAAACCAGATACACTTCTCTCATATAAAAAAACAGATACACTTCTACATCCATGTTGAGCTCATTTATAAATACTCCATCTTGCCAGGGGCCAAACAGCCATTCCAAATAATCTATTCATCCGTGTTTCTGGTCTCAAAATCATAATCCAATTTCATCTTTTTTTAATCAGTATATACAACTTGTGCTCAAAACCTGAGCTCACTATTCATCACCTGTGAGAAAAATGGGTGTCACGTCAAGTCCATTACACATATTGTTTTTCCCCTTCATGGGTTATGGCCATATGATACCAATGGTTGACATGGCAAAGCTATTTGCATCAAAAGGGGTTAAGGCCACCATAATCACATCGCCTGTGTCTGCAGAGCAATTTGTTGGGAATTTGCGTATAAAAATTAATAACACAGCGGAAAAAATTCACATCGAAGGATCCTTGAAAATGGTCACGATTCATGGTTAGAATATTTACCTCTTGAAGCGATGATAGTTGATTAAAATCGTCTATCATGAACACCGCACGAACGATGTCTCTAAGGTATCCACACGAGCAGATTCCGTGAACGTCCAACGTCACGAACCCGAAGCATCTCTGTCTCACAGTGCTTGCTTCGAAAACCGAGACCTGCTGCTCACTATCACTCTCTATGTGCGGCTAGGGTAAAACAAAACCGTGTAGGAACAATAGCTTAAGTTGTCTACTTATAGCAGCACCTCCTTAATTGAGTTAGTGAGCAGCGTTTGACTTAAGCCCCATGTACTATGCGCTAGGCCCAATAGAAAAGTCCAACTCTCCTTTTAATGCTTCTTTTAATCCGCTCTTATGTGTGTGACCCTATAGGTTCCCAAAACGTTAGTAGTAATATTAAATCCCATTTAATATTACAAACGATGTGAGTATCTAGCAATACATCACTGCTACCTAAGTAGTGAGAAAGTCGATGATTTGATGAAACCTTTTCGTGACAAATATTCATGTGCATTATTATCCCTTTGTCCATATATCTATATTGAACACAAGACATAGAATATGTCACCCTTTTATGGTTCAATATCATGTTCCCTGATACCCGAGTAGACTTAACAACAAATGAGGTCAATATCTCATATTGACTCATTTCAGCACGACCATGCATTTTACAGTCTCACTCTATCAGGGGGCCCACAGATATTACTCCTGTTATGTAGGAGGGACAAATTCCATCTAGGTCACTCACATCCCTCTGCATGGCTCGTGGTATGCCCAATGACCGTCTTTATAATCATCCTATTACAGATGACGTTTGACGATATTAAAGCACACGACTCCTCGTGTAGGGATCGTAGCGATTTCAGGTCGAAGGATTGCATACACCATTGTCACTATGAGAACTACTTATGACACTCACACAATGCTCCATGTAGTGTTCTCATGGTGGGTCAATCCAGTACATCATTACTCTAATGTGTACCTATGTGGCGACTCGATATCTCATATCCATGACCCGTGAGATATGGTCATCAGTCTGCACACATAATAGTCTCAATGTATTATTATTGTCCTTATTAATAAAATACTTGACTACGGATATTTAAGAATAGGATTTCATTGTTCAATAGTGTCTCACGATCAAGTCATATACTTGATATTCTATTAAAGTGAAATTTCTATTCTAAGGACTTTATTATGTTTAAACAAGTAACACAATAAACTGGAATGCCTCATATCATATATATATATATATATATATATATATATATATATATATATATATATATAGCAAGATACAAATATAAGTCTAAGAAATACACTGGCCTCTAGGGCTTACACCAACACAATTTTACAATAAGAAGTTGGTGACCGAGGTCCTTAAAATCGGGGTATCTGTTGGTGTTAAAAAATGGACTCCCTATGTGGGGGATAATGGTATTAAATGGGATGCAATAAAAAATGTTGTGAAAAAGATAATGGCAAGGGAAGAAGCAGCAAAGGAAATGAGGAACAGAGCAAAGATTTTCTCATTGATGGCAAGGCGGGCTGTGGAAGAAGGGGGAAGTTCTTGCTCTTATTTGAATGCTTTTATTGATGAGTTGGGTTCGCTCCGCCAGAAACGCATGCTACTATAATAACATGCTTACATTAGTTTGAAGCATGACCGGTCCAACACTTTTGGATGTATACAACGAACTTTAAAGTGAGGTCTTTTAAAACAAATATTAAAAAATTATTAAAATTATTATATTTTTATTTAAAGTTAAATTTTCATGATTTTTGCGATGCAAAATTATTTATTAAATTATTGTAATCGATTTCATTTAACAATTCTTTTTCAATCGATAATAAAACTAGTCCTATTAATCTTTGTTGAGACATTGTCGATCTAAGTTAAGATTTTATTAATTTTAATTTTGAAAAACTTCTTTTTGCCGAAGCAACAATTACAAGATCGTTAACATTATTCTATATGCAATAATGCATTTGGAAAAGAATCAAGCCATATTATATAATTAAGTATGTCAATTGGTGTATCATTTTTCATTTTAGTTCTGTAAATAAATTCAATCCATCAATATCAGAGTTGTCATTATGTTTTAATGAACGTTCAAGGTTAAGACAATTTTCTTTTAGATTTTCATTATCCAATGACCTTAATTTCTCAATGCTAAATAGAAAACAAATAATATCTTGATACATTTTAAATTGTTCAAATCTACTTTGAAATGAGGTGATTGTTTTATCTATTATGTACAAGAAGTAATCAACTTAATTTAAATGATTCTCCAGGAGATTTTACAACTTCATTGTCAATAATCTCATCAAATTGTTTCTTTCTACGAATAGTATGTTTTTCACGAAATTTAGGTTCTATATTCATTTCTATAGCAATTTCTTTGGTAGAAATTATAGAATTTTCAAATCCTTCTTCCCTATATTTTTCAAAAAATGAAATAAGACCTTTCAATTGTTGTATAGCAATATCGATACACGTAACCTTTGATTGTATATTTTTACTAACTGAGTTTACCGCAAATAATATCTCATACCAAATAGTTATGCCTAAAATTCAGAGAATTGAAAGATGGATGAGACAATGAGTAGGGACATGATGAGAGTCAAAGAGTTTGAAAAGTGAAGCTTTTGATTTTTTTCATTTTTGTAAAACAAAATAAATAACAATTAGTATTATATATTGAGAGAAAAGAGTTTGTGAAAGAAATTGTCAAAAAAATCCATATGAGAGAAATTGTTTATCCTTGAGCAGGCTTGCACACCAATTCCACACTAACAGTTTAATTGAATCAACATCCTTATCAATGTCTAGGCTAACAGAGAATATTATTTTATTTCTATGTAACCATATAGACCAGATTACAGTGAACCACAAAAATTCCCAACAGTAATTTCTCTTTCTAAACCAGAGAATTCCCAGATGCTGAAGAAAATGCGACTTTGTGTCCGCTTGGATCACGACATCCACCCCAAACCAGTTGTACATAAGCATCCAAATGGTATATGAGAAAGAACAAGAGAGTAGAATATGATCAGTTTCCTCCAAACAAGTTTTCTAGAAATGACAAAGCATGTTATTTGGTGCCACTTTTATTCCCCTTCTACATAAGTTGAAAGCTGTGGGGATCCTATTCATCGAGGCCTTCCAACAGAATGCAATAACTTTGATCGGTGTCTTGTTGTCCCATAAAGCTTTGAAGAAATCTGGATGATCCGAATGACCAACCTATGATAACAGTCGATAAGCAGAGCTTACTGAATACACAACTGAGATATCACCCTCCATGCACCAAGAGTCTTGGATTCCCTGTTCTAGTGAAGTCTGTTGTACAACCTGCAATAAGCTTTCAAGGATTTCCTCCTCCCAAGTGAATAATCTCCTTCCTCCAATTCAACCTCCAGCTCCAAACCGCCCCACTTCAGACACCTATTTCGGTCACCTTAGCACCCTTGGACAAGGAAATACTATACAATCTTGAAAACTTAGAATCAAGAGACTCCTCTCCCACCCATAAGTCCTTCCAAAACAAGATATCCCTCGCATCATCTAACTTTCTAACCAAGCCACCTGACAGCCAACCCTTTCTTAGAGAGCCTCTCCCATCTAACATCAGTAAATCCCTCCACCATACTGAATCCGAGCTCGACACAGCACTAAACCTACCCCTAGAACCATACCTCACCTTGACAACCCTGTACCATAACCCATCACCCTCAGTTAGCAGACGCCACCTCCACTTCCCTAATAAAGATAAGTTGAAGCTAAGAAGGTTTCTCACCCCCCCCCCCCCCCCCCCACCCCACCCACACACACACACACACACACACAAAGGAAGCGTCATTGAATTTGAGATAAGGCCTTGATTACTTTTTATGGGGCTCTATAAAACGAAAGGTAATATACCGGAAGACAGGTTAGGATCGCATTCAACAAAATGATTCAGCCCCCCAAGGAGATATGCCTACTCCTCCATCCCTCCAGCCTTGATTTCAGATAATTTACCACTTCCAACCAAGTACTTGATTTCTTTGGATTCGCACCTACAAGGATACCAA
This sequence comes from Sophora flavescens, assembly GCA_030762895.1. Lineage (NCBI taxonomy): Eukaryota > Viridiplantae > Streptophyta > Magnoliopsida > Fabales > Fabaceae > Sophora > Sophora flavescens. Next base: position 93,775,503 of record CM061064.1, on the reverse strand, counting down.
GGAATTTAAAAGGAACCTTGCCTATCTTGTAATTCATGGAAGCCGCCAAACTAACACTGAGTCCATCTCTGTCCTTAACCCCCATAAGATAGCTCTTATGGAAATTCACCTTCAACCTGGAAGCCAATTCAAAACATCTAAGTATCCCCTTCATAACAAAGCAATTTTCAATTGACAACATTCCCAACAAAATAGTATCATCCGTGTATTGTACATGTGAAACAGCCACTTCCTCTAGATTGCTTCTGATAACATAGGGTTCATACATACCCATAGAAATTTCCTTCTTTACCAACCCATCCAGCCCCTCGGCAATAATGAGGAACAGAAAAGGCGCCATAGGATCTCCCTGTCGCAATCCCTTCGACACACAAAATTTTGTTGTCGGGCTACCATTCACCAAAACCGACAAATTGATGAGAGTCTGAGAGAGTGACATGATTAAAAGGCCAAAGTAAGAGAGAGATGAGTAAGACACACTGATAGAGATGAGTCATGAGTGAAGAGCATCATTTTTCATTTTTTATAGCAAAAATACTACAAAATATTAACGTTATTTTATCAATGAGTCATTGTGTGGGTGAGATAGAAATACATGAGATGAATCATGAATGAGGAAAATGAAGAGTCTTTTGTGGAGTTGCTCGCTCAACCTTTTGTATAACTGATTCTTTAACAAATTTTTAAATATTATTAAAATAGGTAGTAAAAAATTTTTGGAAGGTCTAAAGCCCTAACTTTACCAGCTTCTCCCTTGGGCCGGCCCTGGTTTGAAGTTGTAATAAAGTAGAGTAATAGACATTAATTTATCTAGCACAGTAAAAGAAGAGTGATAGACATTTATCAAAATTGAAAAAGTAGTCTGTTTGAGTCAGATTACTTGACTAAATTTTAAATATCATAAATATTTGTGAGTGCGCACGGGAGTTCAACAACACCCATAATATGCTCCCTCTATTTCTCGTTTCTACATACAGGAATGAATCTTTTGGTTGATTGATGAATTTGAGTAAACTGTATGCATTTCTTTTCATTGGGGTAGCTCAAATGGTTAGAGGCTTAGAACTAAGGATTTAAGATGTTGGAGGTTGAATATTCAATCTTTGATAAATGAGAAAAAATTTAATAACTGCCATACTAATATTTGTTTATAAAAAAAAATTTAAGGCTAATCATTTAATAAATATAATTATACTTTGACAGGACATACATGAGGTGATGGAGCGAGCTATGTGAGACGAGTAAGATTTTTTTGATGAATTGAGACGAGTAAGATTAGTACTTTTTTTTTACTGGAGTAAGATTAGTACTTAATTATACTTATTAAGAATAAATATGTAAAACTCTATTTAAAAAATAAGAACATATATAATTTCATATAAAAAAATGTTTTTAACATCATACACCTACGAATACTTATACCGTCCCCCATTGTCTTAAAGTCTATTAAAATAATAATAAATCCTAATTCTTATTATAATTATACATCAGTTTATTTTTTTTTAGTATTGAACTATTGATTAACTTTTGACTTAACCAAATTAAGTTACTTAAAATTGATAAAATTATTTATAACTATTTGATATTTTTATATTAAGAAACCAATAGAGCTTCTGAGCTCAAGAATTTCTGGACACTATGTAGAGATGGAAGAGAAATAGCGAGTTGAATTGGGATTGCAGGGTTTGATTTGAGTATGGATGACAATGTTTAGGGTTTGGGTAGTGTATTATAATACTTATCCTTACATCCGTGTTTTAAAAAATTACCCAAACCCAGGGACAGAACCAGACTTGAATACTTAGGGGGGACCAACTATAAAATTAAACTTATCCAATAAATATATACATAAAATTACATATAAATATTCATAATTATATATTCTAGGGGTGGACAAAAAACGTGCCCCAACCGTAACCCGAGATACCCGGTAGGAAAAACAAGCATATGGGCGGGTGCAAGCGGATAAATGGGACGTCGGTCCAGCTCTTCAGTTTCAGACGGTTTAATGCGGGCGGGCTCGGTTGGAGAAAATAAATTTCATCGAAATCCGAACCCGCCCGAGCTACCATCTAGTGTAGCGTTTTTTCCTATGTTTATTGAATATTGTTGGATGAAAAATGACGAGGATCACTAGGTAATTAACGACTGAGATCCTCTCAAGATGTGTTTTATTTTTCTGACCTCTCTGACTCTCTCCATTCCTAATCTCTCTCAAGTCCCAACGTCTCCACTTCATTTCAGAAGGACATAAGCTTTCTTTCATTGTCCAATCTTTCATTTCTTCACCCTCTCAGTTCTTATGAGATAGAGAGTCACTCCAATCTTTCGTTCTCACTCACTATATCTCTCGTTTCTGACGTTGCAAATAGAGCTCCATATCCGCATCCCCAATCAACAAGTGCTAGATGATTCTTCTGCCACCAGATCTTCCGACGAGTCTTGCCACGAGCAGTGAACTTGATTACCGGCAGCACGCGTCTCCCATGGATCCGATATGTTGGGAATTTGCGTATAAAACAAAATAACACAGCGGAAAAAAATTCCCATCGAAGGATCCTTGCGAATGGTCATGATTCATGGTTAGAAGATTTACCTCTTGAAGCGATGACAATTGATTGAAATCGTCTATCACGAACACCGCACGAACGATGTCTCTAAGGTATCCACACGAGCAGATCCCGTGAACGTCCAACGTCACGAACACGAAGCGTCTCTGCCTCACAGTGCTAGCTTCGAAAACCGAGACCTGCTGCTCACTGTCACTCTCTATGTGCGGCTAGGGTAAAAACCGTGTTGGCAAAATAGCTTAAGTGGTCTACTTATAGTAACACCTCCTTAAGTGAGTTAGTGAGCAGCGTTTGACCTAAGCCCCATGTACTATGCGCTAGGCCCAATAGAAGAGTCCAACTCTCCTCTTAATGCTTCTTTTGATCCGCTCTTATGTGTGTGACCCTATAGGTTCCCAAAACGTTAGTAGTAATATTAAATCCCATTTAATATTACAAACGATGTGAGTATCTAGCAATACATCACTGCCACCTAAGTAGTGAGAAAGTCAGTGATTTGACGAAACCTTTCCGTGACAAATATTCATGTGCATTATTATCCCTTTGTCCATATATCTATATTGAACACAAGACATAGAATGTGTCACCCTTGTATGGTTCAATATCATGTTCCCTGATACCCGAGTAGACTTAACAACAAATGAGGTCAATATCTCATATTGACTCATTTCAAAGACGGACCATGCATTTTACAGTCTCACTATATCGGGGGCCCCATGATATTACTCCTGTTATGTAGGAGGGACAAATTCCATCTAGGTCACTCACATCCCTCTGCATGGCTCGTGGTATGCCCAATGACCGTCTTTATAATCATCCTATTACAGATGACGTTTGACGATATTAAAGCACACGACTCCTCGTGTAGGGATCGTAGCGATTTCAGGTCGAAGGATTGCATACACCATTGTCACTATGAGAACTACTTATGACACTCACACAACGCTCTATGTAGTGTTCTCATGGTGGGTCAATCCAGTACATCATTACTCTAATGTGTACCTATGTGGCGACTCGATATCTCATATCCATGACCCGTGAGATATGGTCATCAGTCTGCACACATAATAGTCTCAATGTATTATTATTGTCCTTATTAATAAAATACTTGACTACGGATATTTAAGAATAGGATTTCATTGTTCAATAGTGTCTCACGATCAAGTCATGTACTTGATATTCTATTAAACTGAAATTTCTATTCTAAGGACTTTATTATGTTTAAACAAGTAACACAATAAATTGGAATGCCTCATATCATATATATATATATATATATATATTTATATATATATATATATATATATATATATATATATATATATAATGGCAAGATACAAATGTAAGTCTTAGAAATACACTGGCTTCTAGGGCTTACACCAACAATCTCCCACTAGCACTAGAGCCAATCAGGCATAAATCTAATGCCCATCGATCCAGTGTGACCTTCGTGCTTCTGTTGAGCATGAGGTTTCGTAAGTGGGTCAGCAACGTTATCAAGTGTTGGTACTCTGCATATTTTCACATCTCCTCTATCGATAATCTCTCGAATGAGATGGAAGCGCCTAAGTATATGTTTGGATCGCTGATGAGATCTAGGTTCCTTAGCTTGTGCAATGGCCCCATTGTTATCACAATAGAGATCAATGGGGTCCATAATACTAGGAATTGTACCAAGCTCAGTAATGAACATCCTGATCCAAACAGCCTCCTTTGCTGCATTGGAGGCGGCAATATACTCGGCCTCTGTAGTAGAATTGGCGACTGTCTCTTGCTTTGAACTCTTCCAGCTCATCGCCCCGCCATTCAGGCAGAACACATAACCAGATTGCGATCTGGAATCATCCTTATCGGTTTGGAAGCTAGCATCGGTGTAACCTTTTACAACAAGCTCTTCCTCGCCTCCATATACCAAGAACGAATCCTTAGTTCTTCTCAAGTACTTAAGGATGTTCTTGACATTAGACCAGTGACTTTCACCGGGATCAGACTGGTACCTGCTCGTTATGCTTAAAGCATATGATACATCTGGTCGAGTACATAACATGGCATACATGATAGATCCAATTGCAGATGCATATGGAATCTTATTCATGCGATCCCTTTCTTCTTGAGTGGAAGGGGATTGTGCCATTGATAGGCATATACCATGTGACATAGGCAAGAGTCCTTTCTTGGATTCATGCATGTTAAAGCGTCTCAACACTTTGTCTATGTATGTACTCTGACTTAGGCCAAGCAATTTCAGCGATCTATCCCTATAGATCCTGATTCCCAATACATAGGTAGCTTCACCCAAATCTTTCATAGAGAAGCAATTCCCTAACCATGTATTTACATTTTGTAGTGTAGGGATGTCATTTCCAATGAGTAATATGTCATCTACATATAACACCAGAAAAACAACAATGCTCCCACTAACCTTCTTGTAGACACAAGGTTCATCTTCATTTTTGATGAATCCGTACTGTCTTACAGCATCATCAAAATGAAGGTTCCAACTTCTGGAAGCTTGCTTCAATCCATAGATTGATCGCTGCAATTTACATACCTTTCCGGCATCCTCTGAAATGCCAAAGACTTCAGGTTGTGTCATGTACACATCCTCAAGAAGCTTTCCATTAAGGAAAGCAGTTTTGACATCCATCTGCCATATCTCATAATCATGGTATGCAGCGATAGCAAGTAAGATCCAGACGGATTTAAGCATCGCAACAGGTGAAAAGGTCTCATCATAGTCGACACCATGAATTTGCTTGAAACCCTTAGCGACCAATCGCGCCTTAAAGGTGTGTACCTTACCATCCATGTCAGTTTTCTTTTTGAAAACCCACTTGCACCCTATGGGTTTCACCCCTTCAGGTGGCTCTACCAAGGTCCATACCTGGTTGGTGTACATGGAATCCATCTCAGATTTCATGGCCTCAAGCCACTTCTCAGATTCTGGGCCAGTGATGGCCTCCTGGTAAGTCACAGGCTCATCTTGATCCATGAGCAATACATCACCTTGTGGAGTCATGAGAAATCCATATCTCTCAGGCTGGTGACGTATCCTGTTAGACCTATGTTGGTCTTGTGCTCTCTGGAGCGAGAGTTGTTCCTCCACAGCATTTTGTGAAGGTTGCTCATGTTCCACCAATGGTAGGTCACTACTCTGTGATTCTTGAATTTCTTCAAGTTCTATCTTCCTCCCACTGGTTCCTATGGAGATAAACTCCTTTTCTAGGAATACACCAAGCCCTGGGACAAACACCTTGCCTTCGGAAGGATTATAGAAATAGTACCCCTTGGTTTCTTTGGGATACCCCACAAAGAAGCATTTATCAGATTTGGGATCAAGCTTATTAGAAACTTGACGTTTTACGTATGCTTCACAACCCCAAATCTTCATAAAAGACATGCTGGGTCGTCTACCAGTCCATATCTCATATGGTGTCTTTTCTACCGTTTTGGATGGAACACGGTTAAGTGTAAAAGCTACTATTAACAGAGCATGTCCCCAGAAAGAGTTTGGAAGGTTTGCATGACTCATCATAGACCGAACCATGTCCAACAAGGTTCGATTTCTCCTCTCGGAAACACCATTCCATTGTGGTGTTCCAGGTGGAGTGAGTTGAGATAAAATTCCACACTCTCTCAGTGATCATCAAACTCTAGGATCAAATATTCACCACCTCGATCTGATCGAAGAGTTTTAATATTTTTACCAAGTTGGTTTTGTACCTCATTTTTGAATTCCTTGAACTTTTCAAAGGATTCCGATTTATGTTTCATAAGATACACAAATCCATATCTACTGAAATCATCAGTGAATGTGATGAAGTACCGAAAACCACCTCTAGCTAATGTGTTTAGGGGTCCACATACATCGCTATGTATAAGACCCAAAAGATCGTTAGCTCTTTCACCTTTTTCGCTGAATGGAGCTTTAGTCAACTTTCCCAATAAACAAGACTCACATATCTCATATGATTCATAATCAAATGAGTCCAAGAGTCCATCTTTATGGAGCTTCGAAATGCGCTTCTCATTTATATGGCCTAAACGACAATGCCAAAGATAAGACGGGTTCAACTCATTTGGTTTGAACCTTTTAGTATTTATGTTATAGATGGGCATTTCAAGATCAAGGACATAAAGCCCATTACTCATGTGTGCACTAGCATAGAAAATATCATCCAAATAAATAGAACAACTTTTGTTCTTTATTATAAAAGAAAAACCAATCTTGTCCAAATAAGAAACGGAAATGATATTCCTGCTAATTGCAGGCACAAAATAACAGTTCTCTAACTGAATAGTAAGCCCAGTGGGCAAAGTCAATACATAAGTCCCTACAGCTAAAGCAGCAACCTTTGCTCCATTTCCAACTCGTAGATCGACTTCGCCCATTGCCAATGGTCTACTCCTGTTTAGATCATGCACATTTGTAAAAATGTGATAACCACATCCAGTATCTAATACCCATGATGCATAAGTAGATAAATTGACTTCTATAACAAACACACCTGAAGTGGAAGTCTCACTTCCCTTCTTCTTGATTTCTTCCAAGTATTTTGGGCAGTTCCTCTTCCAATGTCCGGTCCGACCACAATGGAAGCAATTGCCTTCCTTAGCCACACCACTCACAGGCTTGAAGCCAGAAGTACTGGGCTTGATCTTGTTGATGGTCTTGCCCTTGCCCTTGCCCTTTTGATTGTGTGTGGGCTTCTTGGGCTGCTTCTTGCTATTTCCAGCCCGGACCATCAAAATGGCCTTCCCCTTTCCTTTGTTAATATTTTGTTCAGCAGTTCTCAACATGCTCAACAATTCTGGCAAAGGTTTGTCAAGATCATTCATATTATAGTTCATGACAAACTGACTATAGCTCTCAGGCAACGATTGCAGAACTAAGTCGGTGGCCAACTCTTGGCCTAAAGGAAATCCCAGTCTCTCGAGATTCTCAATGTACCCGATCATCTGGAGTACATGAGGACTCACAGGGCTTCCTTCTGCCAATTTACACTGGAAAAGGGCTCTGGAAACTTCGAACCGCTCATGCCTTGCTTGCTCTTGGTAGAGCAGCTTGAGGTGCACGATCATATTGTACGCCTCCATGGTCTCGTGTTGCTTTTGCAGCTCAGAGGTCATGGTAGCAAGCATAAGACAGCCGACGTCTAAGGCGTCATCCTGATGCTTCTTATAAGCATCCCTATCAGCCCTAGGAGCACTTGAAGCCGGTGGCTCCTCAGGAATAGGCTCCTCAAGAACATACAACTTTTTCTCATGTTTGAGGACAATCCTCAAGTTTCTGTACCAGCCCAGAAAATTTGTTCCAGATAGTTTGTCCTTCTCAAGGACGGATCACAATGACAGGTTACTTGATGTGTTTGATGCCATGGTAATCTACAGAGATAAATATGCAAAATATAAGTATCATGCCATGAAGTTATTTAATAAGGCCTTTAATTAAATACGCCTCCCACTATTTTACTCAAAACAATGACCCTCATCATTGATTTGGAAAATCCTGTTGGAAGATTTTCTAGTGGGCCAAGATCCATATTTCACCTAGCTTTAAGTTAGCTTTGGCTGATCACTCAAAATTCGGTTATATAGGTAGGAAACACTTTCCGATTGCATCTCATGCAACTCTTGGACAGTTGGGTGAATAACTCTTATTCTAATCCATCACATGGACTAAAGCCCAACTTTTAAGCCTCTAAGCCTTTCAATCCTATTGAAGTTGGCTTAGTTAAGTCAGATCCAATGGATAGCAGTTGAACATTACATTTGTCCCATCGCGTCTTACTAGTATAGATAAAGGTACCCTGCTTTGGCGGACCCACACTTAATCGATCATAGTCTTGACGAGTGCCATGCATTGGAAGGCCTTTAAATGTGACTTAATATTTCCTTTTGAGGGATTTGATTAAAATTTGATCTCATCATTTGTTAAACTCTTTAACTTACTATTTACATACATGCATCTCATACATATATTAGTTAAACCCCTTTTAACATACTATATACATACATGCATCTCATACATATATAAGGCAAATAAATGTGATATGGTTATGGCCCCCTAACGCATTGATTCTCCCAAGCCAATGAGAGAATCTAAACTGAAACCTAGGAGCGTCCAGGCTTCTCCAAGCATGATCTCCCACAGGATAACGTCTTCTTGTCTCCATCATTACATTACATAAACAGAAACCTCATTTTACATATGAGGGGAGTGAGATGAGAAAAGAATATACATATGGAATATAAGAGAAAGGCACGGCACGCAGGTCATATTTCAAAATATAAACCAAAAGATTAAAGGACTAAGGTCATAACCATTCACCATACATTACCAAATAAATAGTAACAACCAATAATAATACACAATTATTATTATTATTATTTTTATTAATTAGAGATTTCAAAATATGAATTTTGAAAACATAACATATATATAATAAATCACATTTATTGTAATTGATGTTACTATAAATCACATTTATTGTAATTGATGCTACTATAAATCACATTTATTGTAATTGATGTTACTATAAATCACATTTATTGTAATTGATGTTGTTATTAAATGGTGACATAAAAGATTTCAAAAATTGAATTTCGAAATAACACACTACGTAGAGGTAGCATGGGGTTCCCGCTTCCTTGGCGGCTAGGGCTTCAACCTCTCAACCCTAAAACCGCAAGGCCCGTGAACACTTCACGCTGCAAGGAACGGCGGCTATGGTTTCAACCCTTGGAACCTCAGCCGCAAGAACATGAACTTTTCATGTTTGACACCCTTTAACGCCTCCAACAGAGAACTGAAACCGATCATGTTTAACATCAACACTTGACGCCATCGCAGAACATAATAAGGATTCCAGAACCAATGTACATATCGCATATATATACATAAATATGCTATAGACGCATATATCATATACATACGAAAATTACAGAAACAAGGTTTAGCAAAAACGGATGCAAACGATTTTCAGAAAACAATTTTCAGAAAAACGATTCACATTATTAACATGTTATCATACATAACAGGTAAACCACGTAACAGAATCATGGTTTCACAAGCGGCTCTGATACCACTGTTGGGAATTTGCGTATAAAACAAAATAACGCAGCGGAAAAAAATTCCCATCGAAGGATCCTTGCGAATGGTCATGATTCATGGTTAGAAGATTTACCTCTTGAAGCGATGACAATTGATTGAAATCGTCTATCACGAACACCGCATTTAACGATGTCTCTAAGGTATCCACACGAGCAGATCCCGTGAACGTCCAACGTCACGAACACGAAGCGTCTCTGCCTCACAGTGCTAGCTTCGAAAACCGAGACCTGCTGCTCATTGTCACTCTCTATGTGCGGCTAGGGTATAAACCATGTAGGCAAAATAGCTTAAGTGGTCTACTTATAGTAGCACCTCCTTAAGTGAGTTAGTGAGCAGCGTTTGACCTAAGCCCCATGTACTATGCGCTAGGCCCAATAGAAGAGTCCAACTCTACTTTTAATGCTTCTTTTGATCCGCTCTTATGTGTGTGACCCTATAGGTTCCCAAAACGTTAGTAGTAATATTAAATCCCATTTAATATTACAAATAGTGAGCGGTATCTAGCAATACATCACTGTCACCTAAGTAGTGAGAAAGTCAGTGATTTGACGAAACCTTTCTGTGACAAATATTCATGTGCATTATTATCCCTTTGTCCATATATCTATATTGAACACAAGACATAGAATGTGTCACCCTTGTATGGTTCAATATCATGTTCCCTGATACCCGAGTAGACTTAACAACAAATGAGGTCAATATCTCATATTGACTCATTTCAAAGACACCATGCATTTTACAGTCTCACTCTATCAGGGGGCCCACAGATATTACTCCTGTTATGTAGGAGGGACAAATTCCATCTAGGTCACTCACATCCCTCTGCATGGCTCGTGGTATACCCAATGACCGTCTTTATAATCATCCTATTACAGATGACGTTTGACGATATTAAAGCACACGACTCCTCATGTAGGGATCGTAGCGATTTCAGGTCGAAGGATTGCATACACCATTGTCACTATGAGAACTACTTATGACACTCACATAACGCTCCATGTAGTGTTCTCATGGTCGGTCAATCCAGTACATTATTACTCTAATGTGTACCTATGTGGCGACTCGATATCTCATATCCATGACCCGTGAGATATGGTCATCAGTCTGCACACATAATAGTCTCAATGTATTATTATTGTCCTTATTAATAAAATACTTGACTAAGGATATTTAAGAATAGGATTTCATTGTTCAATAGTGTCTCACGATCAAGTCATGTACTTGATATTCTATTAAACTGAAATTTCTATTCTAAGGACTTTATTATGTTTAAACAAGTAACACAATAAACTGGAATGCCTCATATATATATATATATATATATATATATATATATATATATATATATATAATGGCAAGATACAAATGTAAGTCTAAGAAATACACTGGCCTCTAGGGCTTACACCAACACAATATGCCACCACCACACGCGTCTCCGACCAGCTCTGCGCCAGATCTGTATTAAGCTGTGTTGTTCTTCTCATCCGCTCTCCCACCATGCCTGTCTGTTCTGGTCCGCTGCTTGGTTCAGATCTGCTTGGTAGTTGCAGATCTGGGTTAGATCGAAGGTCCCTACCTCAAGGAGATCTCATAAAAATGATGAGGACGACGCCGAGATCTGTTCAAGTAGATGATGCTGCTGTCTTCAACGAAGTTTGATGTTTATCTGTTGTAATGTTTTGTTTTTCATGTGTTTTCTAATGATTTTGTTGTAAAAGTTTGGATTTTTATGTGTTTTTTTCTGATTTTGTTGAAAGTTTCGATTCTTATCTGTTTTCTTCTGATTCTGTTTTTAAAGTTTGGATTTTTATGGCATTTTTTCTTCTGATTCTGTTGAAACCTTGGATTTGCATGGCTTTTGTTCCTCTGGTTCTTATCCCCTCTTGCAATTTATGTATCAATTTCTTTGGATCCAAAACCGTATCAACCCACCCTCGTCCACCCACCACCCGCCGACCCGCCACCCGTCAAATTTGACGAGGTGAACGGACGGGAATGGGTCTCATAGATAGATGGTCGGTTTGGTTCGAAATGGGCATTTTGGGCCCGAATCCAACCAAATCCGACCGATGTCCAGTCCTAATATATTCCAAAATGTTAATTACATTAGCAATCTTTCATTCAAAAATAATAATAAATTATTAATCTATCAAAACACAAAATGTCTCTTGTACATGTCACAAAATTCATTTATAGTTAAATTTACACTAAAACTTTACATCAATTTCATTTTCAATGCATATTATCAAACAATTAGTTAAAAATGCATCTTCCATCTTGTTGCAAAATATAGTTTTGACTATATTCATAACTAAAAAAGATTGGTCCATAGTGAGGAAGTGCAAGAATAAGAATTATAATTCTATACACAATAAAATAAACTTCTATGTTATATTTTTTTTAACAACCAACACATAAAATTGTTAAATTTATACTATTAATACTCCCAACAAATTTAAAATTTTAGGGGGGGCACATGAATAGTTCCATCCCTGCCCGTACCCGGACCCATATTTGTTTGGGTAGCAACTTTAATACCCACATTCTTACTTGCTTGGTACCTACTCTTATCCGCACTCATTACCCGCATTTTTATTAACTATAAAAAATCAATAAATTATAAATTACTTAGATTAAAAATACCCTCGCGATCACTTGTTACACTATCAAGTTGTGTGAGAATAATAGAAAAAATAGGAAAATAGTTGCTTTCGGATTCTTTAAATTTATCACTCCGTATGGATTTTTCACCTATGATTAGGAAAGTAAACAACCGAAATTAAAAAAATAACTCCGTTGATAAATCCAAAATACAAACCATAAAAAATGTATAATAACATGATTGGAGAACAACATATATGTAACGACATTTATAAGAAATTTGTACATACTTGAAAATATGATAAGAAAGTGATAATGTCAAAAGGTGAGAAAATAAATATATAATTTACTTAACCTAGGTTACATTTTACTTAATTTTTAATTTAATATTATATATGTGATAAATGTGCGGGTATGGGGTGGGATGGGTATTGGAGTACCCGTACCCACACCCATACCCATTAAATTTTTCGAGTAATTACCTACCCCCATATCCATGCCCATTAAGTGGGTGATTATCCTACCCATCATGCATGAAATTTGAGGATGCCCATTGGGTCCAATACCCATTGTCATCCCTATACTTGAGGTAAGTCTTGTTTGATATGCATTGAAAGTATAAAGATTTTATACACTTTTAACCAATCATAAATTGATATATCATTAAAAATGTCTAACTCTTATCATAAATACCTTACGAGTAAGGTGTTCCATTGTTTGGATTAGATAAAAGATGATGGAATGAAATGGAAAGCAATGGAACCCATTCCATTCTATTTCATTATCTGTCTACTTTTCTTCTCTCCCAATTTGGGGGGAATGTGATGGAAACCAAAAATCAAAGCTTTATAAAATTAGAAAATTATTATTATGTCCTTACACTGCTGCTCCTTTATCACTCATTACCGTTTACTTTCAATCATCAATCACCGCTCCTGCTGCACTCTCTCATCCACCTGCTCCGCTCCTCCTTTATCAATCTCACGTATAAGATGATTTGTGATCGACTGATAGTGTAAAATTTTTTGTATTGATAGTATATCAAAAATAAACTCTTAAACTATTTTGATTTAAAATTTCTGAATTTTATATTGACAACATAAAAAGTTAAAAACTTTACGTGAAATCATATTATCATATTAATTAACATATACATTTATGGGTGGAAACTAAAAAAAAAAAAACTGAGTGAAATGCAATTTATTAATAAAAACAAATCACAGAATTCTATATTTGAAGTAATTATGTTTATCCGAAAATTTCTTTAAGATATTTTTTATTTACTAAAATTAATTGTATGACTATTATGTTGTATTTCTTTTTTTTTATTATTTTTTTTATAATCTTATTATATATATTGATTCCTTATGAATGTACAAATATGTGCCTTGTAACACTCTAGTTTTTACACATGTGATTAATTATTTTATTTGGATGTTTATGTTTATTTTTGTTTATGTGGTTTAGTTGAGTAATTTAATTACTCTTTTAAAATTATTTGATTAGGTGCATTAGCACTGTCTTATTTCAGTGTGTGCACGCTTACTAGACAATAATATTATGTTATTGTCACTGTTAGTATTTATTTAGAAAAATATTTTAAATGATATGATTAAAAGAAAACTATTTTCATGTTTTACTCTATTTAATTTTAGATTTGAAAATAAATTGGTTTCACACTAATCGGAGATTAATGTTGGACCGTGGATTTTCTTAGTTGATCAATTCAACTATCAATCTTTACTCTAATACAAATATTGATATTATATTTGTGTCACTCATTATTTTTAGATCCAAGGATCAATATTAATTTTTTTATAAACCCAATCTCAACCACTTATTTTGTACCTAACCATTAATTACTTGAAAAGTTAATAAAAAGAAATCCAAGTCCCTCCCCTTCCCGTATATGCGCGCGTCACACCCCCCTCCCCACACCTATTTTCTTTCATTTCTTCTACTTCGTTTCTTCTTCAACCTCATGGCATAACCCTCTTCTTCTTCCCTCCCCATAACCTCATCATCTTCTTCTTGCTGCTCCAGATCGCACCGTCGCCCTACACCCCACCGGAATCGCGCTCGACCGTCGCGCGGGGAGGAGGACAATCGCGTGTCTGTTTCGCGTCCTCCCCCATGAGAAACGCCACCCCCGTCGCGGGGAGCTTTCCTGACCGTCGCCAGCCCTCCTCCAGTCACCGTTCGATGGTGCTACGAAGGGAGAAGACGATTGCAAGTTCGGATCTTGCTGGGTGTAACACCCCCCTTGGGCATTACTTTGTAAACACGTGCGGAAATGAATTTTAAAGGGGAATTTCGCTCGTTGCTTTCAGAAATTAATTTATATAAATATATAAGCACCACAAAACGGGTATAAAGTTTGTTAAATGCGGTTACGGTAAAATTTAAACCTGTTTTGAAATAGTAACATCAGATTTTCACCTATCATGGTACATATTCTGGTCATATATAGACCATTTGTTATACGACCCAAAACCTAAGCCGTGACTGGCGCACAGACTTACAAATCTAGTCTGGCAAACCTAATTATTTTCGAAATGTACTTAAATAAAAAGCTTGAATATTTTTACAAAAATTTTGACAGAGTCTCCTCTGTAATTGCAACATCCCAAGATAGAAACACCTGTTGAAATATTTCCATTTTTGTCCCAGAAATTCCAGTCATACAAGAAAACATAAAGACGGTATTTTTCTGAAAATATATACATCAACAAATACCTGACCAAAATGAAAGATTTTAAATTTTTCATCCAAAAGAAGGGCTCTCCGAGCCATTTACATTCCATCCAAAAATAAAGGCTCTCCGAGCCATAAACGCACATACTAACATTAATCAACATCGTCTCAAACCCTAAGCTGGTCGTTCTAAAAGATATTCGTGGGTAAGACCCCTATGGTTCTTACCATTATACCTGACATTATACATCTTCCAGGATTGGGAATAATATCCCCGAGCGAAACTGGAAACCTCTCCTGTATCTTCTGTACACGTGTACTAAGGTACAACAACAAAACCAGAAAACCCATACATGCAAGGGTAAGATACCAATATATGGATTTAAATACGATAACCACATGCATGACTCTCAATCACCATTTAACATGAATATTCAAAGATAAACAATATATTTATCAAAGGGTTTCATACCCGACAGTCGTACCCGTTTTAAAAAAACCATGACACTTCAATATTCCACAACTAACTTTGAGACCTAATCTCCGGAGCTCCAACCAACAAATAAATGAGCTGATCAGGCTCTAGTTGCCAATTAAGGCAGAATCAATGCCCGATATGGCAAAGTTCTATTGACCATTCCACAGTCCAACTCAAGGCAAAGTGGTGACTACATATAGCACATGATCTACTTGGTCGTATATCCATCAAGGCACAGTGACGCAAACTGCACGAATACTTGCCATCAAGCATTCAAGTCCTATGCAAAGGCACGTCTGCCCTGTAATGCATGTAAAACATTTTGTTCTCATTGTTTTCTTTGTGATCAATCTTTAGGTGTCGGAGCTAAAAGTCTCACGACTAAATCACCAATTTAAACTTTCAAGTTTAATACCTCATTCCAAAATAACTGACTCCCAGTCAAAAGGTGTGCAAATCACGAAATCCAGACCGATGCACCAGTCTTGGACGCGTAGATTTTAGTGCACAAAACCAAATATACGGTTTATAGGACATTGTAGTCCATAATTTCCACTTCGGACCCCAGGCCCATATCTTAGAACTCTAGACCTGACGTCTCGGTTGCTAGGTTCGTTTAAACCATTTTCGTTCCGTGAAATACAAAACAAAACCAAAGTTTCCTCAACTTATCCCAGTTGACGGAAATAATACCATTGTGTAAAACTAGTTTACAGAAATCCTTTTCGTTTGAAATTCATTTATAAAACCATCAAATCATAGAGAAATTCATTTTTCTCAAATCCTTTTTCTTTTGAAAACTCCTTTTTCCGTAACAACTCCAAATCCTCGTAAAATTATTTCCAACTCATTTCTATTTGAAATAATAAAATTGTTCCTCATAGATTTCATTATCAAATACTTTTCCAAAGTATTTTTCGTTGGAAATAAAGTCATTTGTAAATCAAATGATTTTCACTTTTACAAAAATTCTTCATAATCATTATTAAAATATCCTTGACACTTACATTTCTTAGAATAACTTTTCATCTTATTTTTGAATTTGTTTGGAAAAGACAACGTAACTGAAATATTTTCAAGATGTCGTCCTGACAATTTACTCATAATTCACTCTTTTCTCCAAAACATCATCAAATGTAAATACTTTCAATATTTTTCTTCCATAAATCAAATCCTTTGAATTCCTCCTCAATCTTTTTCAACGCTTTTATCTTTAATTTAATTGAGCACTGACCAATGTCAGGCTTCTCATTCAATCAACCATCCAACAGATAATCCATACATAGCAAATATCCATATATCACAGTATAATCATGCTTTCACAGAAAACATTAAAAACCACATAACAATCATATAACAATTTAATTTGACACCACACATCAAAACAAATAAACTCAAATATGACACACAATTAGCATGCAGTTACCGAAAATCCCTTAGGCAGTCTCCCCTTACCTTTGAAGACAAGAATAAGATCACTCATTCCGGGTTCCTCTAATACTTCGCAACGCTTACAACAACTTCGAGATAGCTCCAAAAATGTATTCTCTACTCCTCCAACCATGACAGTCACATCCACATAGATGGAAAATGGTCATCAACATAGCCAATAGCAAGCACAACCAAAAATCAGAAACTTATCATCACAAAACATAAGTTTGTACCACTTAAATAATTAATTCAACTAAGTAAACGATATTGGTTTTTCATTTAAAATAATCGGGGTTTTAGAGTTAACTAGGAATTTGGGAAAAACCAATTTTAATCAATCAATATGTAATTAGGCTAGGGAACTACAAATTAACAACTCTAATTACATTAAAACATAATCAAAATTGAGAAGCCAACGTGATTTGACTAATGTTTCAAATTGGGAAGTTTGGGGTTTTAATTGAAACTGGGGAAAATGAGATTTACTCACAGAAACACGAAATTGATTTGTCAAAACTTAAATTAACAGTCCTAATTTCATGATTGCATGGTTAATTTTACCAATCATAACCAATTTCCATAAAAATCAAATTGGGGCTTTAGGGTTCATAACCTAAATTGGGAAAATTTCATTCTAATTAAAGAATCATGAAATCAGTTCAAGAAATCACTAATGCAACAACTCAATTGATTACAAACATAATTAATTTCATGCTTAACAACTAAAATCAAAATCTTAGGGTTAGGGTTTCCAAAATCAATTTGGGGTTTTTACAAAATAGAAGAGATTACGGGTTAAACACTTAACCAAAGTGAGGAGAAGAGAACGTGGTGGTTGGATGGCCAACCGGCATGGCGGCTGACGGCCCAGACGCAGCGGCAAAGACAGGGACGTGTTTTCTGGGACATTCAAGAACAAAGGGACAAGTTTTTAGAAATAAAGGAAGAAGGTTTAGTAACCCAGGGTGGCAGAACCACCATCAACAGCGGCTGAGAACACTCACCTCGACGACTCACTGTGGCGGAGATGGTTCTTTGCGCGGCTGCAGAGGCGAACGTGTGCAGGTGGTGCGTCTTCCCTTCTCTGCGGCGACGAGCGGCAGCCGACGAGCTCCCAGAGGCGGCGCACGATCGAGTTCGTGAAGGGAGAAGGGAGGAGATGACCTTGGAGTGGGAGGAGGTTTTGGTGTTTGAGGAAGAAGAAGAAGAAGAAGAAAGAAAGGAAAGAAAGAAAGAAAGAAAAAAAAAGAAGAAGAGAATGGGTGGGCGTCAGAGTACGGGAGTGGGAGATATAATGAGGAAAAAAATTTTGTGATTTGTAATAGTAGGTACAAAATGAATAGTAAATATTGAGCCTAAAAATAAATATGTTTTTGACTTTTTGATTTAAAAATAATGGTTGACAATTATATACTTTCAAATTTTAAATTAGAGTCAAGATTGATAGTTGATCTGATCAACTAAGAAAATCAACAGTCCAAAATTAATCTTCGATTAATGTCAAACCAAAATAATTTTAACTCTAAAATTAAATAGAATAAATATATAACAATAATTTTCTTCCAATCTCATTATTACAAATATTTTTTTTCTTAACAAATACTCATAGTGAAAATCACATAATAGTATTGTCTAGTAATTGTGCCTATACTGATATAAGACAGTATTAATGCACTCAAAAAAATAAATTTTAAATGAGTAATTAAAATTACTAAAACCAAATCACAAAAAAATAAACATATACAGATATTTACTATTATTGAAGAATAGTAAAAATCGGGGTGTTACATTGGGTCGTCTTTGTCGTTGCGAAACAGAGCTCCACCGCTGCTGCTGTCGTGTCGTCGGAGCCGTCGCAACCCTGTTTAGTCGCCGTTTCCTCTCATATTCACCTTGGGTAAGTGTTTTACCCCTAATCTCTTCTCTTTTGTAATTTCCCAAATCAGTTTGCAAACCGTAACCCTAGCTCTTTGATTTCATGTTGTAATCTGAAATTAAACTTGTTTTTATGCAATTGAGACTATCAATTGATGTTTTCCTAAATTAATTTCATGATTCGATGAGTGAAACTCGTTTTCCCCAAATTTGATTTAGGAGCCCTAAGCCCAAATCTGACTTTATTTTGAAGTTGTCACAATTTTGTGAATTAACTATGAATTAATGAAATAATGACTCTTAATTGATGATTTATAAGTTTAGTTTCATGATCCTTTAATCAACACAAAGTTTCCTCAAATTGTATTATGAACCTTAAGCCCCAAACATGATTTTCTTTGAAAATGGCTCTGTTTGGTGAGATTAAGTGTTTAGATCAACTTAGAGTGTGTGTTTGATAATGAGTAATTGAGTCCTTGATTTTCTAGTTGTTGCAAATTGTTTGGATTCCCTCGTTGGGATGGTTGTTGTGATGGTCATGCTTGGAGAAGCATGATTTACTTTATTGGGAGCTAACAAGAGTTATCTGCGCATGTTGCAAGGTGTCAAAGGAAAATCGGAATACCCAGAAGATGATCTTTCACTTGTCATCAAGAGGCAAAGGGACACTACTACAAAAAAGGGCTTTAATAGCACACATTCAATAGCGTTTTAATAATAAACGCTACTTAAAAATAGACGGAAGGCTTTTAATACCGTTTTTTCAAGGAAGCGCTATTTATTCCTTATCCTAAGACAACGCTCCCTAAAGGAAGCGCTATTGAATGTTTATGGATAGGAATAGGTAGCGCTTCCTTGAAGAAGAGCTATCTTAGAGTAATGAATAGATAGCGTTTCCCCAAGGGAGCGCTATCTATTCCTTATCAAAGATAGTGTTTCTCTGGGTAAATGCTATCTATTCTTTTCCAAAAATAAAAAAACCCGTTCACTCCCACTCATCTTTTCCCCCTCATTCTAAAAATTCGTCAGACCTGGTTCCCAATACACCTATCTCATCACTCTTAAGGTTGTATGAAAATGAAAATGAGGAACTATTGTAATCAAAGTTGTATGCAAATTTCTCCATGATTTGTGTCCTCCCACAGCCATCACACGTCCCCCTTTCCTACTGCAAATCTCTGGTTCATTTCTCTCCTTCGCCCAAATCTCTGGGTCTTCGCCCCTTTCCTTCAACCACCCACAAATCCCTCTTCTTCGTCGCCCCTTTCACTTTCCCTTCCGGCAGTGCAAGAACAATCTCCAGTTACTCCGGCAGCACGACGATGGCAGAGGGATCCAACACAACGAACTCGAGTTTACCTCTTCCATAGCTCTACCATCTCAGATCTACCACTCTTCGGCCACATCCCCTCAAATCTCCCTCAATCTCGACAAATCCGGCGGTGCATGGACGATCTCCGGCCACTCCAACGGCACAACGTTGGTGTCCATCACGAACACAAGCACGCACGCACCCTGGAGGTTGGAGCCAACGGGCTCATACATTACATAGTACCCTATAGCAATAGCAATAGCAATAGCTCGTGTGTTGCCCCATTTACTGTACTTTCAAGTTCCAACTTTGAGAATCTCTCCCTCTTCTAGGTATCGCGTTGAACTTACGCTTCTTCCGAGGTTTCTGTGATTTCTTTAAAACTCATGGCCGCATGGTCTTCCAGAAAGTTACTCAGAGATTTCTTCCACAAAAGGATAGTTTCCAATTCATATCATCTCTCCTAACATCGCTCACCATTCCAAGAAAGTATGTCTTTTCATTTCATCCCTTATACATGTTCCTTCCCTAACATTATTATGCATTGTCTTCTTCCTATTTTGCAGGGTGCACATTGAAGTGAATGAGCTCTTTAGGTTAATGGATTGAAAGATCTTATAGATAATTAATGAAAACTTATTCAAGAAAATATGCATTATGTGTATGCTGTGATTGAGTTTCTAGTTTACATGTACATGTAACTTATCTGGTTATTGATTCTATCACTAGTTAATTATACATTCAACTATATTAACTTCTCTGTAAATTTACTTACCATCGTTACTTTCAATTGCAGGGAAGGTTGCTCACAGGAGCTACCATAGGTCTACTTATAGCGGGTGGAGCTTATGTGAGTACTGTGGATGAAGCTACTTTCTGGTACTTCATTTGGGAGTTTGAGTGGTGTATGCATTTTATTTTATTTTTTTGCTTCTCTAATTGTGCTTTTAATGTATTATATTATTATATTATTTCTTTTTTCATTGAAAGGAAAAACAAACTCTTTGTGTACTCATATGCTTTAGCTGCTTCTCAGTTGTAAATATATTCGTCTACAAGTTATAATATGCAGATTACAGAATGAATAAGTAATTTCACTAATGAAAAATTGATTTATAATGGTTGATTTCAAAATGAAACGGATACCTCAGAAATGAATGATCCAAATTTTGAGTTATCTTCTCTGCAGTGGATGGTTATTCTCAGCAAGAAAACTTGTAAATCCTTTTTTCGCTCTATTGGATCCAGAGTTTGCGCACACACTAGCTGTCTCGGTCGCAGCTCGTGGCTGGGTTCCCAGGGAGAAGAGGCCCGACCTATCAAGCTTAGGGCTAGAAGTTTAGGGAAGAAAGTTCTCCAACCCATTAGGCCTTGCTGCAGGCTTTGATAAAAGTGTTGTGGCTGTAGATGGTTTACTTGGTTTGGGTTTTGGCTTTGTGGAAGTTGGCTTTGTTACTCCTGTCCCCCAAGATGGCAATCCGAAGCCTCGTATCTTCAGGTTGCCATGTGAAGAGTATGAGTTTGTACTTTGTTTCTTTATTATTCTGCTTCTGATTAATAGTTTTTATCTGTTTTATCTTTTCTTTTTGACTTTTGAATTTCTTTAATATAACATTGCAGAAGGTTTTTGGAGATGTGAAAGTTGTTACTTTTGATAGGATGGACTTTTTAAAGTTTGTTTGTGTTATCTATATTGCAGTGCTATTATAAATAGATGTGGCTTTAATAGTGAGGAAATTGTTGTTGTTGCAAAGCGTTTGGATGCTCAACATGGTAAGAGGAAATTAAATGAAACCTCTAGCCGTTTAACATCTTCCAATAATGAAGTCAAACAGGGTGGAAAAGCTGGCCCTGGCATTCTTGGTGTCAATCTTGGAAAGAAAGGATTTGGAGCAGAATTGTAACTTGACTGATTGCTCAGAAAATGATAAGAGTGAAGAAAACTTAGGTCTTCTGACCTAACTGACTGATTAATTAAGAATGAACAAAGTTTTCTGACCTAATTCCAGCAATGTTTTCCATGGATTCATTCTTGTGTATTTGAACTGTATGGATTTCTCCTGAGGTTTATAATTTATGTGTTAGGGTACTTGAGAACCTGAAAGATTATGCCGTTAGAGCCCTTGTGAATGTTGTTGGTGACAGCATTGTTATTGCTCATAAACTCAATTGAGTATGGTCTTGATAATTAGTGAAATTACTAACTTTTTTAACTTTATGATTAGTTTGACAAATGTGATAATGTCTCAAGATATATGATTTTGATGCCACTGTACATGATTTCGGTATTAAGATATTTGGAAACATACATTCATACCGATTAAACATGTAGATGTTGATGGATTGGACTCATGGAAGAAACATTGTATTTTCAAGTGCAGCTCATTCGGTCACCAGGCTTAGAGGACCTTGTGATGTTTCAACTTGTTGTCATTATTGGGGCTCTCCAAGGAGCGAGCTAAAGAAGCTATTTCTAAAAACTCTAGGTATGGATACTTGATAAAATCCTTAAATGTTTTTGGTTCTTCGGGACAATTGGTTTGTAGGATTCTTTTAGCCAATTATGTATCTGTATGTGTATCTCTTTTTCTTAGGTTATTGTAGAATTTTGAGGTAGGACTTGGAAGTTTATTTTTTAACCTTTGTTTTGATACTATGGCAGTGTGAAGATAAGACTCTCAAGATTAGTGAATTATCGTATAAATGTCAAAATTCGACAGAATCAAACTTGTGTAAACAAAAGATTTTCCCTTTTTGTCTTTATTCCGTCTCTGGTAAGTTAGTGCTTTCCTTTTATTTAAACGAAGTATGAAATTTGACATTTTCATCCTATTGTATCCTCAAACCCTTTGTTTGGTACAGTGTATGTCCGTTGTGCCACTGGATATATTCAGATTGGTGATTGCAGGTGTGGCAGGGTTCATGTCAGCAACATTTGTTGCACTTATCCTTTGGGCACATATCAAGTCAACAGGTGAAAGGTGGTTTTTGATTGTTGCTGGCATTTTTCTATTGCAGCTAGCCCTTGCTGTTGTACTGAAGATCTACCTCTTCACAGTGTCAGTTTAAGAGATATATAACAAAGAAATAGTTTTTTTGGATTCTTAGGTTATACAGATTTATTTATTTATGTTCCTAGGTGGATTTGTGTAAGGACTCTGTAATGGCAATGCTGGGCAATTTGGAGTGTAGCATTTTAGTTACAGTGGTTCTTCCTTATGTTGTTGGGTTATTATTGTATACGGGTTGGGGTACCCCTTGTACCCTTTAATCAATATACTTTTAGCTTATCGAAAAAAAAATATTTTATTTAAGCTTTTGTATGTAAATGTATGGTTTGTTGAGTTTTGCTAAGTGCAATGGGATGGATAAACTGTTTAATGTCTTAGTTTTGCTGAGTGCATGTGGGAAATATAGAAAAACAATGTAAATAATTAAAAAAAAGGGGGAATAGGTAGCGTTTTCTTGAAAAAATGTTGCCTAAAGTTAAAAATAGATAGCGCTTCCTTGAGAAAGCACTATTTATTGCAAACTTTAGACAGAGCTTCCTTGAGAAAGCGTTGTCTAAAGTATGTAATAGATTGCCTTATTACGAACTTTAGACAACGCTTTCTCAAGGAAGCGCTACCTATTCCTACTTTCAATAGCGCTTTTTTAAGCGCTATTGAATCTCTCCCACCTTCAGTAGCGGGTGAATAGATAGCACTTGGAAGCGCTACTAAAGGCTAAAAAAAATTGCTATTAAAGCCGTTTTCTGTAGTAGTGGGAGTAAGCCTGAGGAGTTCTCGATAACCACATGCTATTTTAGTGTTGTTGTATAATTATCTATCATGGTTGTTCTATGGTTTTTAATTATTTATTTCTAATTGGTAATGTGATTTGATGTGATTCGTTGAGTTATTTGGTTATAACTATGATTCATGCTATAATTACGTTGTATGTGATTATCTGTTTGGTTGATTGATTGACTGAAGCCTGACAGTGGTTAGTGCCCAAATAAATTAAAGATAAGAGCTTTAAAAGCTTGGGGAAAAATTTAAGGGATTTGATTTAAGTAATTGGAAGTAGATTTTGAAAATCATCATATTTGATAATGTTTTCATTGAAAGAATGATTAATGAGTAATGACGAGGACGAAATCTTGAAAACATTTTAGTTACGTTATCTTTTTAAAAAATTAATTAAAAAATAGGAGGAAAATTAATTAATGTGTTGGAAATGATTTTACAAGGATTTTGTGTTATTTCATAAAAGGAGTTTCCTAAAGAAAACGGGTTTGAGGAAAATGGATTTTATTATGATTTGACGTTTCACAAACGAATTTCAAGTAGAAAAAGATTTTCTGTAAATGAGTTTTACTCAATGACATATTTTCGGTAACTTGGATAAGTTGCGGAAATTTTATTTTAGATTTGTTTTTCACAGAATGAAAATGACGTAAACGACATTATGAAACTTAGTAACCAAGACGTCGGGGTGCTAGTGTTCTTATGACGCTATAGACTTGGTGTTCAGTAGACGTGTGTCTACGTCACGACGTAATAAACGACGGTAAAAGATAAATGATGTTTCTATTACCACGAACCTAAGACTGGTGCATCGGTTTAGGGGTTTTGTGATTGAGCACTCGGACTTTGAGGTCATGTGTTATTAATGAAAGTTTTAAAGTGTTAAAACTATGTTGGTCGCAAGCTTTGAGCTTTGGCAAAGGAAAGATTGAACACAAAGAAAAATGACGAGAACAAAGTGTTTTACATGCATATTCGGTAGACGTGCCTACCGAGTTAATCATCGTATCTTAATGATATTCATGTCTCGACGCATTGTTAATCATGGTATCTTAATGATATTCATGTCCCGACGCAATGTTAATCATGGTATCTTAATGGTATTCATGTCTCGACGTATTGTTAGTCATGCATGTCTCGACGTATCATTTGGCAATCGAGCATGATCAGCTCATTTAAATGGTGTTGGGATCTCCGGAGATTAGGTATGAAAGTTAGACGTTGAATGTTGAAGTGTCATGCATTTGTTTTAAAATGACGATGATCGGGTATGAGACCCATTGATAAACTACTTTAGTTATAGGAATCTTATGTTGTTATAGCTATATCTGTCTATGTGCTGATTTGGTGTGTCGGGCATGTGGTTATCGTTATAAACTCATATATTGGTAACTCACCTTTGCACTATATTTGTGTGGTCTTGTGTCATACCTTGGTACGTGACTACAGATGATGAAAAGAGGATTCCAACTTCACTAGGGGACATTAGTTCCAATCCTTGAAGATGTCAGACGTCAGACCTCAGTTATAATGGTGAGAATCGTGGGAGTTTTTCCAATGAATAACTTTTAGAACAACCAGCTTAGGTTTTTGAGATGTTGTAGATTTCTGATAGTATGTATGAGTATGGATCGGAGAGCCTTTATTTTGAATGGAATGTTTATGGCTTGGAGAGCTTTTCTTTTGGATGAAAATATAAATATATTATCAGGTTTTTTGTTTGGGATGTTAAAATTACAGAGGAGACTCTGTCGAAAATTGTGTAAAAATTGTAGCTTTTTATTCAAGTACATTTCTAAAATACATAGGCTTGCCAGGTTAGAATTGTAAGCCTGTGCACCGGTCACGGCTTAGATTTTGAGTTATGACAAATTTTATATACGTGACCAGAACCCATATAATGATAGATGAAAATGTGGTGTTATTGTTTTAAAATAGGTGTAAGTTTTACCGCAACCGTAGGAAATATTTTATACCCGGTTTTTGATGCTTATGTACTTATGTAAATCATTTTTCGAAAGCAACCAGCCAATTAATATTTTAATTTATTTCCTCACGTGTTACAAAGTAATGCCCAAGGGGGGTGTTACATGCCTAATTCTATACATATTTTCAAGAATTTAATAATTTTAATTAATTATCTCTTGACAAATTGATTTGTTTTACTAATTATCCAGTACATTGCATGGGTACTCAACCTAAGTACATGTATGTACCTAAAACTAGAAAGTACCTAAAATAAGATCAATTCATAATTTTTAATTTTCTAAAAAAAAATTCACTTTAAAAATAAAACAATTTCAGTTTTATAAATTGAAATCAAAAGCTTTGTGTAACGCCCCCCCAGGCATTACTACACAACACATGCGGAAGTAAATTAAATGATAATTTGCTGGTTGCTTTCGGAAAAAAAAATGTTTTCTGTTAAGTCATAAAACTGGGGTATAATTTTTTTTCTTTAAGGATAACTCTGAAATCCACCGTTCATACATTCAAAATGTAAAGTCACGTTCGTAACAAAGTTATCATGACATACAACATTTCTCTAAGTTCCCACTTTCGAAAGAAAAGTTCAAACTACAGATGGATGTATATAACACTACATTTACCGACCTCTTTAGATATACAACCCAACTCAGACTCCTAAGATGGTCATTTTATCAAGTATTCATTGGAGAGACCCCAAATCAAAATATTTTCCCAACCTCTAACACTAGGTCTTCAAATGACTTAGAAAGACTCCTCTGCAACATCGGTACTAGAGTACCAAGGTACTACAGCAAAACCCGAAGAGACCTGATATAACTGTAAGAGTGAGACACCGGCAAATGGATACACATGATACATATAACACCTTGGCATATTGACATTTTAAACATTACTGATAGGTAAACAACAAGTATTCTTTCAGCGGGTCTCATACCCGAATCAATCAATTTTATAAAGATAATGCTTGAAACTTCTATTATCAGGCTCTAATCTTAATCTCATGAGATTCCATCATCGTTTTATCATTAAGAAAGAAAGAGTTGATCAGGTTCATAGTTTGGCAAGTTGTCTCCGTCACCTCATGTACCCGGATCAACACCATCACGAATCCCTTATAACGGCCATTCGGATGTGTACATCATCAAATACCACATCTTAAGCGGGTATTCGGTAACTCAAGCATGTCTGCCATGAGGAAATGCATATGAATAAAAGACTTTTCATTATCGAGACTTTTCTTTGTGTTCACTCTTTTCCGTTGTCGAAGCCCAAGGCGAACGACTATTCACAATTTTCATCACTTGAAAATCAATAACACAGGACGTGCAGTCCGAGTGCTCAATCACAACACCTTAGACCGATGCACCAGTCAAGACTTGTGGTCATAGAAAACAACATTCGCCTTTAATAACGTTTATCACAATGTGATTAGGACACACAGTCCACAACAATGTGAATAGGACACGCAATCCACAACAACGTAATTAGGACACACTATCCACAGCAACGTGACACGGATCAAAGTTCTACGTGTAAATTACAGAACACTAGTATTTCGACGTCTCGTATACTAGATTCGATTTCACCTGTTCTTACTTTTCGTTCAGTGAAAATCAAAAACCAAAACAGAGCCTCGGTCACTTATCCAAGTAACCGGAACGTTTCTAAATCATTTAGGAGAAAATCTTTTCCTTTACAAAGTCTTTTATAAAACATTTGGAAATTTGTTTGCTTTTGAAATCCTTGATGGAATAAAGTCAAATATTTTCAAAGGGGTTTTTCCTTCATGAAACACATAGTTCGAAAAAGGTTTTCTCTCGTACAAAATTTGGATCATAAAAAGGTAGTTTCTATTGACTTAAAAACACAACATTCCTTTTCAAAACTAGAATCTCATTCTCTTGAAGTAAGCGTTTTAAATAAGGAACTCTTATAAATGAAACCAATACTTTCAAAGTTCTATTTCAAGGCTTTTAATCCTTATAATCATTGTGCACAGACTCAAGTCCAGCTTCTCAAACTTCAATCAACAGTAATATATTCTCAACAATAATATCATAGTTAATGACAGTTCATCACATATATACAACTCACAATACTTTAAGGCAAGTAATAGCCATCTTCAAGTAATAATCACAATAGTTCAAGTAAACAAGTCATTCAAGTGTTTGCTCCACATTGTAATAATATTCAAATCACTCAAGTAAACACATACACACATGCATATAGTCAT
This sequence comes from Sophora flavescens, assembly GCA_030762895.1. NCBI lineage: Eukaryota > Viridiplantae > Streptophyta > Magnoliopsida > Fabales > Fabaceae > Sophora > Sophora flavescens. Next base: position 93,747,418 of record CM061064.1, on the reverse strand, counting down.
TGAATATCCCTAGGCAATCCCGTCTTACCTTCCGTGAAGGTAAGGAGATTAGATGCTTGGAGAGGTATACCACGAACGTCCTTGTTTTCTCCGTGATGGAAGTCTAAGGTGATGAACACAAAATCACAAGTTAAAATCAAATAATAACACAAAACCACAAGGTATAGGTTCGGCTAAGACTAGTTCTTAGGGTTAGAGATTCCCGAAAATTATACAACTCATGGTTTTATGATCCTTAAGTGTTAGGAGTTCATAAACAATGATTATTTAACAAAGTTGAATTAAAATCCCACTAAGTTATAAACTTAGGGTATTCGGCCAAGGCTAGTAAAGTAGGCTAGCATTCACTAAACTTTCCAATCTCTTAGGTTTAGCATCCATATGTATTAAGGAGCTCAAAACCATGATCATTTTAGAAAAATAAGAACAAAGTATCCTAGGTCCATAACCTTATAGGTTCGTCCTTCATAGGATTTATAGGCTAGAAATCTTTAAACTTTCCAATCTCTTAGACTTAGCATCCAAATATCTTATGGAGCTCAAGTCCATGATCATCTTGGAAAACAATGGAAACTTAAACATTCCAATCTCTTAGACTTAGCATCCAAATATCTTATGGAGCTTAAGTCCATGATCATCTTGGAAAATAATGGAAACTTAAACATTCCAATCTCTTAGACCTAGCATCCAAATTTCTTATGGAGCTCAAGTCCATGATCATCTTGGAAAAATGAAAGTAGTACATACTAGCTTTAATAACATAGAATAAACAAGTTATAAATCCTTAAACTTTCCAATCTCTTAGACTTAGCATCCAAATATCTTATGGAGCTCAAGTCCATGATCATCTTGGAAAAATGAAAGTAATACATACTAGCTTTAATAACATAGAATAAACAAGTTAGAAATCCTTAAAGTTTCCAATATCTTAGACTTAGAATCCAAATATATTATGGAGCTCAAGTCCACGATCATTTTGGAAAAATAAAAACTCAAACATCCTAGCACCTAAACTCTAAGTTTTGGCCATCATAGGATGATGAGGAAAATATTCTTTTTTAACCATAACCCTTAGGTTTAGAATCACATGGTATTAAGAGTTCTAAATCCATGATCAATACTTGGAAAGTTAAAACATAGTATCCTAGGCCCACTTATTCATATTTTTCGGTCATCATAGGAACATGCTATCAAAACTTCTAAGATTTATAGATTCAAGATCAAGGGATAGTTAGAAACTCAAACACATGATCATATTCCAAAAATTGAAACAAAAACTTCCTAGGTCACAAATGCAAGCATTCGCCTTCATTGGAAGAGATTGATAGAGATTTTTGTTTTACACAACCTCTTAGTATATGAAAATATAAGTTAATACAAGACTATAGAAAGTGGTTTCAACTCAAAAGGAGTTTTCTACCATTTTAGAGAGGTTTTAGAAGTTTAAGGCATATAAATAACACATAAAGTAAACTAAGAAATAAAAGATGAAACTTGCAAAAAGATTTATATGAGGGCATTACCCTTAGTATAAGGAAGAACTTTAATGAAGAACTCAAGTAGAAAAGATGAATAAAAACTAAAGCTTTAAGAGCTTGAACTTTTTGGAGAAAGAAGAATATGAAGTTTTAATGGAGGTTGGAGGAAGATGATAAAGTGAAAATGAAGGGGGTATATATATGGAAAGGGGAGAAGTCCACGGCTCCAAGGGGAAAAGAGGGAGAGCTTGTTGAACAAGCTTGGTGGTTTAATACTTGATTGGATGGAGAAGAGAGATAAATGACTTTTTGGATTAGAATAGTATTATAATTTGAAAAGTGTGATGATTGTACTTTTGGAGTGTGTCATAGCTTCTTCCATCATGTCTCCTTACTTATTTTATGGTCCCTAATCTGCTCCATTTCGTACCCGGTTGCATTTTCGATCGTAATTCTTCCGATGTTTTCGCCCGAATAAAATATATTTTATTTTTGAATGAAAATTTTCAAAATAACCAAGGTTGAAGGAAACATAATAAAAACACTAACAGTCTCGTTCGCGAGTCGAAATTAGGTTTTATGCACTGTAAACTTGTACCGGCAGTGAAAACGCAGACCGGCTTCCGTCTGAATTTTCAACCAAAAATTTACCGTGACTTCATATGTTACAACAACACAAGAAAATGATTTTAGTTTAATTAAAATCATCCTCTGAGTTTAATCTAAAATAAACATTTAAATATGTATTTACTGCTACAGAAAACATCGGAAAAACAGGATGTTACACTTTGTTTAAAAATTAAGGTAGTTTATGAACTTTACAATTAAGGTGAGTAACTTCACAATTAAAGTGAGTAACTTCAGATTCCAATTCAATAACCAACTTTCCAATTGTGAAATTGAATATAAGATCAACTCAAGGTTGATCAATCCAAGCAAAACATTAAGCATAGAAGAAATCAATCAAAATGAATGAATTAAAACTTGAATTAAGAGCTTTCACATACAGAGCTGGTATAACCGTTCCTGAATAAAATCCCCAGAATACAACGTAACTGAAAACAAACTAAAACTACTAAAACTACTGAATATCCAACTAGAGTCGCGGCTCCTCAGAGTCCCTCCTTCACTGGCTGCTCACCGTCCTCTTCATAAGGAGATACATGCCAAAACAAAACAAAGAAAAGGGGAGTAAGAAAACGTGTAAACACATCGGCATGGAAGTAGTAAGAAAGATGAACATACATTATAACATGGCATAGCAATATTCAACATAACATAAACATATCAACATATCATCTCAACCAAGTATGCTATGCGGTGCAACACTACTCCACTACTCCATTCTGCATGTGGATCCAAACTATCTCGGGAAGGCAACTTCAGAGTTACATATCCACATTGGTCAAAAAGCACCAACGATGGCAGATCACCAAACCATGGGTGAACCCCTTGGATAGCCAACACATCATAACGAGGACACGACACCGCGGGGGTGCACGGTTCACCAAACCTTGGGTGAACCTCCCAACACTTGGACAGATCGTCGTACTCTAGGACGACCTCCCCTATGTTGAACTTCCTCCACTAACAACTTCAATGTATGAATGCATGAGCACAAATCAACACACAAGGCAACCACCTCCTTTGCTTAGGCCAATAAGCACCCAAGACTTATCACCAACATCAACATCAACACCTTAACCCTTCTGGGTCATGGTCCCCCTTAGCCAAAAAACACTAAGGTTCAACTCATCAACACCTCGACCAGAAAGCATCGACGACACTTTGGCCAAAAAGAACCAAAGCGTAACAACGTGCGGTAAACCATTAGGTATCGACTTAACCAACTTATTATTCTTGTTCATCTTAATTAACCTTTAATTTAGTTATCTAACTTGTTATCATTCGATTGGTGTATTATTTTGTAATTTGGGGATAATTGGGGTAAACACCCCATTAATTCATTTAATTAACGTTTTGACCAGTAGGGTGAGCACGAGCGTGCTTGCCCCCAGCACGGTCGTGCTTCCACTTAAGTGGAGCACGGTCGTGCTCACTGTCCTGCACGGCCGTGCTCAATGTGCGGCCACCTTCCTGAATTCAACTGGGAGCACAGGCGTGCTCCCTGTTCGGCACGACCATGCTCCTGGTCGTGGCCATACTGTTCTGGGCAGATTCAACTTGTGTTCTTGGAGACAAAACTCCCTAACATTCTCAAATCAGATCCTAGAGTCTAGTTAAGGACCATCAGACAGCAACTTATCTCTCATTGCTATTAATCCATATTTTATAGACAGTTTGGGGAATTAAGTCCTTTAATTCTCATGTTCATTAAGAATCCTAATTTAGCCACTTAGAGTCTTGTTAAATTTTTCAACATAACGATAACATTCTCAGCCAACTAATATCATCAATAACAACAGCCAATAGAATTCCATCATATCATCATTAATAAACCAATGGCATTCAACATAGAAATTTCAACATGACAAAGGAATACCATCAAACATACATTAATTGGCATACAATCTCAAGAACAATTTAACAATAATAATAACAATACGCATACTCATAACCAACAAAATAAATAACAACCAATTTATACATCACAGGTAAATTCATATACAACATAGGCATTGATAACAATTAACAAACAACGGGGCTATGGGAACCCCTCATCTTATGCTACCCCCTTGCCTAATGAATACATTATTCTTCTCCCCATACCTGGTATGAAGATTCCTCAACAAAACGTTAAACGACAAACCGGTCACGTTCCCTTAAGTTGCTCAGTCTGCTTCCAAGCCTTGGCTAACACGAAAAGGCTAACCAATTAGTTCCCAAATCAAGAACAAGAAAAGAAAAACTAAAAGGGAAGACCTGTTACCTTACTATGATTGGCATTGACTAACTAGATGTTCCCACAAGTCTCCAAAGCTCCAACAACGCAATGGGTTTGGAGAAAATAGGGTTTACTGTCGCACTAAGATTTCTGTTTGTGCCAAAATAGGGTTTATGAGAAAACCCTCGATTATTGCTCTCTTTTTAAAGGCACAAACCCGAGCACGGTCGTGCTCCTCCTTGAACACGACCTTGCTCAACTTAGCACCTACGACACACGGTTCGCACTTGAGCATGTACGTGCTCAACTTATGTCACCGAGACGCGTTGACTTAACGGGCACGGTCGTCCTCTCTATTAAGCACAGTCGTGCTTGTGACTCAGAAAGTCACAAGACACAAGCCTAAGAAATGGATTTTCCACCTAAAACCCCACTTAGCCTATTCTAAACCTTTTTAACAAACAAAGCATACAAAAAGCACTTAACAAAAAAACGGGGTGTTCCAACTCCACCCTCCTTATAAAAATTTTGTCCTCGAAATTTCTACTCACCTCGATTGAAATGGTGCCGGTACAACTCCATCATCTTGCTTTCCAGTTCCCATCTAGCACTCTCCTCAGTAGCCCCACTCCAAACAACTTTGACCAAGGGAATCTCCTTGCCTCTTAGTTGCTTCACCCTCCTATCCTCGACTCGAAGGGGTAATACCTCAAAAGTCAAGTTCTCTTTTAACTGCATGGTATCAGGGACTATCACGTAACTAGGGTCATGAACATACTTTATGAGCTGAGACACATGAAAGACACTATGAAGATTGGACAAGAACGGTGGTAAGGCTATTTAGTAGGAGTCTTCGCCGGCTCTTTTTAGAATTTGGTAAGGACCAATGAATGTAGGAGTAAGTTTCTTCACTTTCATCACTCTACCAACCCCCAGTTGTCGGGGTAACTCTCAAGAACACATGGTCACCTTCTTGGAATTCGAACGCCTTCCTCCTTTTGTCATGGTAGCTCTTTTGCCTACTCTGTGCCACTTTCATCTTTTCCTGAATCATTCTCACTTTATCAGTGGTTTCTTGCACTATTACCCATATGTAATGGTTTTGATTCAAAAATATATATTTGCATTGATACTTTACATTTATTTCCAAATAAGTAATATTTGCTTTAATATTTAAATTTGATTGGATGCTCATATACTATTATTACATTGATTATTCCCACATTTTTTAAATTAGAGTTTAAAACGAAGCATCAAATTTATGTAAGTAGATTAAGACATTCCATAAATACAATAAATAAATCAAAACCTCCCCCTTAAAAAATGGTAGACTAATTACAAACAATAACTGTGGACGTCAAATGCATGAGGTTGCGACACATCCGGCTTTTTCTTTTGGAGGGAATGCTTTAGAGTATGACAGATAGGAGAGGAATTTATGGAGAATATTACATAATTCTATATCGATAAGAAAAAAAATATGAAAGGATATGACCAATTAAATTTATTATAATATTTAGTATTTAAGGACAAACTTCTGCTCAAATATTTAATATTTAATTTATATCCAAATGTAACTTCTGCTCTTTCTAGTTATCTTTATGAAAGTAATTGTCAAAAAAAAAAAATCTTTATGAAAGATCCACTTATTCTATTTAATAGTATCATAATTCTCTTTGACAAAATAAATTGCATGGTAGTTATATCCATTGGATAAATGAAAAGTGTTATAGATTTCCTACAAACAAAGTGATTTGGAAGTAGCCTTGTAATATCATTCAAAATGGTCCTCGAGTTATGGTGGTTACAATATGAAAATATAAAGAGTCACCGTTACATAGTTCATTTTGAAGTCTTCTTCCTCATATTCTGAAATTGACAACTCTTCATTATCATATTAAATAGAAACTTTTAGTAATACAAACTCTAGAAGCACTACTAACTTCTGCAAACTTTATCAATAATTGACTCTGATGTACGATTTCTCATGATTGCTACTGCAAGCCCCATTATCAAGCTGTCTTACAACCTCACACTTCAAAATTCGAGACACTCTAAACAAACATAATCTAAAATCTATAATATATACAAAATAGTGTAGATATTTGAATATTTCATTCATTATGCTGAATTGATGCCAATTTTTTAACTCGGGTGCTTTCAAAATTCAAATAAAAATAAGGCTTGCTGTCTTCATGATTCCAATTAAAATCAATTAGTGTTGAAATTTGAATATTTTATTCATTATGATAGATTACACTCGGATTGTGGCAAAATATATATTTCAAGATATTTGAATATTTCTACTTCAAGAAACTCATTTAGGAATATTGTTGTGGAAACTTTTTATTAAATATCATATAAGTATTTATATTTAAATTTTATGACATTTTCACCCAAAATATTCATCTTTGTTTAATATATATTTACCTTTTATAATCCATAAATTAATAAGTTTTCTTGTATAATTTCTATCTTTATAACATATAAATATTCACCAATATAATACACTCTTTAAAAATATTACTATTTTAAAATTGAGAACTTGTGATATGATGTTTTAAAATGTTTTTTTTTTAAAAAGGTTAATCATATAAACGTCTAATCAATTCATAACCATTGCTTCGAATATCCATTCAAAATTATTTAAATTTAAATATGAAATGATAATAATTTACTTAATGGCATTTATTGCAAATTTCTTATGATTATAATTATAATTAAAGTTATTATTTCAATAACTTTAGTTAGTGTTTGGCTTTAATCATATAATGGAATAATGGAACAATTTGTTTCTAAAAATATATTTATTTATAATTAAAATAAATAAACCATTAAGAATTTATATAAGCATATAATTTTAATAGTGATCGTTATAATAATAATTAAGTTGACTAAACTCAATATTAAAATAATATATTCAAAAAAATAATTCTTTAAAATAATTATTGTTATTTTTGTAATTCTTTAAAATAATTCTTTATCCATTAAAAATAATAGAGAATTGTTGACGTGAATTTGTTTTAATATATTTTAAAAAAACTTTTAATTGAATAGAACACTTTCAGTTTTTTAGTTCAAATTTTATTTTTTTTTAAATCTTAACTTAATGATTTTTATAATATCTATAAATAACTTTTTATTTTGTTTTATTTTATAAATATCAAGCCAATACAATTTCAGCTAATTATATAACAATGTTATCTCATATGAAAAGGAAAGTAAAAAAGAAACATGAGTGTATTTAAATGCTTTTCAAAGTTAATCCCATGTTATATTTGTTTTTTTTTAATTTTATATTATCCACTTTATATAAAGATATCAATTTTTTAAAAAATCTTAATCAACTTACATCAAATAAATTATTCAATCTTTGTGACCTGTGTTAAAAAGAAACTCAAGATTAAAAATGTCGTTACATCAAAATATTCAATCTCCAATAAAATCAGACTTTCAACGATATTTGATGGAGAAAATATGACATTAAAAAAAATCAGACTTTCAACATATAACCGTAAACAAAAAAAACCAAAAAAATGAGAAAGAAGATACAGACCAGATCGAGATTTTGAGTTTTGAGGATTGAGATTGAACTTGAAGAGAGCTGGACAAAAAAATGAAGCTAGAGAGAGAAAACACGTAATAATAGAGGAATATTGTTAGAATAAAAAAGGGAAAGAAAAAGAAAATTAAAAGATGGACAAATATTGTTCATGAAAAAGTTGACCGGAGTCAAGTGACCCACACATAATGACGTTGAAAGAGAGATTGAGAATGTGGTTTTGGATTATCCAACATTTGTAACAATGTCTTACTAACAACACCTTTGAAATCATGTCTATATTGAAGAGTCATAGATATGATACTGCGAGAAAAGCATCACCAATTAGCAACACACATACATATGGATTTCAAATGCATAAGCAAACTTTGATGGAAGAAAATAATAAAAAAAACACAAATTAAAGGCGGATAGTAAAGAAAGGCAGTGGCGTTTGGATTAATCAAGACAGAGTGGGTGTACGGATGACCCAATTTATAGATGCATTTTTAAATTCAAATTTTGAAATGAGCGAATTAATTTTTGATCTGATATGCTATTCGTATATTAAAACGTGAGATTTGCACATTATTATTTTGATTTGATATGCTATTTGTATATTAAAACATGAAACTTGTGCGACACCCCTTCTTGGGTTATCACACAGTAACACGTTGTGGAAAATAAAAATTCAATTATGCTGGTTACTTTCAGAAAATAAGGTTTTCTAACACTTTTCTTAATACCAAAAATGGTGATAATTTTTTTTTAACTTGACAACATCCAACAACATACAACAACATAATCATACATAACATATATGTATATATTGTAACACCCCGATTTTCGCTGCTTCGTAATATCGGTAATAAATATATAAATATATTTTTTTTCGAGACTTAGAAAATGATTTTGGATAAACCAAGGTCATTTCCTTGTTATACTTATTTTCATAAGGTTACGGGGAAGTTTTTGGTTGAAAATTCAGACGGAAACCGATCTGCCGTTTTCTGTGTTTTCACTGACAGTAAAAGTTTACTGCTCAGAAGACCTAATTTTAAGTTGTGAACGAGATGAAAAATGTTTTTATCATATTTTCTACGATACTAGAAGTTTTGAAAAATTTGGTAAAAAAATAAAATAATTTACGTTTTACGGGCGGAATACGTAATCGGGTAGACGACGGAGTGGATTTCGGAGTTTCTAAGAGCAGAAAAAGAGGTTATCTTAGGAGTTTGAGATGATTCAAGGGGATGAATCACATTTCTAAGTTTAGAAGGTATTTCAGGGTTAAAGTGAAAATTTATGGATTTTACGCTTTAGTCCCTGAACTTTCTGTTAATTACCCTTTTGTCCCTGAGTTAGTTTCTAAGTTTTTTTTCAAGTGAATTGGGCTAGAATTCTTGTTCCAAATCCATAGAGAACCGTGGCTTTGAGGCCCAAATTCCTTACCCATGACTTAAGTTTCATAAAGCCCATTTGAAGCCATATAAGTTTCCTATCCTAAGCTTAATGCTTAAATCTTAAAGTGGACCCCACAAAAATGAATTCAAGCCCAAATTCCCTAGGCCCATGCGCAAGCCCAATATGGAGTTAAGGTTGCCCTCATCTTGGATGAGCAAAGAGCAAAGAACATTCTAGAAGTTTCTACTACATTCCACACCATTCTACATTCTTCCACATTATTCTACTATTTTCTCAAATCTTCTTCAACAAGCTAGGTTTTCCTAAGATATTTATGACAAGAGATCAGCCCAAAAGTCATCAAGATATGACCACATTTATTGTGGCAAAAAGTCATCATGACAATTTAATGATAATTTGCAAACTAGTCCTTAAACTTATGGAATCTTTGCAAAATGGTCCCTATGAGTTATTTGCACTTTAATCCTTTGAAAAGCCACCTCCTTTCTACTTGGTCCTCAAAAGTGGCGCAGCCCACATGTCTATAAATACCCTTCCTCACCTTTCACTTAGTTTCTATTGCCTTTTGTTCAAAAACCTAAAGTTCATAAGTCTTTGAATGTCAAGTTTGTGAAGAAAGTTCTTGGATCTTCACTTGTTTTTGATCTCCAAGAGGTGAATCCTATTCTTCTTCTCTAATCATTTCTATGTTCTTCAATCAATTTCTTGATTCAAGGCTTATATTATAGTTGTTCATCACTTTTAAGTTTCTAGATCTAGAACTTTGAAAATTCATAACTAATTCTAGAAAAATCCTTTTGACATGAAACCAATTGGTATGATCTTATAATAATCTCTATTTTCATCATCTAGAAGCATAAGATCATGAGAAATTTCTTTCCCTAATTTCTGGTTTTGGCCGAAACCCTAGTTCTTGGAACTAGATGAGTTTTGTTCAAAGTTTTCCTTAATGATCTTGTTAATCAAACTCTTAGTATGTATGCCTTATAAATCCAAGTTGGTTTATTAAACTAAGAACACTAGCCCTATAAACATGTTGAGGCCGAATCCTTGTATAAAAGAGTTAGGAAGTTTTGAGTTTGAAACTTAGTTGTTTAGTCACTAATCTATGATTTAGGTTAATCAAGGATCATTAATCCATGACTTAATCATGATTAGCAATTTTAAGGATTTCGAACCCTAAAAGTCAGCCCTTGGCCGAAACCTAACCCTCATGAGTTAAGTATGTTATGGTTTGATTTGATTTATTTTGGTTGCAATTCGTTTGAAGGAATCAATCGGGTTGGTTTGACCTAAAGCCGACGGAGGAAATCGGATTAAATCGGGAGGTTGTTTGAAAACGTTAGTTGAGTCTTCAAGAGGTAAGGGGAGCTTACCTGAGGGATTTTCTCTATAACTATTTGCTTTTAGTGTGGCTTATATGATTTATATGTGGTTTGTGATTAAATGTTTATGTGGTTTACGATATGTTGTTTATCTGTGTATTGATGATTGATCTGATTTTAATTATCTGAAGTAGTATATTATGTTGTTATGATGCATGATCTGCCTGGGGATATAATTATGATGATGTTGTTGAATGTTGAATGTTGTTTGAGAGGCCTGACAGTGGTCAGTGCACAACCGATTAATGAGATAAAAAATTTAATAAGCTGTGAAAGTTATATTCAACGTTTTATGGGGAATGTTGGAATATAATAGTAGAGGAAAATATGATTTTGTAAAAATAATGAGTTTTGAGAAATATTATTATTTTAATGATTTATTAGTGTAAAAGAAGTTTATGAGTCACGGTGAGAGCGTAACCGTGAAATTTTTTTAGTACTGCTAATTTTTACACAAGAATTTACGAAATATTATAAAAAGTGATTTTGTGATATTAATATTCGAAAAGACCTTATTTATTATATAAGAAAATTATTTTAGAAGAAATGTCAAAGTTTGACTTAAAGATGTTTTCTTTCAAAATGCTAAACGACGGCAAGTTTCGATATTATTTACGGTGAGAGTTTAAAAAAATAGCAGTACGTATGTTGAAAAGAGATTTAATTTGAATTGATTTATTAGAGTTGAAGTTTCAATAAAAAGAAGTTGTTGATGATTTGACGTTATTTTGGAAAAAAAAATGTGTTTCCAAAGGAAAAGTGGATTATTTTTATGAATTGACGTTTTATAAACGAATTTCAAGTAGAAAGAATTTTCGGTAAATGAGTTTTACTTAATGATGTAAAAGAGATGAAAGAGGTAAAACGAAGTAACAGATGTAAAATGATGTAAAAGATGTAGAAAGATGTAAAATGATGTAAAAAGATGTAAAAGGATGTAAAACGATGTAAAAGATGTAAGACGATGTAAAAGATGTAATATGATGTAAAAGATGTAAGACGATGTAAAAGATGTAATATGATGTAAAAGATGTAAAACGATGTAAAAGATGTAATACGATGTGAAAGATGTAAAATGATGTGAAAAGATGTACAAAGATATAGAACTTAATAACCGAGACGTCGGGGTATTAAGGTTCGTTATGTTGTAAACTGGGTATCTATTTAAAGAAGTTAAAACATTTTAAGTTGTTTTCTACTACCACGAACCTAAGACTGATTGCAAGGTCTAGGGGCTTCGTGATTGAGCACTCGGACTTTGAGGTCCTGTGTTGTTAATAAAAGATGTAAAGATGTTTTAAACGATGTTAAGTCATAAGTTTTTGAGAGCTTCCATGTTTTAACGATGATGCTTTTGAGAGCATTAGATGTTTAAAACGATGATGGGTTGTAAGCTTTTGAGAGCTTTGACAAATAAAGATATAGCACAAAGAAAAGTGTTGAGAACAAAATGTTTTCTTGCATGCATTTGGCAGACGTGCCATGATTAAACGAGGGATTACCTTGCGGCGTCAGGGTAGATCATACAAAGATGTTCTCATTGTGCCCAGGATTTGGACAATGAGGCCCCATCTCCGAGTGTTATCACTGTGCCACGATGTTGGACAGTGTGCGATGGGCGTGCCTGTGGCTGTATGCCTGTGGCAATTGAGTCTGATCAACTCATCACGAGGTTTACGAGGTTGGAGATATCTCATGAGATTAAGTATAAATGTTTAGATGATATATTGAAGTGTTCATGCATAGTTTTTCCAATGTTGATGTTTGGGGTGTGAAACCCATTGATAAACGAGATATTATGATATGAATGAGTATGTTGTTATAGACATGTATATGTGTATGTGCCTTCTTTTGTGTTGCGCATTTAGTTATGGTGATGAATCCATATATTGGCGTCTCACCCTTACAACCATATCAGAGTTGTACGAGGGGTATGATCCTTACAAGAAGACGAAGGATGTCTAGTTCGAGGCATGCTGTGCTGTTTTATTGGTTGTAGTGTCCGTTAGTTACGACCAGCTTAGGTAATGTTATGTTTTAAGAATAAAGTTGATTATGGTTTATGTGAGAAAAATATGAGGCAGTATAGTTGGAGGACTTATATACATTATGTAGTTAAGTGTGATTTGAATACGTTGTTGTGGTTATGAGGTTAAAATAAGGAGGAAAAGAAAAAATTTTATCACCATATTTTGAAGAGATAAACGTTGAGAAAACATGATTTTCCGAAAGCAACCAGCAAATTAAGTTTTATTTCCGCAAACGGGTAACCATGTGATGACCCGAGTTTAGGGTGTCACATATATCATATGCATCAACAGTTTTATACAAAACTATACAACTATATAAGGCCTTTATCAGAACAGGCCATTTCCAAAACTAAGTAAAGAAAATAAAACATAACAGACACGTAGTGAAACGTCTAAGTCCATATAACAAAAACATGGCTCTCAGTAGCCATAAAGACTGACGAAATTACTACCCCAAAAATGGAAAACTACCTACAGCTAGTCAAGGACTAGTGGTACCCATTGGGAAGACCAGGGTCAATATCACTCCCCGCAGATGAATTGGAAGAAGGCACAACTGCACCCTCATCGGGTGAATCATCGTCATCATCCAGAGGAATGTACTCAGGCACATCCTCCACAAACTCCTCTAGGTCCTCCTCCGGATCAATGACCATCTCCTCTGGGTCTACAACTAACTCCTATGGAGGTGGCGCTGGTGCGGTCTCAGTTAACGGCTGCGCCTCAAGCTGCCCGTGATCGACCAAGTGCTGCAGTAGTAGCCACATAAGAGGTAAGGATACCTCGATAGTCTCCATCGACCGGTGCTCACACTGTGGCCCCGTCTCTATAGTGTCCCTCGATAGTATGTACATGCTCGGTGTATCTCACGACGTGGGATCTCGGGTGTATAACCCACACGTTCATGTTGTTGGCATCCTCAAAGTGAAGGGAGCGAACCCCCGTATGGGCCAGTGGCATCGCCAGATCCATCTATACTCAGATAATAGTATACCCATACAGAAAGGAGACCAACAATAAAACATGCAAGGGTGAGAACCAATATATGGATTTTAAAACGATAACCACATGCACGACTCTCAAATACCATTTAACATGAATATTCAAAGATAAGCAATGTATTTATCAAAGGGTTTCATACCCGACAGTCGTAGCCGTTTTAAAAACCATGGCACTTCAATATTCATCAACTAACTTTGATACCTAATCTCTGGAGCTCCAATGAACAAATAAATGATTTGATCAAGCTCTCATTGCCGAATAAGGTAGAATCAATGCTAATAAGGCAGAATCATTGCCAGATAAGGTGAAGTTCAAATTAACCATATCACTGTCCAAAACGAGGCACAGTGAGTACTATTCATAGTATATGGTTTCGTGGTCATATATCCATCAAGGCACAATGATGCAAACATCATGAATACTTGCCATAAAGCATTCAAGTCCTATGCAAAGGCACGTCTGCCCCAAAAATGCATGTAAAACATTTTGTTCTTGTAGTTTTCTTTGTGTTCAATCTTTCCATGTCGGATCTAAAAGTCTCACGACCAAATCACCATTTTAAACTTTCAAGTTTAATACCTCATTCCAAAAATAACTGACTCCAAGTCAAAAGTGTGCAAATCACGAAATCTAGACCGATGCACCAGTCTTAGATACATAGATTTTAGTGCACAAAACCAATACCCGTTTTTCAGAACATCTTGTCCATAACTTCACCTTTCGGACCCCGAGCCCATATCATAGAACACTAGACCCGACGTCTCAGTAGCTAGGTTCGTTTTCAACTTTAAATTATTTTTGTTCTGTGAAACACAAAACAACACCAAAGTTTCCTTAACTCATCCTAGTTGACGGAAATAACACCATTGTTTACCGAAAATCATTTTACGTTGGAAATTCGTTTTGAAAAATCGTCAAAATCCTTTTAAACTCATTTTTGTTCAAAAATCAATATTTTGAACTTGGAAACATCGTTTGAGACAAATTCTCAGTGTTACTCAATATTACCCTTTTTAAGAATACTTTTGTAAATATTGACGGAATTGTCTGTCGTTTGACATTTTTAAAACGTTTTAAGTCCAAAACCAGACTTTTCTAGTAAAATAATTTTTTTTTCATCACTGTAATAAAATAATTTTTTCAAAATTAATTTCTTAAAACAACATTTTCTAATATTTAGAATTTCCTTTTGTGAAAATTAGCAGTGCTAAAATATTTTCGCGATTACGTCCTCACTATGACTCTTAAAATGCTATTTCGCCCTTAAATCATTAAAATAATATTATTTTTCACTATTTCCCAATTTTCACCAATTAATTAATTAAGTAATATCATATTACTATTTCCACAAAATTAAACTCCTTATTTCATAAAAAAAAACTTTTAAATGCTTTTAACCTCGTATTTAATTAAGCTCTTACCACTGTCAGGCTTTCCAATCCACAATCTACACCAACAATAAACTCATGTCAATAATATAGCAATTAGCAATTAAAGACATGCCACAAAATATAACAATAATTAAATGCATATAATTAAATAATTAACAACAGATAATTACTAAGCAAATACTACTAACTATGTAAGAATTACATACACCCAATTATTAATAGAGACAACAACAATTACACATGGCTACCGGAAAAGCCCCTCAGGTAATCCCCTTACATGTAAACGATATTTCTCCGATATACGATTTGTTGTAAATCCAAGTGCCGGTAGTGCGCGTACCCGATAAACTAGCTTATCCTTCATCAAAACACAACAAATCAAAAAACAAACAACTTAATAACACCTATGCTCCTACATGTTGGTTTCGGCCTAGGGCTGATTTTAGGACAAAAAAATTCTAAAATTTCTAAGCTTTTGGATTAGTGATTCTTAATCACTTAAAACCCTAAATCAACACTTATATTACAAAGATTGAAATTAAATATTCCAATCCCTCACCAAATGAATTTCGGCCATGACCAATAAAATGGCTTAGAGAATTTCATTTGATCCAGTCAACATAGATTCAATACATATATAACTATAAGATTGAATCATGCAAGACTAGTTAAGAAAAAATGAACAAAATCCCCCCCCACCAAAGTTAGGGTTCGGCCTCTTTAGGTTAAATAGGTAGGAATTTTTTTTTTTGATGTAATCTCATAGATCTAGAATATAGATATGATAATAGGATCATAGAAATTGGTTTCATGCTCATTGGATTTTCCTATGATATTCTATGAATTTTTGAAGTTAGAAACCCTAATATGCATTATATTGATAAAGGTTTCAAAATACAAAACTAATTGAAGAACATGATGCTAATCAAGGGAGAAGAGCATGGTATACCTCTTGGAATCAAGAAATGGGCAAGAAATCCAACATTTTCTTCACAAAATCAAGCTATGGAGCTTATGAGTTTTTAAGAGAAAATTAGCAAAGTTGAAGGAAGATGATGAACAAGCCTTTTATAGAAGTATATAAGTGAAGATGGGCTCCTTGGGGTGCTTGGTCCGTGGAAATTGAGGGAGAAATGGGTCCAAAGCACAAAGATTCAAGGGCAAAATGGTAAGCTTGTACAATGGCAAACTTGTAGTTAAAACCAACATCAAGGATAAAATGGTAAAATCCTCCTAAAAGCAATCAGGACTAAGGGGAGTCATCCATATGACTCACCCCTTGTGAGTCATCATGATTGACAAGGAATTTATCTGTTAGCGGGTCCCGTAAATCCCGTTTTCAGCTCCGTCGTTCGCCCGATTTCGTATAACGCCTGCATATAATATATTATTTCACTTTTTAAGTGAAAAATTTTAAAATAGCCAAAGAAGTTGGAAACTTCATAAAAACCTTAAATTTCCGTTCACGAGTCAAAATTAGGTCATTTGAGCAGTAAAATTCTTACTGTCTTTAAATCGCAGATTGGGTTTTGTCTGAATTTTCGACCCAAAATTTAATCGAAACTCTCTACGGTAAAGTAAATATGGATATGATCATGGTTTATCCAAAATCATTTTCTATGTTTTAAAATAAAAATATAAACATTCTGTTTATTTTACCGAAAAATAGTAAACAGTGAAAAACCGAGTGTTACAACTTGCATTAAATTTTAGGATCAATTTGGCGGAGGTATTATTAACGATATCATTGTAATCATGATTTTTTTTGTTGCATCATGAGGGTTTCCTATTATATTAAATCTAATATTAAAAACCATTCCTTATTTCGTTCAAGCAAAATTCATGACAATTTGTTTTTTTTTTAAATGTCGGAAAATTATTTCCTTTTGAAGGGAAATTGAATAAAAATCTAGTCATCCCTTGCTTTGTGGTATGAGCGATATGTAGGATTATGCTGATGTAGATGATGTGATTGAATGACACGTGTTAACATTGTAACGCCCCTTCCCTTGGGGCATTACTTACGTAACACATGCGGACTTTAAATTAAAAGATAATTTGCTGGTGCTTTCGGAAAATAATTTATATAAGTATATAAGTGTCTGAAATTGGGTATAAAAATTTTGTCACGACTCCTAAGCCTTGATTGGCACACAGTCTTACTATCATAGTATGGCAAGCCTATTTAATTTAAAGAATATACTTGAATAAAGGCTAGTATTTTACTAAAATTTCGACAGAGTCTCCTCTGTAATTCGGACATCCCAGGTAAAAGAACACCTGCTAAAATAATTACATTTTCACTCCAGAATTTCAGTTACACCAAATCCAACCAGACAGCAATATATATAAAAATAATAGTCATAACCATAAGCTTTACAAGACCAAAAGGAAAAGTTTAAGTTTTCTTTCAAAATAACACTCTCCGAGCCATAAACATTTCATTTTAAAATAAAGGCTCTCTGAGCCATACTCATACATACTTATCAAAATAATCTAAGTCTCAAACCCTAAGCTGGTCATTCTAAAAGTTATTCCTGAGAAGAACTCACGTGATCGTTCCAAAATCAAATACTTCATCAAGCAACTAGATCTAAGTCTCCGAGTGACTTAGGAAGACTCCTCTGCACATCTGTACTATAATACCCAGGGTACAATAGCAAACCAGAAGAAACCTGATATGTTTGTAAGGGTGAGATACCGACAAATGGATATATCACACAACAACCATATACATGATACATACATCACATAATCATATAAGCAGTTAAATCATGCATATACATAACATAACAGTGTTATATCAAAGGGTCTCAAATCCGCACAGTCAATCTTTTGAAAATATGCATGACACTTCAATCATCAGGCTCTAACTTAATCTCATGAGATATCAACACCGTTTTTCACTGGAGAAGAATTAGAGTTGATCAAGCTCTAGCCCATCGGGCAGTTGCCCCCTTACCCTCATGCATTAAGGTCTCAGGACGGGCAACGTCACATGTGCCTCTTCACTCAGTTTATATGGACAGACTCCCAGATACCACCTTGTATCTGATATATTCATCAATAGCACGTCTGCTTGGGGAAATGCACATGAGAAAATATTTTATTTAAACGGATTTCTTTGTGTTCATTCTTTTCACTGTCGCTGCTTAAAGCTAACGACTTAAATCATCATTTCCCCATCACTTGAAAACTCAGAAGCATAGGACTCATAGCCCGAACGCTCAATCACAATGCCCAAGACCGTGGCCGCAGTCAAGGGTTGTGGTCGTAGAAAACAACCTTCATCTTTAATCATGTTCATCACACGCGGTTAGAATACACAGTCCAACACAACGCGATTAGGACCTAAGTCCATAACATCATAACCAGGACTCGTAGTCCCGAATTCACACTGATTCAAGATCACGTGCACATCACTGAATACTAGAGGCGACGTCTCGCGTACTAGATTCTTTCTTAAGTACTTATTTTTCGTTCAGTGAAAAACAAATTCAAAACCGAATCCTCGATAACCTATCCAGGTCATCGGAAAGTTTCTAAAATATTTAGGAAAACCTTTTCTTTGAAAATCTTTTATAAAGCATCTTTGAAATTCTTTTATGTTTGAAATATGTCCCCCAATAGGATATTGCCAAATAATCTTGAAAGTTTTCACTTGAAGACACATAGTTCGAAAAGGATTTTTCTCTTGTATAACAGTAGTTCACCAAAACCATTTCAACATTTAAAACAAGTACTTTAAGTTAATGAGCTTTTGGAAAAGAACACCAATCCCTTCATCTTCAAAGGTTACTAAGGTTTTTAATCCTTATAACGGTTGAGCACAGACGCACGTCTGGCTTAGCAAACTTTCAATCAACAACAGTATATATCATCAGTTCAATGCTAATATCACAGTTGAAAGCAGTTCATCACATATATGCATTATATCATTTAGAAACAAGTACAGTTCAACATCAGATAATAGCACAACAGTTCAAGTACATTAGATAATCAAGTAAGCTCAGTCAACAGGTAAATATCCAATAAAACACTTACACACATGCATACAGTTATTGAATATCCCTAGGCAAACTCCCCTTACCTTTGAAGACAAGTAAAGGATCCTCGTCTTAATACTCACATTAGCTCCAAGAGTGTAACTATCTACTCCATCAAGCAAGCATAGCCGTGTCAAACGTCTCAGAGAGGGAATCCAACAACGCGCACAACCAAAAATCAAGAAATCAATTTCGCATGATTAAACACACATTCTAACTTTATCTAAACACTTAATCCAATTACCAAACAAGGTTATTTTCAAAGAAAATCATGTTTGGAGCTTACGCTTCACAATACCCTTTAAGGAAACTTTGTTTTGATTAAAAGATCATGAAAAAGAACTTTGGAAATCATCCATTAAGAGTCCTAATTGCACTAAATCATAATTAATTTCACAAAAACATACCCAAATTCAAATAAAATCAAATTGGGGTTTTAGGGCTCCTTATTAAAATTTAGGGAAAACTCAGAATAATGAAATTGGTTTAGGGAAACACAAATTCACAGTCCTAATTTCATAAAACAAGCTTTAATCTTAAGATTAAAATCTGAAATCAGAGGGTTAGGGTTAGGGTTTCAAAATCAATTTGGGGATTTACAAAAGAGAAGAGGTTAGAGGTAAAACTCTTACCCAAGGTGAAGAAGAGAGAACATGATGGTTGGATGGCCAACCGGCGCGGCGGCTGACGGTGCTGGACGACGGCGGCGGCTTCACAGAAGCATCCATGACCAAAAATGACGGTGAACCTCAGAGAATGGAAGGAGGGAGGTTTAACACCACAAGACATGGCCGCACCACCATTACTAGCGGCGGAGGAGCTTCCTGCGGCGGCTAGCGGCGTTATCGTGGTGGTGACCGCAACCCAAACGCGAACCAAGACAGATCCACACACGTACTCACCATCTCTCCCTCAGACGCGGCAGAACAGCGCCCCGGACGGCACCTACGACGGCGACCCACGGCTGGGTGGTGGCTGCAAGGGGCGGCGCCGGATTATGAAAGAGGGAGGAGAAGAATAAGAGAGAAGGAAGAAAGAAAGAAGGAAGAAAAGGGAAGAAGCAGAGAAGAAAAAGGAGAAAGAGAGATAGCGTCGAGTGAGTGAGAGAGAGAAAAGATAACTTTAGTTTTTATACTAATTATTTAGTAATAGGTACAAAATGAGTGATAAATATTAGGCCTAAAATAAACATGTTTTTACTTTTTAGAATCTAAAAATAAAGATTGATAAGGATATGTTTTCGAAATTCAAATTAGAGTAAAGATTAATAGTTGAACTGATCCACTAAGAAAATACTCAGTCCAAAATTTAATCTCCGATTAAGGTCAAACCAAAATATTTTTAACTCTAAAATTAAATAGGATGAGAATACGAAAATGCTTTTCTATTAATCATGTTATGAAAAATATTTTTCTGTATTGGTATATTAGTGACAATAACGTAATTATTGTCTAGTAAGCGTGCATTCACTGAATTAAGTCAGTGCTAACGCACCCAATAAAATAATTTGAAGAGAGTAATTTAATTACTTAAACTAAACCACATAACAAAATAAATTTAAACAGATATCCAAATAAAATAATTAATCATAGGTAAAAACTAGGGTGTTACAAACATGAATTCTTACAAACATTTTCATTTGTATATATTATAGATTTCGAATTCGATATTTGATATGGTGTATTTAATTTTGATGCAGGTAAAGTTTATCACCATATTTGTAACTTGTAAAATTATTAAATGAGTTGAACACGTTTAATGATATGACAAAGCTTGATTGCAGATTGGTTGATAGTCTAAAATCTTTTATACTAAATAATATATTTTTATATCTATAACTAAAGGGACCATTTGTTTCAAAAAAAAACTAAAATGACCACTGAAAAATGTTTATAGATGATTAAGATTGTTAACATGATAAAAATATTTAATTACTGTTTTTTAAGTATATTTCCTTTGCGTAATTTATTTTTATGCAAGGAGGAAATTTTAACTATAATTAATTTTTATATCAATATGGTTATTTTAAAAATTGTATGAATTCAAAATCAAATCAACTTATTACAGGTTAAATTTAAGTGAATTATGCATATCTTCAACTACAACTAGAATAATTTGGAAATAAATCTTTAATTTATTTTATAACTTTTCAAGAAAATAATTTATTTCAAGTCAAATCAATTCTCACTATAAAAGTTTATTTTTAAAAAAAGTGATCTATAAAGTAAATTCAATATCAAATTATTTTGGATACAACTATATTCTTTAGAGTTTAACTGGTATACACTGTCGTGTAAATGTTCTTTTACACTGTTAATCAATAATAAATCGCCACATCATTGAAAATCTTTAATTCTTATCTAAATCACCTTAAAAGTCATTCATATCTTAATTTGTGATTGGTTGATTACACTGACAGTGTATACCAATTAAACTCTATTTTTTATACAAAAGATTTAATTTAAAAACATAATAAACCATAGTGAGTTAGAAGATTATCGTAGCTATCAAAATGGGTTCAATATATAGTAAATGTGGTGCAATCATAAAAAAGAATATTGAAGCTGAAGAAGACATTTTTTGGGAGCTAAATGCCTCTGGATATGCCAAGTCCAAGATCAAAATAGATTCAGAAAGTAACTATAATTTGTTCATGAAACATTGAAAACAATTTTTTCTTGTTTTCACTTTTCCTATACAAATATTGCAAACATGAAATAGAATGAAAACAATGTGACAGTTTTATAATTATTTCTGAAATTAGACAATGAAAATAGAAAACTGAAAACAAAGCAAACAGTCCTTTAATTACTTCAATTTATTTAAATAACTTAATAGAGAATGCTAACCAGTGCCCTCAGGACATTAGTTAAGAAATCAAAACAAGAAAGACTACATGGAAAAATGATGTATTCAATATACTGAAAAGTGTTACACTTAGTGTTCCAATACAAGCTTTCTTTTTATGGCTTCCTTAACCAATAATTGTGTACAACAGATTTCACTTCTACTTTAATTAATATTGTCATTTATGATCCTCCATCTTGTTAGAGTCCAATAGCTATACTAAATAATAAATTTTAATCTCTCCTCCTGCGTTTCTGTGCTCAAAATCATAAACGTTTCTCTTCTTATTACTACACAGTATACAATTTGTGTAAACAAAATTTGAGTTCACTTACTCACCTATGAGAAAAATGGGTAACTCATCTCATCCTTTACACATATTCTTCTTCCCCTTCATTGGTTATGGCCATATGATACCAATGGTTGACATGGCCAAGCTATTTGCATCAAAAGGGGTTAAGGCCACCATAACCAACACCCCTCTCAACGCACCTTTAATCTCCAAAGCTATAGAAAATTCCAAAACTCATTGCAACCAAATCAATATCCAAACCATCAAGTTCCCTTGTGTAGAAGCCTATTTACCTAATGGATGCGAAAATACACACTTATTGCCTTCACCAGATTTGTTTCCCATCTGCTTAAAGGCCTGCTACAAGAGCCCTTTGAGCAACAATTGCATCAACAACATCCAGATTGTGTTATTACCGATATGTTTTTCCCATGGGCAACTGATTCTGCTGCCAAATTTGGAATTCCCAGAATTGTGTTCGATGGGATTAGTTACTTCTCCTTGTGTGCTAACGAATGTATGAGGCTCTACAAGCCTCACAAGAATGTTTCTTCTGATTTAGAATCCTTTGGCATTCCTAATTTTCCAAATCATAAGGTTAAAATCACAAGGATGCAGGTGGCAAATTTCGAGGATGAGTGGGAAGAAAGGGTGGCGAAAATCAGTGAATCAGAGGTGAGGAGCTATGGGGTGATTGTTAACAGCTTCTATGCACTTGAGAAGGACTATGCAGATCAATATGGGTAGGAATTTGGAAGAAGAGAATGGCACAAAGGTCCCTTGTCTCTTTGCAACAATGATAAGGAAGAAAAAACTTATAGAGGAAAAGATGCATCCTTTAAGGAGCACGAGTTGCAAAATAGCTTGACACAAAGAAAGCTAGTTTAGTTGTTTATGAGACGCCTCGAAGTCCCATTAAATAAAAACCCAAAATAATTAAAATCTAGTCATTTTATTTACGTTAAGCGGTCATATCAAAATGGTGGAAAATTAAAAACTTAAAATATAAAACAACATATATACATACATACATGCATGCATAAACATATGTACATCATATATACATAACCTCCTGGTACTGTACTATCAAGGGATTCCCGTCAGTAGGATCCCAATATGTACAAACTAATAGCATCAAAACAAAAATACATAAAAATGCTGAAGAAAGATGCTTCACCGATTCTCTCCACACCCAGTCCCCTCTCAAAATACAGGAAAAACCTAACTCACACCTAAGCTAAGGCACTAGCCTGAGCCATCATATACAACCACCCTCTCTAGTATCCTATGGTCCAGATGGTCCAGATACTCCTCTGCTACCACTAGAAGAGCTCCTATCTGATTGCCTCTGGAACATCTACCTATAAAGCCTGCTGTCTCTAGGATGTAGTCGAGAAGATACTCGGGAAGACTCTGAAACGGTAGCTCTGACCTCTGGGGGTGCTGGTACCTCGGGAACAGGTATCGGGTCCTAAGATAGAGCAACTGGGTATTCCTCGTGTGCAGGTACAAGACCTGGCTCTGGTGCAGGTGCGGATGCAGGTGCAGGCACAAGTGCCTCAAAGGACACTATAAAGGGAACCGGTGACATGCTTGGCATTGGCGGCATCGACGGTATCTGCCCATCCGGCTGTCCGATAGGGAAGGGAAGGTTCAAGCCAGCTCTGAAAGTGCCCTTAAACCCTAGGGGAGCTCCCTGCCCAAAACCGGAGGTGATAGAAATTGGACCCTTATATACATAGAAACTAGTGTCCAGATCCACGAGCCACCCATTAAGGTCAACGAACTCAATCTTGAATGTCCCCGTGAGGGAAAACCCTGCGTCCTGGGTCATCCAGGGATGATCCCAATGCGCCATCGGTCCGGACCGAGTCTAAGGTACATACAAATCATAAATAAAACAAAACACACAGCAAAAGAGAAGGGGGTAAGAAACAATATAACATCAAACATGGAAAGGGTTTAGCAACATTTAATTCTATAACAGCATAATAAACATCCGTCTCCAAATATATAGGTGTGTGTGTGTGTGTGTGTGTGTGTATGTGTATAACACAACCATCCTCAATCCACGTCTAAGATTTTTCCTCTACCATCCATCATGATGCAATGCAATGTTGTATGAATCATCTCATCAGGTTCAGTCACATATCCGGATATCCATAATGACACATCTCTAGAGGCCCCGACGCACATCCTCATCCGCGGATGGAGGATGCCCATGCAAAGCAATGTCACTATAGTTGCACAAAATGGTATACACTTCTAAACCACGGCCAGGGTGCCCATGCAAAGCATGAACTATAGCTGCAACAATAATGAAATAATGTCTGGGACGGTTCCGCCGATAGCCTAAACACCTGGAATTCTCCCTTCGAGGAATAGACCCCAAAAACCATGTTTCAGGTCAACCATATCACA
Organism: Sophora flavescens; assembly: GCA_030762895.1. Classification (NCBI taxonomy): domain Eukaryota; kingdom Viridiplantae; phylum Streptophyta; class Magnoliopsida; order Fabales; family Fabaceae; genus Sophora; species Sophora flavescens. Next base: position 93,722,715 of record CM061064.1, on the reverse strand, counting down.
GACCATGTTTCACGTCACCCCCTAGTGCCATAACCGCTCATCCCTATTTCATAAATCTCAGCAATAATCTCATTTCATCAATCTCATCATCATATCACAATAATCATCTCGGTTAGGTACTACTAACACATATATAGTATGAATTCCCCACATAAATCGCCATGACTCATCATGTCTTATTACTTACTCAATCTCCGAGCATAATTACTACACTCATTTCATCATACCATCATGTCATCAAATCATCATTTCCAATATAATAAAATAATATATATATATATATATATATATATATATATATATATATATATATATATATATATATACACACACACACACACACATATATATTCATAACAAATAATTCTAACGCTCATAATATCATCCATCAATTATCATAACAATCCAATCAGTCCAATCAGTCACAGCAGACAATCATAGATAATAAAATAATATATTTTAGACGTAACGACGATAAACACACAATCTCAATATTATCAAGAGTACCACTAAGTAGTCCCCAATGTGATATGGACATTGTCCGTTACTCGCTCTCGAGTAGGGTTTAGGTCGCCCTACGCCATTATCGAACTAAGTGCAGCTGCGGCATTTCCAACGTTAAATTATTTCTTTCCCCCACCAGGAAAGTCGTGCGATAACTTGAACGCAACGAAACAAAGCTTTCTCAAATCCTCTCGATTCTGCCCTGTGCCAGACTAGGGCCTCCGAGCTTCCAAAAATTAACCTAAGCATCACAATGCGAAGCACACGTTACCACAACTTCAAAATCAAAGACGGAATCAAAATCCGTTAAACGAAACGAAAGATATCTTAAGAACCATAACGAACAGAGTTTCGACATAAAGAGAGTAGGATTTACCTTCTCTATTGAAGAAAAGAAGAACAGAACAATGTAGAGGACGTTGCCATGAACGCAACGGTGTACCCGAATTCATGACGGGAATATCGAGCAAGTCGTACTATGAGTCGAGACCTTTTCTCTCTCTAGATTTCCTCTCTTTCTAACTCTAGAACCCTCTCATTTCTGCTCTCAACCCTCAGCTTTTGTTTCTGTCTTCTGTCTTCTAACTCATAGCTTAAGTGACTTATGTTAGTTAAGCTATTTATTTTTGCAACTCAGCGCCTCAACGCATGAGCATTGGGATCCTGGCGCTAGAGCGCTTGGGCGCTGCCTCTCCCACGCTCGAGCGCTGGTGGCAGGTAGGGCCACCGCGCCATGCAACCAATCCTGGAGTGCCATGTCAACCCTGATGACACATGGAAGGTCAAACCATGGCCCAATCTGGTTGACTTGGGCGCTTGAGCGTGGATACACCCATGCTTGAGCGTTGACTTCTGACCAGAAGTCAACTCGTTGCTTTTCGGGCCCGTTCGAAGTCCGATTGATCTCAAATTTGAGTTATAGGCTCATTAAGACCTAATAAACAACCTAAAACCATAAAGAGGATCTAATCTCAACCCTAACTCTAAAATTCTTGGTTCACACTCATACGCCTTAAAGGCGATAACCGGGAAAACCCTAATTTTGTTCCTACGTTCAAACTCACTTGATATGGATACGTATGCAAGGGTCTCTAAACCTAAAACAACATCTCAACTATATAATCAAGTCCTAAACCTAATCCTCTTACATAAAAACACATGAAATAATGGATATTACATTTTTACCCCCTTAAAAGAAATTATGTCCTCAGAATTTACATACCTGAAAACAAATGGGGGTACTGCTACTGCATGTCTGCATCACGCTCCCAAGTAGCATCTCCAATAACACTATCCCAATTGACCTTGACCAGGGGAATCTGTTTACCACAGAGTTCTCTAATCCTTCTATTTGTAATCTTAGACGGTAAAGCCTCATATTCTAGATTCTCTCGGAGTTGTATGGACTCAGGCTCAATGACATGAGAAGGATCGGGGTAATATTTTTCTCAATTGGGAAACATTAAAAACATCGTGAAGGTTGGAAATGTTAGGTGGTAAGGCTATCTGGTAAGCGACTGGACCAATTCGTCGAAGAATCTGAAATGGTCCAATGAATCGGGGAGTGAGCTTTCAAGACTTTATAGCTCTTCCAATTCCGGTATTCAGAGTGACTCTCAAGAACACGTGATCACCTTCTTGGAAATCTAAGGGTCTCCTCCTCTTGTTACTGTAACACATTTGTCTCTCCTGAGCTTTTCCTTCTTTTTCTCTCTTATTTTCCTTACTTGTTCTATGGTTTACTATACCACATCAGGGCCCAACACATGGCTCTCGCCAGTCTCATACCAACACAACGGAGTCTTACACTTTATCCCATACAGAGCCTCATATGGTGCCATCTCAATACTGCTATGGAAACTGTTATTGTATGTAAACTCAATCAAAGGTAGGAATTCATCCCAACTGCCAACTTGTTCCAACACAAGCTTTTAAAAGATCCTCCACTGATTGAATTGTTCCTTCTGACTGCCCATCCGTCTGAGGATGGTAAGAATAACTCATCCTTAATTTTGTTCCCAAAGCATTGTGTAACTATCTCTAGAAGCTAGATGTAAATCTAGGATCTCGGCCGGATACAATACTCAACGGCACACCGTGCAACCTCACAACTTCCTTGATGTAGATTTGGGTCAACTTCTCAAGAATGTAAATCTCACCAATAGGTAAGAAGTGAGCACACTTAGTCAACCTATCAATGATAACCCAAATCGCATCAAACCTTCTCGGAGTTCGTGGTAATCCAACCACAAAGTCCATAGCTATACTATCCCATTTCCAATCTGGGATGTCCAAAGACTGCAACAAACATGCGGGCTTCTGATGCTCTATCTTAGCTTTCTGAGAAACCAGACATGATAGAACATACTCCGCCACTTCTTTATTCATCTTTGGACACCAAAATATCTTCTTCAAATCTTGATACACCTTGGTCGCTCCTGGGTGAAAACTCGGCTTACTCTTATATGCCTCCTCTAATATCATTCTCCTAAGCGCTAAATCCTCTGGCACACATATCTGATCTCTAAACCTCAACACACCATCAGATCCCCTCCAAAAATCTAAAACCTTACCCTCATCTATACCTTGACTCACCTCTAGCAAGTATTCATCCTGAACTTGTTTAGCCTTAAGATCTCTCAGAAAGTAACTACTGATGGTGATCATCCCTAAGCACAATCTATCCTCAATCAAATCCATACCTAGGTTCATGTCTCTAAACTGTTCAAGCAATTCCATCTCTTTCACCATCACTGAGGACACATTCACATATTTCCTACTTAGTGCATCCGCCACCACATTCACTTTTCCTAGATGGTATTGAAGATCAAACTCATAATCCTTAATGAATTCCATCCATCTACGATGCCTCATGTTCAGCTCCTTCTGATCAAACAAATTCTTTAAACTCTTGTGATCGCTGAACACATTAAACTTAGCTCCATAGAGATAGTGTCTCCATATCTTCAATGCGAACACTATGGCTTCCAACTCCAGATCATGGGTCGGGTAGTTCCTTTCATGAACCTTCAAATGTCGGGAAGCATAGGCCACAACTCTTCCCTCTTGCATCAGAACATAACCCAAACCTTGATAAGATGCGTCACAACACACATCGAATTGTCCTAATGGATCTGGTAATGTCAGCACAGGAGATGTAGTTAACTTCTCCTTTAACTTTTGGAAGCTCTCCTTACACTTTTCTGTCCAAATAAAAGTCGTACCATTTCTCGTTAACTATGTCATAGGCAACGCAATCATTGAGAAACCCTCAATGAACCTTCTGTAATACCCCGCTAAACCTAGGAAACTCCTCACCTCACTCACTGACTTAGGCCTATCCCACGTAACCGGATCCACTGCTATCCCTTCCTTATTGATTATATGACCTAGGAACTGTACTTCCTCTAACCAAAATTCACACTTGGATAGCTTAGCGTACAACTGCCTATCTTTCAACACCTATAACACAACTCTCACATGTTCCTCGTGTTCTTCCCAACTACGGGAATAGATAAGAATATCATCTATAAACACCACAACGAACTTGTCCAGGAATGGTCTAAAGATTCTGTTCATGTAATCCATGAACACCACTGGAGCATTAGTTACACCAAAAGGCATAACTAGGTACTCATAGTGTCCATACCTCGTCCTGAAAGCTGTCTTAGGTATATCCTCCTTCTTCACCCTAATCTGATGGTATCCTGATCTTAAATCTATCTTAGAGAACACTGAAGCTCCTTTCAACGGATCCATCAGATCATCTATCCTAGGCAACATATATTTGTTCTTTATTGTAACCTTGTTCAATTGCCTGTAATTCGTGCACAACCTAGAACTTCCATCCTTTTTCTTCACAAACAAGACTGGTGCTCCCCAAGATGACACACTAGGTCTGATGAATTCCTTTTTCATCATGTCATCTAGTTGTTGATATCCGATAAGGAGCTACTGATATAGGTCCTATCCCTGGTATGAGGTCTATCGTGAACTCAACTTCCATCTCTGGTGGCAAACCTGGAACATCAGGCAGGAAAACATCAGGAAACTCTCTCACAATAGGCAAAGAAGCTATACTCGGAGTCTCCTTAGCTTCCAAATAGAAAAGCATCACATACTACTGAGAATCGTCACTCCTCATAGTTGCTCCTTCATTGGCAGATACTATGCTAGAAGGTTCAAGAAAAGATAAGGTCTTTTGGGCACAATATAATACTACATGGTTAGCCGAATGCCCTAATCCATGTCAAGGATAACATCTATCTGTTGCATAGGCAAACAGACGAGATCTACAAGAAATGTCCTTTTTTCAACTACTATAGGACACTGTAGGTAAACTGACATAGTGATTAAAGGATCACTGGTAGGGGTAGATACTGTCAAAGTATAAGGTAGTTGAGAAACGGGGAAATGTAAATGATCTACACACTCATGCGAGATAAATGAATGTGTAGCCCCTGAGTCAAACAACACACGCAAGAGTCTGCCAGATAGTAAACATACCTTCAATAAGATCTGCAGATTGAGAGGACTCAGATCCTTTAACTGTAATCACTCTCCCCGTGGCCTGAGGTCTGGCCGTCTATGGTCCTGCTGCTGGAACTCCTCTACCAGCTCCACCTCTATGAGTACTGACACCTCTGCCGGTGGCTGTGTGTTGTTGTCCTGCTCTTTGTCGGCAATCCCTAGCAAAATAACCTAGTTTACCACAGATACAGCAACCAGATCTATCTGTACATTCCTTGATATAGTGCGAACCTCTGCATCTGAAACATACTGGGCCTCTCTCCTGCCGGCCCTCTCTGCTAACTGGTGCTGGTGGCGCAGATGTTTGAGTGCTTTGCCCGGGTCTGGTGTATGGTCTTCTCCTCCACCGAGAACCTCTATCCCATCTCCTCGGATGACCTGCTCTGATAGGACCCCCACTACGCTGCTATCTCTGCTCTGTAGCCTGCCTCTGGTCCATACTCTCAATAGCACTGGACCTCTCCACCATCTCTGGGAAGCTCACAATATCCAAGGGCATTATAGCCCTCCTCAACGCGTGTCGTAAACCATCTTCAAATCTCCGGCACATCCAGTGAAATGGAAAAAAACAACACTAGAAGGGGGGTTGAATAGTGTTTTCGAAAATCAGAGTTTAAGAAGCACAAAACAAAGTCAGTGAATGAAAGTGGCATCTAAGATCAGATGCCTTTCACAACAACTGATTTGTAACTATATAACACACCCGAGTTAGTTACTTAACACAGTTAAACAAACTGAATAATAAAGTAAAGGGTAAGGAGAGAGTATACTCTTATTTATCATGGTTCACCCACAACCTTGGGCTACATCCAGTCCTTGGCTTAACCAAGTTTTAACACTATAACTGATCAAGGTTACAGACGAGTATTATTTGCACACCTACCCTCTCCACGCTCAACCACAAGTATTGTTTGCATACCTAGCCTCTTTAGGCTCAACAAGTATTCTTGAAATAAGCCTCTCGAGGCTATGAGAGTTTGAGAGAGTTTTTGAAGCACAACTTCAAATTTACAAGGCAATTCAACCTATATTTAAACACTACACTAAGTGGATATGAACTTGGTACTTGGTGAGTTGCAGATGAGTTCTTCTTCGAATGATATTCAGAGTGTGAAGAAGATGAATGAGTGATGAGAGCTTTCAGCTATGGGTATATGATGAGTTCTTATTTGAATAAATTGGTTTTCTGATGATGATAGATTTTCTCTGGTTTTTCTATTTATCAATGTTTCACTTCACTTGTATATCTTGTCTCTTTTTTTGTTCTTGGTCTTTGACTTCATATTTATACTTGACCAAAAAGATCCGTCGAGATAAATCTGAAGGTCTCCAGCTTTGTTCTTTGAGAGACAACCGTTCTGACTTGATAATAAATGCTTTGAAGAATGTTGGGGATTCCTTGCTGATAACTGAGTATAGCAGATATGCTTTATAGTAATTTTGGGCAGCGTTCTTTCCTTTTTTGTGTAACACAAAGAAAAGCTCAGATAAAGTGGCTTTTCTTTTACTATCATAAGGAATAATTTCTTGTAGCTTTGCCCTTTTGTCTTTTCTCCTTTTTCTGATTTCGATTGAAGATAAGAAATATATTAATAAACTTCTTCCAAGTTTAATTAATTATATTTCAAATCGTTCTTATCCTTGAATCAGAGATTAAGTAAATTCTTTATAGAGAGCTTTTCTTCTTGGCACGTGCCTCAATATCACATAGGTGACTTTTGCATTTCACATCTTCTAAGTTTGAGGATAAATGAATATTTCTTGAATATGTTATTCTGACAGAAGAGTGATGCTGACTTTGTCAGAGGCATAGATGCATACTGAGAGAAATACTCTTTCCTTTGAGTGCTTTCCATATTGGTTTGAAGATACCACATAATCTTGATCTTAATCATTTTTTCATCAAAGGTTGAGATAGTGGTTGTCAAGTGAGTCTTGGTAGATTGATCTGACAATATGAAGATACTGATTTTGTCAGTGATTCAGATGCATATAAGATTTCTTCTTATCGGATTTTGGTCTGTAAACTTGATCCAAATCTTCTTTCAACTTTCCTTTAGAAGATAGTGTTTGTATTGCTTGAACACTTTGATCATTACTTTGACTGATCACTTCATGCTTCTTTGGTCTTCAGCATAGTCAATCAAGTAAGAATAAAAAGTCTTTCATAAGAGTATGCTTGATTCTACTCTTTTGTATACTCATGATCGAGTAAGTTCTTTTTATTTAGCATTCAGTAAAGATGACAATCATTTATTGCTTTGATACTGCTTTAATACTTTATCAATACTGCTTTGATACTTGATCTTCTTCATAGAATGATGAGACTGAAAGTTGTAGGCTTCAAAAGTCATACTTCAGATGCATTGTACTTCAGACGTTGTATGCAATCATTTGATTCTTTCATAATCTTTTGTTGACTTGTCCTGCTATGATATAAAGCTTTGGCTACATAACTCAAGTAGATGATTAGCAATATTCATATGGTTCAATGTAAAATCAATTACTTAATGTTTGAGTTCATCAAAACACGCAAGGGCCACAAGCGTGTGAGTCAGATGCATGATGAGTCAGACGTATTATGACTTAACATCCAGTCCTCATCTGGAAACCTTTGGTAAAACTCAAAACTGAATCAAGGCCTCGAATCTTGCCGCATAATCACCAACAGACCTGTCTCCCTACTGGAGACTCATGAACTCTCTCTCCTTCTCGAGTCTGACTAACCGCGGGAAGTACTTCTCAAAGAAACACTATCGGAACAGCTCCCAACTGATCAACCTCTTCTCGGCCTCAACCAACCTTCTTTTGCCTTTCCACCATGACTTGGCCCCTCTGGTCAGTATGAAGGTGGTATAAGTCACCTCCCTGTCATCTCTACATCTCATGGTGTCAAAGATCTTCTCAAGCTCCTGTAACCACCACTCTGCTCGCTCTGGGTCATACTATCCTCCGAACTGTGGTGGCTTACCTTTCAGAAAGGTAGCCAATCCCCCATCCTCAGCCTCAACAGCTCTCCTCATATCCTATCGCTCCTGTAACTCTGAATCTCTCTGCATCCTGAGCATTCTATTGCGCCTGCTGCAACAGAATGGATGCTAACTCTCGGATAGTCCGGAGAGTCTCGGATGACTGCCCTCCACCTCCAACTCCTGCCTCTGGTTGATAATGCTCATCATTTACACCCTCTATAGCTCTACTACCACCACGTCTGCCACGTCCTCGACCTCGGTCTCGAGCCAAGATCTTGTTAAAAGAAATCCTTACCCCACATCAATATGACATATAATACTGCATACCACTAGAATACCAATACTATATGTCATAGAAATGTCACGATCGGACTCACTACCCAACTTCTAAGCCAAGTCGTTATCCGATGTGGATTCAACTAAATGGCCAGTTCACCCTAATTTGCAACCCTCACAGTCTGCTTTAGAACCGAACTGCTCTGATACCACCAAATGAGACGTCCCGACGTCCCATTAAAGAAAAACCCAAAATAATTAAAACCTAATTGTTTTATTTATGTTAAGCAGTTATATCAAAACTGCAAAAAATTAAAAACTTAAAATATAAAACAACATACATACATACATACATGCATACATACATACATACAAGCATAAACATATGTACATCATATATACATAACCTCCTGGTACTGCACTGTCAAGGGATTCCCGTCGGTAGGATCCCAATATGTACAAACTAACAGCATCAAAACAAAAATACATCAAAATGCTGAAGAAAGATGCCTCACCGATTCTCTCCATACCCAATCCCCTCTCAAAATACAGGAAAAACCTCAATCACACCTAAGCTGATGGCACTGGCCAGAGCTATCATATACTACCACCCTTGCTAGCGTCCCGCGGTCCATATGGTCCAGATACTCCTCCACTACCACTAGAAGAGCTCCTATCTGATTGCTTGTGGAACATCTGCCTATAAAGCTTGTTGTCTTTGGGATGTAGTCGGGAAGATACTTGGGATGACTCTGAAATGGTAGCTCTGACCTCTGGGGGTGCTGGTACCTCGGGAACAGGTATCGGGTCCTAAGCTGGAGGAACCGGGTCTTCCTCATGTGCAGGTTTAAGCCCTGTCTCTGGTGCAGATGCGGGTTTAGGTGCAAGTGCAAATCCTGGCACAAGTGCCACAAAGGGCACTATAAAGGGAACTGGTGCCATGCTTGGTATTGGCGGCATCGGCGGTATCTGCCAATCCGGCTCTCCGATAGGGTAGGGAAGGGTCAAGCCAGCTCTAAAAGCGCCCACAAACCCTAAGGAAGTTCCCTGCCCAAAACCGGAGGTGACAAAAATTGGACCCGTATATACAGAGAAACGAGTGATCGGATCCACGAACCACCTGTTAGGGTCAACGAACTCAATCTCAAACGTCCCCGTGAGGGGAAAGCCCATGTCTTGGGTCATTCAGGGATGATCCCAATGCGCCATCGGTCTGGTTCGAGTCTAAGGTACAGATCATAAATAAAACAAAACACACAGCAAAAGAGAAGGGGATAAGAAACAATATAAAGTCAAACATGGAAATGGTTTAACAACATTTAATTCTATAACAGCATACTAAACATCCATCTCCAAATATATAGGTGTGTGTGTGTGTGTGTGTGTGTGTGTGTGTGTGTGTGTGTGTGTGTGTATATATATATATATATATATATATATATATATATATAACACAACCATCCCCAATCAACGTATAAGATTTTTCCTCTACCATCCATCATGATGCAATGCAATGTTGTATGAATCATCTCATCAGGTTCAGCCACATATCCGGATATCCATAACGATATGTCTCTGGAGGCCTCGACGCATATCCTCGTTCGCGGATGGAGGATGCCCATGCAAAGCAATGGCACTATAGTTGCACAAAATGCTACACACCTCTGAACCACGGCCATAGTGCTCATGCAAAGCATGAACTATAGCTGCAACAATAATGAAATAATGTCTGGGACGATCCCGCTGATAGCCTAAACCCTTGGAATTCTCCCTCTGAGGAATAGACCCCAAAGACCATGTTTCATGTCAACCATATCACAGACCATGTTTTAGGTCACCCCGTAGTGCCCTAACCGCTCATCCCTATCTTACAAATCTCAGCAATAATCTCATCTCATCAATCTCATCATCATATCACAATAATCATCTCGGTTAGGCACTACTATCACATATATAGTATGAATTCCCCACATAAATCACCATGACTCATCATATCTTATCACTAACTCAATCTCTAAGTATAATTACTACACTCATTTCATCATACCATCAAGTCATCAAATCATCATTTCCAATATAAAATAATAATAATAATAATAATAATAATAATAATATATATATATATATATATATAAACATATTCATAACAAATAATTCTAACACTCATAATATCATCCATCTATTATCATAATAATCCAATCAGCCCAATCAGTCACAGTAGACAATCATAAATAATAAAAAAATTATTTTAAACGTAACGACGATTAACGCATAATCTCAATATCATCAAGAGTACCACAAGTATTCCCCAATGTGATATGGACATTATCCGTTAATCGCTCTCGAGTAGGGTTTAGATCGCCCTACGCCATTATCGAACTAAATGCAATTGTGCCGTTTTCGACGTTAAATGATTTCTTTCCCCCACCTGGAAAGTCGTGCGACAACTTGAACGCAAAAAAATTAAGCGTTCTCAAGTTCAAAATTCACCTAAGCATCACATTGCGAGGCACACGTTATCACAAGTTCAAAATCGAAGACGGAATCAAAATACGTTAAACGAAACAAAAGATATCTTAAGAACCGTAAAGAACAGAGTTTCAACATAAAGAGAGTAGGATTTACCTTCTCTATTGAAGAAAAGAAGAAGAGAACAATGCAGAGGACGTTGCCACGAACGCAACAGTTTACCTGGAATCGTGACGGGATGATCGAGCAAGTCGTACTATGAGCCGAGACCTTTTCTCTCTCTAGATTTCCTCTCTTTCTCACTCTAGAACTCTCTCCTTTCTACTCTCAACCGTCAACTCTCGTTTCTATCTTCTGTCTTCTAACTCATAGCTTAAGTGACTTTTGTCACTTAAGCTATTTATTTTTGCAACTCAGCACCTCAACGCTTGAGTGTTGGGATCCTGGCGCTAGAGATATGGCTTTCCCACGCTCAAGTGCTGGTGGCAGGTAGGGCCACTTCGCCATGCAACCAATCCCGGAGTGCCACGTCAACCCTGATGACACGTGGCAGGTCAAAGCATGGCCCTGTCTGGTTGACTTGGGCACTTGAGCATGGATACACCAACGCTTGAGAATTGACTTCTGACTAGAAGTCAACTATTTGCTTTTCGGGCCCGTTCGAAGTCCAATTGAGCTCAAATTTGAGATATAGGCTCATTAAGACTGTAACGCCCCGATTTATGTTGTTTTCTGTATCGATAAACAAATATCTATTTATATTTTTATCTGAGATCTAGAAAATGATTTTGGTTGAAACAAAATCATATTTAGACTCGACTTCATGGCGAAAGCCTTTGGTTAAATTTTGGGTTGAAAATTCAGACGAAACCCAGTCTGCATTTTCACTGACAGTAAGATTTTACTAGTCAGAAAACCTAATTTTGATCCGATAATGAGACGATAATTAATCTTATCACTTTTTAGGTGATATAGGTCTTTTTAAAAATTTCGTTCTAAAATAAAATGTTATATTTTGTTCGGGTGAAGTTTTGAGTTAAATCGGTTGCGAAAAACCTAAAACGGGAGAATAAGGAGTCGGAATCTGAACCGGACACCGGGCCAAGGTTGGACAAATGTCACAATGTTGTGGTGAGTCACCACCAATGACTCACATTAGTCATGATTAGTTTTCTAAATATCTTAGATATTTTGTGTAGGAAAAGACTAAAATGCCCCTAGGATTAATTAGAAACCACATCTTAGCCTTAATGACTCACTCATCCTTGCCCCCCTCACTCTCTTCTACTCACGGCAGCCCCCCCCCCCCCCCACCCACACACACTCTTTCATTTTCTTTCCAACTCTTATGAACACTTAAAGAAAACTAAAGAACACCCTATGTCCTTAAGTGATTTCTTGCCAAATTGAATCAAACTATTCATCTTTTCTCCATCTTCAAGAGGTAATCCATCAACTCTCATAAACATTAGAGATTTATCTTCATTCATTTCAATCATCCAAGTTCCAAACCCATTTTTCTTCAACTTTCATGTATGTCTTTAAAAATTGGTAGAGAGCACATGATGCTTATTTTTGAGTTCTAACAATTTTCTATACCTCTATACTACTCTAGGATCATGGATCCAAGAGTATGTAAAACTTTGAAACCCCTAGTCATTTTTTAAAGCATAGGCCGAATCCTACCCACAAAATGGGTTGGATGATTTTGCTTCATTTTCAACTTATGGCAATTTTACCTAACTCTATACTACTCTAAGGTCATGGATCTAAGAGTATGTGAAATTTTGAAACCTCTAGCCTATTTTTCTATCTTGGGCCGAATCTATACCCTTAGGAACTAGCAGTTTTTTTTTTCAAAGTTTAATTAGTTATGTGTTGTTTTGTGAATGATTGTGTTAGTAGTTGTTGTTTGGAGTCTTACGAAGGAATATGAGAATTTCGGGATAGTTTTCAGAAGAAAAATCCACACGTTAAGGTAAGGAGAGTTTGCCTGAGGAGCTTCTATAACAATGTGTATAAATTGTTTGGTGTGTCTGTAATTATTTGTGGTAGTTTGTGGTGTTTGTTTTAAATTATTGCGTGATATTCTGTGATGCATGATTTATCTGTGAAAGCATGCTATAAATTGTGATGTGTGAATTTATTGTTGGTTGTGAAAGCATGTGATAAATTGTGTTGTATGAAATTTTCTGTTGATTTTGTGATTGGCTGGAAGCCTGACATCGGTCAGTGCTTATTGAAAATTAAGGATAAAACGTTAAGAAATTTTTAAGGAAGACTTTACGTTTTTGAAAATGAATGGATTTAATTTTATAGGTTAAAATAATAATATTCTAATGAGTTTTAATGAAAGAATAAGTTAACGAGTGACAGCGAGTGCATAACCGTGAAAAAAATTCACTTTTACAAGTTAAGGTTGATGATATGATTTTTATTTATAAACAAGGGTTTTTGCTTGCCTAACGACGGTATGAGGGGAAAACGATCTTTTATGTGAGAAAAATAAATATATGGGTCAGAAATGATTTTAAAAAAGGTTAATGGATTTTTTTTTGGAATTAAAAATAAAGGAATTTGAGTAAAATTGATTTTCGTTACGTTTTAAAATGAATTTCATTAGAAAAGTGTTTTTGGAAAAGAATTTAAGAAACAACAGAAATTTTTCGACAAACTTGGATAAGTTTTCGGAGTTTTTGTTTTGGTATTTGTGTTTCATCGAACGAAAACTCTCTTGGGAAAATAAAGGAAAGGATAAGGACCTAGATTGTCGAGACGTCGGGCAAGTGTTCCTAAGAGGAAATTGTACTTTGGAGGTGGAAAGAATTGAAATACCTGAGAAAGGGTAGTTGGGAGCTTTAAGCCACGACAGAGGAAAAACGAACAACAAAGAACAGTTATGATAACAATGGGTTTTACATGCATAGTCTGGCAAATATGCCATTTTGGGCAGACGCGCCTTGTGTATCGAGCTATAATTTCACAAAGGGTGAATTCGGTAAATTGGTTAGTTACCGACCAAAGATAAATTCTAGGGTCTTTGTGCCTTAAGGACATTCAGGTTTCGAACATCCAGCGGATACTCGGGGCCTTGCAACCTCGGGTCGTGGAATTCGGTTACCCGTGTAGGTAATGGCTACAATCTCAAGGGGGGGGGTGAATTGAGAGATTGAAAACATTTTCAGCAATTTAAAGCAAAATAGAGTTTTCTTAAAGAAAATTGGTTTTCACTCAATTTTAATTCCCTAGATTCAGATTATTAATCAAGTAATGATGTTAAGAAATATTACAAGAAAGAAACAACAATCTTAACAAGAAGATTCAGATTAAAGATTCAAGTTAAAATCACTTAAAACACAGTTTCATTCACACACATGCATATAACAAGTATATGGAGTTTAGAGATGAGAATAACGTGCAAACCGATTTATCTTGGTTCAGCTGCCTCCTCTGGTAAGCCTACATCCAGTCCCACACCTCTGTGGTTTCCTCCACTATAATCAGCAATTACAAAATTCCAATTACAGCAACAAAAGGATAACCTCCTTGCACAAACCTTTACCAAAAAGCACACTTCCTTTTGTTACCCAAGGACCCCCTCTATCCTTGCTCAATCCTAAGAGATACCCTCTCTTAATCTCACTAATTCACAGAAAGAATTGAGTAGAAGAAAGACTCTAAAAGTCTGATCATACAAATTGAAGCTCTATGGAAATATCACACTTTTCTCTCTCAAAGATGAAGCACTTTTTTGGAAACTTGGAATTTTTGATTTTGTGTTTTTAGACTGTGTAATGTGTTGAAAAGTGTTGTTATGAAGTCCTTTTATATGTATTTGAAGATTTAGATCCGTGGGACTTATCACAAAAGTTGTTACAAGTGATTAAAAATCAGTTTTGAAAAACTGTTGCAAGATAGTCAGTGTACTATATTTGTGTACTCGTTTTTTTCAAACATTTTCAAAGCTCATACACAGATTAGCTTCTTTATACATCTGTGTGTTAAACCAAGTCATCAGCTTTTTCAAACGTATACACAAATTGCATTCTTTTGTACACGTGTATCTCATACGTTGTGCTTTAATACACGTGTATACTTTGTGTACACAGATGTATATTAGAACATCAACCCAGAATATTCCAAAACTCAATAGACATGTGTACATTGATTTATCATTGAAGAACAAGTTTTGAAATATTTGAGTTGTTCTATACACAGGTGTATCATTTTGTACATTTGTGTATTCTTCATATTTTTCAAAACAATACATTGATACACATGTGTACAACGCATGTGTACAAATTTTAGTTCCAGACCCGAGAGCTACTTTTGTGTACACAGGTGTACAACACATGTGTACAGCCTTTCAGTTTCAAACCCGAGAGCACACTCTTGTACACACAGGTGTACAACACATGTGTATAGGCAAATTTTCTTTTGTTTTTAAAACTCAACTTTTCATACACGCGTATGCTGCCTGTGTACAGAAAGGTTCTTTCTAAAACTTGAAATTTAGCTTTACATACACATTTGTACGACACATGTGTACAAGCGTGTGGACAGATGATGCTGATGAGGGAAGCGTGTGGACGATTAACCCGGGCGCCCGCAACGCTACGTACACTGGGCCAGTATGTAATACTACGGGTACATTAGCGACGGGACCACAGACCCATACTCACAGCTTTGAGACAGTCGAGGTACCACTTCCCCCGATGTGGCTATTGTTGAGGAATATGGTAAATGAAGGAAATCTAGTGCATCAGCCACCATTTGATCAGCCACATCATGCAGCAGCGCCACCGTCACCTCCAGCACCGATCGTCATTGTTCCGGAGATGGAGGAGGACTCCATGGAGGACGAGGAGGAGGTACCCGAGTATCATCCTCAGGTTAACGACGTTGTTCCAGAGGTTGAGGCAGAGGCGGATGTATCCTCACGGGATACTCCTATGGCCGGGGAGTACTATGGAGGTCTCCCTAATGACTTTCATTAGGTGCAACCAGTAGTAGGACTTATTTTGGGTTTACTTTTTGGGGAGTAGTGGTTTTGTCACAGTCTGTATATCTTGGCTACTGAGAGCCATCTTTTTGATGTCGTGGTTCTGGACTGCCGCTACTATATAGGTTTAGTTTATGTGTGTTTCCTTATGTTATGACTTTGATAAATGGCCTATTAATATAAAGTTCCATATGTAAAACAGTAATGATGCATATATATACATATTTATAAAGTTGTTAGTTATCAATTATTGGTTTGTATCGATCGAGGAAAAGAAAAAAAAATTACAACTAATTTCAAGTAAGTTAAGAAATAGAGAAAATTATATTTTCCGAAAGCAACCAGCATAATTATTTTCAGTCCTTTTGTTTCAACGTGTAGTGCTAAGGGGTGTGTTACAAAGACCTAATAAACAACCTAAAACCATAAAAAATGCCTAATCTCAATGCTAACTCCAAAACTCTTGTTTCACACTCATACACCTTAAAGGCGATAACCGAGAAAACCCTAATTTTGTTCCTACGTTCAAACTCACTCGATATGGCTGCGTACTTTCCATGCAAGGGTCTCTAAACCTCAAAAAAAATCTCAACTATATAATCCATGTCCTAGACCTAATCCTCTTATGTAAACAACACATGAAATAACGGATGTTACAGTTTACAAATGCTTTGGAAGTACAGTAAACTTCCCCGATTCTCGGCTAACAGAAATTGCTATGGGACTTGAGGCTTCAGGACAACAATTCATATGGGTAGTGAGGAGAAGCAAAAAAGATGGAGAAGATTGAGAGGAATGGCTACCGGAAGGATTTGAGAAGAGAATGGAAGGTAAGGGACTAATTATAAGAGGTTGGGCACCTCAAATGTTAATTCTTGAACATAAAGCAATTGGAGCATTTATGACTCATTGTGGTTGGAATTCAACATTGGAAGGAGTTGAAGGAAAACATACAATCTAAATACCATACAGATACAAATCATAGCATGTTATTCTCATGTTAATCAAAGTAAAGAGGAGGATTCCATACCTTGGAGATTTGCAGAATCCATCCCAGCAGATCAAAGGATGAGAAGATGAACGGTTTCACAATATTGGAGAAGATGAGAGGGTTACTCCTCTCTTTCTGGTAAGTTTTGGTTCTGTGTTACTGACTGTGAGAATGCCTAATGGGGAGGCTATTATTATAACCTACCAGCAGAGAGTAGGGACCTCTCAATGGGTTAATATTAGATATGACCCAACCCATCATAGGGTCATTCTTTAGTAAATACCCAACAACTATTT
This sequence comes from Sophora flavescens, assembly GCA_030762895.1. Classification (NCBI taxonomy): domain Eukaryota; kingdom Viridiplantae; phylum Streptophyta; class Magnoliopsida; order Fabales; family Fabaceae; genus Sophora; species Sophora flavescens. The sequence continues at coordinate 93,705,675 of CM061064.1, read as the reverse complement.
TATCAATTGGTTACGTAATTAGGAATTAATATTATAACTGATATATTATAATTTAATTATAATTTAATAACTAATTAATGCTAATCCACTGTTATACATATTAAAATTTAACATTCTCCCACTTGGATAGCATTAATCAATTATTAAAGAGAAATACCAGTTACGATCTAAACACACGTTAACCAGCAGTATAAGAAATACAAGCTTTAACAATGCAGAAATAGTATCCGATAGGGAAGTAAATCATACATGCTAAAGACTCATATTTCACATAAAGATTGATGAATATAAAATTGCATATAATTAATAAAGAGAAATATGCAATTCAAAAGATGGTCCAAGCATCTTAAAATGCTATAAGAGATATGAAACCAAGAATGACGTCAATTTACATATCTCATAAAAAACGATAATGGGCAAATAATAGTTTCAGACTCCCACTAATCCAATACATCAAAAGACTTAACTAAGCCCATATGAATTACATGATTCCGGAATATTCCAACAGTTAAGCCTTTGGTTAGTGGATCAGCAAGCATGTTTCATGTATCAATATGATCAATACAATTAAGAAACTCCTGAATCTTCTCTCTAACGAACAAATATTTCACATCAAAATGCTTAGTGCGAGAAGAGCTTCTATTGTTATGAGAGAAGTTCACAGCAGCAGTATTGTCACAATATATCACAAGTGGCCTAGATATGCTTTCAACAATATGAAAGCCAGAAATCAAATTTTTCAGCCACATGGCTTGACAAGTAGCCTCATAGCAAGCAACATACTCTGCTTCCATGGTAGAAGTAGCTGTAAGCGTCTGTTTGACGCTTTTCCAAGAAATAGCTCCTCCTGCCATCATAAAGATAAAGCCAGAAGTAGATTTTCGGTCGTCAGGGCAACTGCGAAATCGAATCGAGAATAACCAGTGACCTGAAGTTGATCAGACTTCTTATAGGTCAACATATAATCTTTGGTTCCCTGCAAATATCTCATGACCTTTTTTACGGCTTTCCAATGACCCAAACCTGGGTTGCTCAAGTATCTCCCTAAAGCATTTACAGCAAAAGCAATGTCGGGACGAGTACAGACTTGAGCATACATTAAACTGCCAACAGCGGAAGCATATGGGACCTTTTTCATTTCATTTATTTCTACATCATTTTGAGGACATTGAGATTTAGAGAATTTTTCTTCACCCTTTTGAACAGGTGCAGCACATGGGGAGCAAGAATGCATGTTAAACCTTTTGAGGACCTTTTCAATATATCCTCTTTGAGACAATCCAAGAACACCACGTGACCTATCACGATAAATCTGGATGCCTAAAACAACAGAAGCATCACCAAGGTCTTTCATATCAAAGTGGCTGCTCAACATGAGTTTTGTCTCAGTCAGGATTTTAACACAACTGCTAGCAAGAAGTATATCATCAACATATAGAACGAGAATGATGAATCCACCCTCACAAGTCTTCAAGTAAACGCACTGATCTGAGGCATTTTCTTTGAAGCCAAGAGAAGTGACAACCTGATCAAACTTCAAATACCATTGTCACGGAGGCCTGTTTCAGTCCATAAATAGACTTATTCAGCTTGCAAACCAAGTGCTCTTTGCCTGTTTTCAGTAAAACCTTCGGCTGAACCATGTAAACATCTTGATGAAGGTCTCCATTCGGAAATGCCGTCTTCACATCCATCCGGTGAAGTTCTAGATCAAAATGAGCTACCAAAGCCATGACAACTCGAAATGAATCTTTCGTAGAGACTGGTGAGAAGGTCTCCTTATAGTCAATGCCTTCTCTTTGGTTATAGCCTTTAGCTACTAATCTGGCTTTGTACCTTTCAACTTTACCATCTGGAGTACGTTTGGTTTTGAAAACCCATTTGCATCCAACAGGTTTACAACCTATTGGCAATTCCTCCAGACTCCAAACACCATTATGAGACATAGAAGATAACTCATCATGCATAGCATTCAGCCAATCAGAAGCATGAGAGTTAGAAATTGCCTCCTCAAAGGTAATAGGATCATCATCATCATTGAGGTCAAACTCATGTTCCTGAAGATATACAACATAATCATCTGGTATGGAAGGTCTCGCGCACTCTTTGAGATCGTCTCGGTGGAATTTCATCAACAATAAGATCATGTTCTTGTTCATCTACAAGCGGTCTTTGCCACACCATCTTCATGTTGAAGATTCTGATCAACATCATCAGCTGGAATCAAAACTTCTGTAGGAAAAGGAACAACTGGTATAGGAACAATGGTGCGATCTTCTTTAAGAGTAACTGGTCGTGGTATATCACTCCCACTATCCAAGTCATCCTCAAAGAAAACCGCTCGATCAGATTCGACGACTCGCATAGAATGAGATGGACAATAGAATCTGCTACCTCTGGAACCCACACAATAGCCAATAAAGAAGCCACTAACAGTCTTAAGATCAAGCTTCTTAGACTGAGGATTATAAGGTCTAACTTCTGCCTTACAACCCCATACATGAAAATGTTTCAAACTCGGCTTCTTTCCACTCATGAGCTCATATGGAGTTTTTGGTACAGACTTGCTGGGTACTTGATTTAGAATGTAGACAGCAGTTTTTAAGGCATCTCCCCAAAGAAAGTCTGGCAATGATGAATGGCTCAACATACATCTTACCATCTCCATAAGTGTGCGGTTACGCCTCTCTGCAACTCCATTTTGCTCAGGAGTACCAGGCATAGTGTATTGAGCTTCAATACCGCATTCCTCAAGAAATCTGGCAAAAGGTCCTGGGTTTCTACCCGTCTCATTATATCTACCATAGAATTCTCCACCTCTGTCAGATCTTACACATTTTATTTTCCTACCAGTTTTCAACTCAACAGCAGCCTTAAAGGATTTGAAAGCATCTAGAGAACTAGACTTTTCTTGCAGAAGATCTATCCATCCATATCTCGAGAAATCATCTATAAAGGTAATAAAATACCCATATCCACCCATGGCAGTGGGTGTAATAGGTCCACACAGGTCGGTGTGAATCAACTGTAACACATCGTCACACCTATTTGCGGCTTTATTCCTAACCTTGGCAGTAAATTTGCCCTTGATGCAATCAACACATGTATCAAAATCGGAGAAGTCTAGATCATGGAGAATACCTTCCTTGACTAGCCTTTCAATACGGGGCCTAGAAATATGCCCCAAACGTCGATGCCATAACATAGAAGATTGTTCATTAATCCTACTGCGTTTGTTTCCAACAGCAGATTTATCAGACATGTCATGCAGATATAACATATAAAGGCCATCACGTAAAATTCCTGAACCAACGGAAACAGAATCTGAATAAACAAGCAATTTCCCATTACCAAACTTAAAAGTGTAACCACATTTATCCAAAGCAGAAACAGAAATCAAGTTCCTTCTCATAGAAGGTGCATACACAGCATCTCTTAAAAGCAAATTATGTCCAGAAGGCAAAAGTAAAGAAACAATCCCAATGTCAATAACAGAAACTCCAGCTCCATCTCCCATTATAATCTTGGACTCAGCATCACTTGGTTTCCTCAGGCTTGTGAACCCCTGCAAGGAATTCACAACATGAATGGTTGCACCTGAATCTAACCACCAAGTATTTGGAGGAACATCAATGACATTGGATTCAAAGCATGTTAAAGCCAGGAATATACCTTGCTTCTCTTGTTTCTTTTTCAAGAAAAAACAATCCTCTACCTTGTGGCCATACTTCTTACAATATTTGCAGTTACCCTTGAAGAAACCTTTCTTAGCCTGCAGATGCTGTTTTGCATTTTTCTTCTTTCCCTTTTGATCTTTCTTCACAAACCTTGAGCCTGACTTAGAAGTTTGATTTGGATCAGATGCAGCAAAATGAGCACTGTGAGATTTACCCTTTCTAATGGAATCTTCTTCTTGTGTAACAATGGCAATCATCTCATCCACTGTCCATTCAGCCTTCTGAGTATTGTAAGAGGTCTTCATTACATCGAATTGTGAAGGAAGAGATTCAAGAACCCGGTAGATTAAAGTGCTTTCACCAATTTCCACTTTAAGAGATCTCAGTTTGTTGTAATAGTGCATCAGCTTCATGATATGCTCACGCACACCACTGACCCCATCATATTTGGTCTTGTCAAACAAGGAAAGATATTGACTTTTCTGAGCCTTCTCAAAAGTCATAAATTTCTCCCCAACAGCTTTCTGATATTCTTTAGCATTATTGGTCTCTGTGATACTCTGCCTGATGGATTTCTCTATAGTGTACTTCATCACTTTCAGGCACACTCTATTAGAGTGTTCCCATTTCTCATAGGCAATCTTCTGTGCTGCAGTAGATTCATCAGTGAGAGTTGCTGGCTTGTCTTCCCTTAAGGCTAGATCCAAGTCAGCAATAGTTAAGTAGAGATCTAGAGACTCTTTCCAGTCCTCATAGTTTGTCCCATTCGTAGTTTTGTGAGAATTTGGGAAGGAGGTGATATAAAACAGAGAATAGGAATCATAAAGAGTTTAAGGCTATATGATTCCATATATATATATATATATATATATATATATATATATATATATATATATATATATGTGTGTTCAGCCAATCTTGCCCATAATAGAAATTTCTTATTCATTATAATTCCGCCTAAGGGTCCCGAATCATAATAAATAAGAAATACAACAAGAAGAATAATACAATGTACTGAACTTACATCACCAAAATTTCTAATACCGATAGGTACTTGAAACCATAATTGATATAAGCTTAAGACAATAGTACAATGTATAATAACGAATTACATTAATAATAATACACCGATAGGGTATAATTATTATTAATATAATACAAATATAACACATCAGAATACTTAATTATTTAACAACACAAATTTTGTATAATTATACCCACGATAGGTGAGTTCATAACTATACAAAATATCAACAGTCATGCTACAATTATACATTAGAATAATTAATTTTTTAACAACACAAATTTTGTATATTTATACCCACGATAGGTGAGTTCATAACTATACAAAATATTAATGATCATGCTACAATTATACATTAGAATAATTAATTTGTATAACAAATGTAGCATAGAACACACAACTTAATTCACATAAAATATTCGCGAGGCGAGAGGTATCTCGCGAGGCGAATCTTGTGAAAAGTCAGCAACGTTTGGTCTTCTCGCGGGTACTTGCGAGGCGAGCAAAGTGTTCGCGAGGCGACCCTGAAACCTTTCATTTTCCCAAAACAGTCAGCCTTCGGGGTCGCGAGGCGAGGAACATGTTCGCGAGGCGACCAGAGACCTTTCATTTTCGAGAACAGTCGACCTTCCAGGTGCGCGGCAGAAACGCATGTCAGCGGGGCGACCCAGAGAGGATGACAATTTCACTTGTTCTTCGGCTTTCAGGTTCGCGAGGCGAGAATAATCTCGCGAGGCGAATCTGGAATTCCAACCCAGAATCGCGAGGCGAGCAAAACTCGTGGGCGATTGAACCGATTTCACGCAAAAGGAAACGAAAAACAACGATTTCTCACGTTTTATTTAATGAAATCCAACGATTTTCGAGTATGTTACTCGAATAACATGTGAGAAGAAAAGCCCTTAAACAATTTTCGAAATCATTGGCCAGAATCATAGTTTCGAATTTTGAAGAACAAGTATGAAAAACGAAAGTTGTTGAAGGAAAACTTACAATTTTCATATTGATATAACATGATATGAAAATTCCTAACAATTTTCAGAACAGCTATAACATGTATCTATCCATGGCTCTGATACCAATTGAAGGAAAACATACAATCTAAATACCATACAGATACAAATCATAGCATGTTATTCTCATGTTAATCAAAGTAAAGAGGAGGATTCCATACCTTGGAGATTTGCAGAATCCATCCCAGCAGATCAAAGGATGAGAAGATGAACGGTTTCACAATATTGGAGAAGATGGGAGGGTTACTCCTCTCTTTCTGGTAAGTTTTGGTTACGTATTCTTGATGTGAGAATGCCTAATGGGGAGGCTATTCTTATAACCTACCAGCAGAGAGTAGGGACCTCTCAATGGGTTAATATTAGATATGACCCATCCCATCATAGGGTCATTCTTTAGTAAATACCCAACAACTATTTTATCAATTGGTTACGTAATTAGGAATTAATATTATAACTGATATATTATAATTTAATTATAATTTAATAACTAATTAATGCTAATCCACTGTTATACATATTAAAATTTAACAGGAGTAGCTGCTAGGGTACCCTTAGTCACATGGCCTGTGTCTGGAGAGCAATTTTACAATGAGAAGTTGGTGACTGAAGTCCTTAAAATTGGGGTATCTCTTGGTGTTAAGAAATGGACTCCATATGTGGGGGATAATAGTATTAAATGGGATGCAATAGAGAAGGCATTGAAAAAAATCATGGCAAGAGATGAAGCAGTGGAGGAAATGAGGATTAAAGCGAAGATGTTCTCATTGATGGCAAGGCAGGCTGTGGAAGAAGGAGGAAGTTCTTGCTCTGATTTGAATGCTTTGATTGATGAGTTGGGTTCGCTCTGCTATAAATGCATGCTACAATATTAATATGCTTCAGTTACTTTGAAGTTGTAATAAAGTAGAGTAATAGACATTAATCTATCTAGCACAATAAAAAAAATAGTAACAGGCATTTATCAAAAATAAAAAAGTAGTATGTTTGAGTCACTTTTCTTTTTTTTTTAAAGGTAAATGATCAAAATTTAATAACTGACTATGTAGCACAACTTGTGCCACAACAAAATTACAGCCATATCGGAACAAACCAACAACGAATGACAAAGAATAAGATACATGAGAGGACCGCCATAAGCAGTCCATCCCAAAACAAAAGACGAAACAACCAAAACATACCGTGCACCCAAACAGCCAAACACACACATACATAACCAAGTCACGGCCCCAGCAAAAAACAATGGACCTATAATATTATAGGTTAAATATTAAATGCTTATTAAAAAAAAATTTACTTGATCAAATATTATAGAACAATGCACATGATTCAAAACCTATAATAAGCTCCATCCATTTGTTGTTTCTACATTCACAGATGAATCTTTTGGTTGACTAATGAAAGGTGAAGTATATAATAAAGTATAATTATACTTTGACAGCATTTGCATACATGAGGTGATGGAGCGAGCCAAGTGAGATGAGTAAGATCGGGACTTTTTTTTAACAAAAAATTTATGTCCAAAGGTTTCACAATAAGGAAAGACATCCCATCTATGTTGGCTCATCATACCTTATCCATCATCTCAAACACACTAAAAAACAACTCACAAACACACCCTTAGAGAAAAGATGATAACCTCACAACACAAAAAAATATGTTATTGCAAAAGTGTGCCTTGTTTCCAAAACAGACCTTGTACAAACTAAAGAGAGAGAAGATTGTTTCTGTTTTGCTGTTCTTATTTGTTACTTTACCTTCCGGCTTTGTTTGAGTTAGGAGGGAAAGGAAGGGAGGAGATCGAAGGGATCAGAAAGGGGAGGGAGGGAAGGAGAAGGAGAGGATTATCTCTCTCCTTGTTTGGGAGTATATTTTATGTTAGGGGAATGAAATGGAGGGATTATGACATGTTTTTACAATTTTACTTTTATTTGAAAAAATTAATATAAGTAATATTCTTTAAAAAATATTATTGTAAAAAAATAAAACTATTTCTCCAAATAAAAAATCTTGCCCTAAATATTTGTATTTCTCTCTAAAAATATTATATTTCTCTCTTAAAATTAAATATATATTACTTTTTTTATTATATATTAGGTTAATTTTGAAAAGGTGTAAGGGTACGTAAATTTTGAAAATGTATGAGGGTAAATTAGTAATTTATGTAAAGGAAAGATGAGTATAGATAACATAAGCATGTCTTGCCAGCTCATGCATGTAAAATAATTGGTTTTCTGTTTTCTTTTTCGTTCGTTTTTTCTTATCGAGGCTCAAAGCACATGAATAAAGGCATCAAGCCCATTCATTCTCAACACAGGACACACAGTCCGAGTGCTCAAATCACAAAACCCTAGGCTGATGCATCTGGTCATTAGGTTCGCAGATATGGTACATGTAACATCCTTACTGCTCTACGGATTGATGACTGTCCCCACAGACCAACACGGGTCTTTTCAGCGTGATTTGTCCCCACTCACACGCTTCCTGGGAAAAAGATGAGTATAGATAACATAAGCACGTCTTGCCAGCTTGTGCATGTAAAACAATTGGTTTTCTGTTTTATTTTTCATTCATTTTTACTTGTCGAGGCTCAAAGCACATGACTAAAGGCATCAAGCCCATTCATTCTCGACACAGGACACACAGTCCGAGTGGTCAAATCACAAAACCCTAGGCTGATGCATCTGGTCATTAGGTTCACAGATATGGGACATGTAACATCCTTACTGCTCTTCGGATTGACGACTGTCCCCACGGACCAACACGGATCTTTTCAGCGTGATTTGTACCCACTCACACGCTTCCTGGGAAAACTTCCCAGGAGGTCACCCATCCCAAAATTGCTCCAAGCCAAGCATGCTTAACTATGGATTTCTTAAGTGATGGGCTTTCGAAAAGGAGATGTATCTTGTTAGTATAGGTAATACCAATCAATTCCTTTTAAGCCATCCTTAACTTACAATCTCACACCTGTGCCGTCTAGGAATTCCAAGTTATGCAGTCCCATACCAACACAGTCTCAGGATCCTTCTCATTTTGGTGTGTTATCGGTTCATTCATGTGTCCTTCCGCCTAGAAGCCTGCCAGGAGCCGCTCCTTGTCCATGCTCTCTTTTCACAGGTGACCACTCCCCACCCTCGTTAGCACCCGGGTGTCACATGGCCACCAGCTTCCGCCTGGTTCATCCCCGAACCACACCATATTCTGAGAGGTGTCACTCTGATACCATTTGTAGCATCCCTGGGTTGCTCTACGGATTGACGACTGTCCCCACAGACCAACACAGGTCTTTTCAGTGTGCTTTTTCCTCACTCACTCGCTTCTTGGGAAAACTTCCCAGGAGGTCACCCATCCTATAATTACTCCATTCCAAGTACGCTTAACTGTGGAGTTCTTAAGTGATGGGCTTCCGAAAAGAAGATGCATCTTGTTAGTATAGGTAGTACCAATCAATTCCTTTTAAGTCATCCTTAATTGTATAGTCCCATACCTGTACAGTCTCATAATTTCTCAATTATGCAGTCTCATACCTACAAGGTCTCAGGATCCCTCTCATTCTGGTGTGTTATTGGTTCATTCACGTGTCCCTCTGTCTAGAAGCCTGCCAGGAGCCGCTCCTTGTCCGTGCTCTCTTTGCAGCGGCGACCACTCCCAGCCCTCGTCAGCACCCGAGTGTCACATGGACACGAAGTCCACCATATACAAATATGGGACACAAAGTCCACCATATATAACACAGATTAAAATCCATGTGTTTTACTCATAGAACTCTAGAACGACCCGACATCTCAACCTCTAGATTCTCTTAACTTTTCATTTTCAACGCGGTTTTTGCTCTTTGAAAACATTTTACACAAGTCCTTTTTTCTGCTGAAATTCATTTTAAAAACTTTAAATTAATAAAACTCCTTTTTAAAACAAATTTTGATCCGAAAGGGAATTCTTAACGAAATTCCCGTCGCAATGACATTTTTCTAAAATCATTCGTCTGGGTGAACTTTTTGTAAAATAAATGACTTTTTCTTTTAAAAATACTTTTTCTTTGACTGCATTAAATCTATTAGTGTAATTTTGAGAATTTAGCTTCATCCTCGCAAACATTCGCTTCTTAAAATTTTGCATCGAAAGTGTCTTGAAATTTCTCGAATTTGTATTCCTTAACAAATCATCTATATATTTCATTATTCAATAGTCTTTCACTGAATAAACTTAAAACACTTATGGCTTATAAATTATCAAGTTGTGGCTGATCGCCACACTCACCGGTACAGTCAAAGTACTCATAAACACTAGTGCAAATATGACTTTTAACATCGGTTAGAAATGCCTTTTAACATCGGTTGGGTAGCGATCTTGAAACATGTGATGTTGAAAGTATTACTTTTAACATGGAACCTCTAACTGATGATAAAAGCGAACTTTTAACATTGGTTGTCTTCAGAACTGATGTTAAAACTATCACTTTTAACATTTGTTACTCCCAGAACCGATGTAAAAGTTTTTTAAAAAAATAATAATAATTGGGTTTGTTGTATCAGTTGTCACATATTCAACAAAATAATCATCAAAATGAACACATGATATGAACTTAAACATGTTCCTCAAAACATTAATTCATTGTCAAATACAAACTTCAACTTACAATGTCATTTCTAGATACAAACTTCAAGTTACACAACAACTACATCTCTAAACTACCCTAAACCCATACTCTAACTTCATAAAACTACAAAACAATCATGGTGTAAGACATTATTAAAACCTAGGTCAAAATGCTTGGTGTGGCTGTGTGGCACACTAGGAGCAGAACCAAAGTGCTTCACAACTTCACAAGCATTCTTTGGGCCTCTAAAAAGAACTTATGAACCTGCAAATAAGAATATTATATATAAAATTGATGTTAAAAAATCTGACAACCTCAACATACCCAACCTCAACTGGACTAGGTTGTTGTAATAACATCTCAGTTTATTGAAATGAAAATGAAAATGAAAATGAAATTCAAAGCAGGTACATATTATTTTATTATAGAGAAATGCAAACATAATTAAGGCAATTCACTGTCAAGATAATAAACAAATAAGCTTACTAGAATTTTCTGGCCTTTTAGCTATCTTAGTGGCGGTTGCAGTCGCCGCTCTAGATGATATTCCAACCTAAAAAAATATTTACGAGTACAGGGTCAACAAAGTATACAAGTAAAAAAAGGAAAATAACATATTTAGGGTTGAGAGTTTCTATAGGTTTAGAACTTACAAATAGTCTTTCTCTCGGATGCACCACCACGGGGGCGCACGATCCACCTAGATGAATCACCGGGGACGGCCAGATCGCCTTACTCTCAGACGACCTCCCCTATGTTGCAGTTTTCCCCATTAACTTTTCCAATGCTTGAATGCATGTACAACAACATCAAACAAACATAGCCACCAACTCCGCTTTGACCCCTTTAGGCATCAAAGTTTAACACTAGCAACACCTTGACAAATAAGTATCAAGGTTTAACAACAACAACACCTTGACCAATAAGCATCAAGGCAACTTTGAGCATTAAGTATCAAAGTTAACATCGTGCGGTAACTTCTCGTTACCGTCTTAACCTTCTTAGGATCATATGTTTTATTATCTTTGTTTAAGGCTTAATTAGACTATCCATCTTACCTTTAATTTGCTTGATGTCTTATTTTATCGTAGGAGAAAGTTTGGGTGAAGCTACCCTTGTTTCCACTTAACGTCTCATTCTATTTAGGGAGCACGGTCGTGCTGACCCCCAGCACGGGCGTGCTGTTTATCGAGGACGACCGTGCTTACTGGAGCATAGTCGTACATTCTGGGTGTTGCTCAAAATGTGCTATGTGCAAGTATACACAATCGTAACAAGTAATAAAGAGTAAGTAAGAGATCGTTCCCATGAGGATTAGAATGTTATTGCAATTACCAAAATTCAGATTAATTGTTCTTTGTAGTTAAGATTAAGGGGTAACCAAACAGTGTATGAAAGTGTTGATTTTGAAATATTAAAAAGGCAGTAATAAGATATCAAGATAATAAAAAGGGTTTGTGAACAAAGATAGTAAAACAACTACAAGTATCAATCCCTTGTAATTTTAGTTTAGCTTAAGTTATGTTTCGTGATGCTGCAACATTTAGCTCCAGGAAATTAAAGTTGTGTTTTCCAACACTTGAAAGATAAGGTTCATTAAATGCCTTATATTTCTAGATTCATATTAATTACACCCTCTTATTAATAAGCATGTTCCAGCTAGCTTAAGGACTTGAATGATTATTCATAATCCATTCAATATCTCCTAATTTTCCAATTAGATCCTTATCTCTTAACCAAATCCATTTAACTTAACTTTTCCGAGTTCAGCAAGCTAAAGTTCTACTTAAGATGGCCAAGCTCAAATAAAACAGCACATAAACACAGATTAAGAGAAAATTCAAAATCAAAGCATCGCATAACATCAACTAACATTCATTACAAGTTCAGCATACTAGTACGCTGCATCAAATTAGCTCATACTGAGCTTACAAAATCTGGAAATGAAATAATAAGTGGAAGAAGAAGCCATTACAATGGGAGCACGAAAATGAACAATGGAGAGGAGGAAGAAGACCCTCCAACTACTGTCTTCACTCTCCCCCCTTTGATATGAGGCAGACCCCTCTTTAAAATAAAAGAATATTCCCCTTTTTAGGGTTTTGGAAGGGCCCATTCTTCTCTTTCTTCCTTTTGAGCCATCAAAATAATATTAAAATAAAGACTTGGGCATGTTTCATTAATTGTACCAGCAGGAAATCCTAGGAAACCAACAAGGACGTCTTCAACTTTTAAGACAGCCTGGCAGGAGAGAGAAACTGGTCCCGTTTTTGTCCTTTTCTGATAAGGAGTTCGCGTCCATATGTTGCAGCATGACCAGAGCTTTTCCAGCAACTTATCAAGAGTTCGCGCTCAGATGCTACAGCATGCCCATAACATTTTCCAGCAGCTTGTCTAAACTTCAACAAAAACCTAACAAAACTCAAGAAAAACATTAAACATATTCCTAGATACTCTAAAATAGAAATTTCATGATCTTTACACCATGACACCTAAAACATTAAACCAAACGAAAACTCATAAAACACACACAAAACACTCCAAGATTACAAAAACTTAATCTAATTAAAGAGTAGATAACTCTCATTTCCAAGAGTTATCACTAGGTAGAACGTGTTTAAGAATCCTTGCCAACTCCCCAGAGCACTCATAGATCAAATCATATTGTTTTTAGACTACACCATCAAGCAATAATCTCATTTCTCTTATTTAATATTCATGTCTTATGATCATTGGGAATTGTTCCTTTAATTTTGATTTTATTATTAACATTCCTAAAGTACTCATGCATCAATCCTAGGGTCTTAACTACACCATTGACCATTATTCTCGCCCCTCTTTACTAAGATTCATGTCTTATAAGCATTGGGAAATAACCATTAATTATTGCTTGGTTACTAACGTCTCTATGTCTTAATTAGTGTATTTATAACACCAACACCACCACCACCACCACCACCACCACCAACAACAACAACAACAACAACAACAACAACATTCATTCATCTCATAACATCCATCATCAAGAATCAATGTATTTAATCATGACATACATCATTGTCATCAATAATAATTCACAATTATAACATGCCAAGCATATAGAAAACATAGCCATTCATATAACAAACAACATCAGTTGAGCATTTAGCGCACAACCGGGTCATGGGTTAACCCTTCATCTTACGCTACACCAAGACCTACATGTTTACACTAGTCCCTTCTCCACATACCTGGTATGAAGAGCTAAGATACATTTGGTCGTAAGAATATATACTCTTGGTTCCCTCGAACGGCTCGATGAGTTCCTCAAGCCTTGGTCAAAACATCAAAAAGGGGAAACCATTAATCTCTATTCCAAGAGTAAAAACAAGGAAAGAGACTAACAAAGGATAACTACTTTACCTTAATTGACAATAGCGCACGCGACCTCTCTCCAATGAAAGCAAGAATGTCAAGAACTTCGAAGGATTCAAAGGGAATAGAAAGGAGAGGTTTCTGTCGTACAAGGGTTGGGAAAAGTGTCATCCCACCTATCTATAGCATCAGACCCCGAGTACAGGCATGCTCACCTTGAGCATGGGTGTGCTTAAAGGAGCACAGAGTCTGCACTTCTCACATCACTCGCGTCTGATTTCCGACATGGTCGTGATTCCCTTGATCACGGTCGTGCTCGTGGCTCGCATAGCCACTGGAGTAGGCTAATCAGCACGGGGTCGTGCTGCACATGAGCACGGGTGTGTTCATGTGCCATAAAGGGACTTTTCTCCAGAAAATCCCACTTATCCCCATTTTAACTTCCCTAAAGCATAATTCTAACAAACTAGCACAACAACAACCATTTATAACACATCAATGCTTATATACGAAAACGAGATGGAGGATGAGGGGGAATGGGGGAGAAGGGAATTATGAGAAAGGGGTGAACACGGTTTGAACCCATACTCTTAATCTATGTCTCGTAACTTAACCAACTGAATTGAATTAACGAGATATATACTAATAAGTTTCTAACAATATCTTAAAAAAGTTCATATTTGTTTGTTACCATGACAAATATATTTGTGTTTCTTATTATCCATTACGTTACGGGAGTACAAAGCGTAAGTACATGCATGTATCTTGCTAAATAAAACTAGAAAATACCTAAAATGAGATCAATTCTAATTAAAATTTTAAATTTCTAGAAAATCATTTCGTTTTAAAATTAAATCAATTTCAATTTATAAATTAAAAACCAAAGATTTGTTTATAAATTAAACTAGTTTCTGAACTTTACAATTAAAATACTCCATGTTAACTATCATATATATTAAGGTGAGTGTATTGGTTTGGGATTTTAAAAGATTATAAAAGACTTTTTTATGGTAAATAAGTCTTGTGGTATTCAACCAAGAATGTGTTTGGATGGAGCACTTTGAGAGGGTAAAGTATTTTAAGAGGGTAAAGTATTAGTGTGTTGCATATGATTGTTGGAGTTTATGGTGTCATCATAGTTGGGATGACTCTCCTCATTGTGATGCTTTTGGATGCTTCTTTTCTTACTCATTGTATATGGGTTAGAGTACCCTTTGTACTCTTGTTAATAAATTTCTTTTACTTCTAAAAAAAATGAAGGATTTTAGAAATCAAGGGATTTTATGGGGGTATTTGGTTTAAGGTAAATTTGAGAAATCTAAAGTACCACCTAAAGATGTGGTATTTTGGAATTCCCTCTCCTCACTCATGTGTCACCCACCACCTATGTCGACCCCAGGACACGGCCCACGGAACACCCGGACAACCGGTGTAAAGCCTCGAACCGCAGGAACCGTCCTCGACCCCCGGACCACCAGCGCCGAACCCCAGATCACTTGACCCGGCTACCGGACCACTCGGACCCGGCCTCCAGACCACCCAAGCTCGGCCCCCGAACCATCCGAGCTCGACCCCCGGACCACCCGGTCACCGGACAACCGGATCCGTCCGCCCGTCACTTATGGTATACTCTATTCAAACAAAGAATTTTAACAATGATGAAATTTAAATATTCTATACAAACAAGAAAATTTTAAAATCAAAGGAATTTAATTCAAGCAATTGAATTTCCTAGAATTTGAAATTCCCTGGAATCTTCAATTCCCTCATCCAAACACACTCTTAAGTAATTTAAATAAGTCTGTTGGTATTCAATCAAGACAATCAGGATCTTTTAAAGACGGTGTCCAAATCTAGTGGTATTCAATCAAAACTATTTACAAGTAACAAAAAGTCTTGTGGTATTCAAAAACTTTCTGATTTCGATGGATTGTTTTCTAAGGTGGATTTTGTGGGACTTTGAATGACTTTTTAGTGATTTTTTCGTAACAAAAAGTCTCACCTCAGCACATAAGATTTCTCAAGATATATTATCGATCCTTATTTCTCTTCACCTTTTTCCTTCCCCTCTCCCTCTCCTCCCTCCTTGCATCTCTATCCTCTCTCCTCCCTCTCTCCCCCTCTCCCCCCCTCTCTCCCCTCACGGTTGTCGTTCAACCAATATGTCGTCTGGTGCTAAAGTTCTTTTGTCATTCTCTATTCCCGTGGGTGGTGGTGTTCGCTGTGTGCGCCGAATGCAAGCTTCATGTCTTAAATGTTTTATGTGCTGTAATTTAAGCTAGGCATAAGGGTCTTTGCCATGTATAAGTGGTTGTTTTGCATCGTTGGCTTCTTTTGTTCTGGTTGCTTTGTTTTCGGGTTCGAGTATGCCTTGTACTATGTTATTAATACTATTATTTGGCTTTCAAAAAAGAACTTCAAAGTAGCTTTTAACTCCCCAAAAAAGTTGGGTCAAATTGCAAACTTGTTGCAGATAGTGTTAATGTGAAGTTTTATTATTAGAGAGTGTTCTAGGCTTCTTTCTTCTTCTACAAACCTTAGAGTGAGGTTTATTAGGAGACAAGCCAATGGAGTTGCTCATTATTTAGCAAAGGTGGCTCCTACTATGCCTAGTCTCCATAGATTCTATCATGTTCCTCCTTGTATTGATTTACTTCTTGCCAATGATATGAATTAAGTTGATTACCTTCAAAAAATAAAAAGTGTAGAATACAACATTTGTGACGTTATCAAAATAAAGTGATTTTTATTGTTTTAAGTTCACAATTTTCTTTTCCCCTACATAAATACAATAACATTGAATAAAACAACTCTATGAATATGTTGTTTTCTCCACCATAAAATAAAATTGAATTTGCTCTCTAATGTTGTGATTGGAGTTTATATGTGTTTATTCACCCGTTCTCCACCATGTGTTCCTTTCAAATCTTATAAATCAATAAACTCCTTCCAAATCTTATAAATTCTTATGATATAAATCCATTAGAATCCAAACTATAAAATCTTGATTATAAGAGTCTTTTAAAAAAATCCAGATAGTCTTTAGAAGTCATTGTATTCCTACATAGTCTTTTAAATCCATAAGACTTTTTAATGCCAAAATAGCCTTTTAAAATATCAATCCAATACACCCCCTAAACTTGGCTCCTAAAGTGAATTAATATGCCTTCCAAGTAAGTATATGTTTTGAAAAACTTCCTCAACTTGTGATTAACTAACAAAGAATTATGACGGCTAAAAAAAAAAATTACGATAAAAATACATCTAATAAACATAGCATGAAAAAAAATCTTTTTTTATGAAAAAAATCTTTTAGAAATAGTTTTTTGAATAACATTTAATAATTATTTAAAATATGATTTAATGATTATATTTAATAATGTATTTAATAACATAGTGTCATTAATAGTTGGAATTTAATCCTATTAATTTTTAAAATAATAATAATATTATTATTAATATATTCATTTAATTATAATACAACTAATTATTCATCATCATATTTGTAAATTGTAACTTTTAAAATTATTAAATGAGTCAAACATTTTTAATGATGCATGTGGTCAGGGGTTCGATTCCTGACTCATGCGTATGGAAAATCATCTGTTGGGAGAGGTCAATCCCTTAAATGGATTTTAGTACCTCGAGGGATTAGTCTCCGGCTCCCTGTCGGACAATACCCGGGTTCACCAAAAAAAAAAACACTTTTAATGATATGAGACAAAGCATGATCGCATATTGGTTGATAATGTAAAATCTTTTGCACCCAATAATATATTTGTAAATCTATAACTAAAGGATACCATTGAAAATGTCTATATGTATATAATTAAGTTTGTTAACATAATAAAAATATTTAATTATTGATTTTTTTTAGGAGTTTAATTTGTATGCACTGTCAGTGTAAAGATTTTTTACAGTGACAGCTAAGCAGAAATCATGGAATTGATGACTTTAAAGGTGGTTAGGATAAGAATCAAACATTTGTAATAATGTGTCAAATTATTATTGGCTGACAGTGTAATTTTTTTTTACACTGTTAGTATATACCAATTAAATCCTTTTTAGTATATTTCCTTTGCATTATTTATCTTTATGCAAGGAGAAAATTTTACTCCAATTAATTTTTATTAATATGGTTATTTTAAAAATGGTATGAACTTCAAATAAAATCTACTTATTATAGATTAATTAAATTTAACTGAATTATGCATATATACAGCTACAGCTAGAATAATTTCGAAATACAACTTTATTTTATAACTTTTCAAGAAAATAATTTATTTTCAAATAAAATCAATTCTCAATAAAAAAAATTTAAAAATATATCTATAAAGTAAATTCATTATCAAAATATTTTGGATACAACTATATATACAGGGAGCAACTCAAGTGAGAGGAATGTGTTATTATGAGAGGAAGAGGAGTAAATATGGACCTTTATATCAAACATTAATGGTCAAGATTAGAACATAAAGTCATGTGACTTTTTAAGTGATCACATGATGGCAAACTAACTTTTAAGCTCTCCTCTTGTGTTTCTATGTTCAAAATCATAATTGTTTCCCTCCTTATAACTCAATATAATTTGTGTATAAAATTTGAGTTCGCTTATTCACCTTTGAGAAAAATGGGTAACTCATCTCATCCATTACACATATTCTTCTTTCCCTTCTTGGCTCAAGGCCACATTATACCAATGGTTGACATGACCAAGCTATTTGCATCAAAAGGGGTGAAGGCTACCATAATCACCACCCCTCTCAATGCATCTTTAATCTCCAGAGCGATGGAAAAATCCAAAACTCAATGCAACCATATCAATATCCAAACCATCAAATTCCCTTGTGTAGAAGTTGGTTTACCACATGGATGTGAAAATACTAACTCAATCCTTTCACCAGATTTGTTTCTTATCTTCTTTAAGGCTTCTGAATTGCTATAAGAGCCCTTTGAACAACAATTGCATCAACAGCGTCCAGATTGTGTTATTGCTGATATGTTCTTCCCATGGGCAACTGATTCTGCTGCCAAATTTAGAATTCCGAGGATTGTGTTCCATGGGATTGGTTACTTCTCCATGCGTGCTAACGAATGAATGAGACTCTACGAGTCTCACAAGGATGTTTCTTCTATTTTAGAATCCTTTGTCATTCCTAATCTTCCAGGTGAGGTTAAAATCACAAGGTTGCAGGTGTCGCTGCTGGGGTACCCTTGGTTACATGGTCCGTGTTTGCAGAGAAATTTTATAATCAGAAGTTGGTGATTGAGGTCCTTCAAATTGGGGTACCCGTTGGTGTTTAAAAATGGGCTACAATTGCGGGAGATAATAGTATTAAATGGGATGCAATAGAGAAGGCTGTGAAAAATGTAACACCCTTGGGTATTACTACACTAACACGTGCAGAAATAAATTAAAAATAATTTTGCTGGATGCTTTCGGAAAAATTTGATTTATTTGGAGTCAAAAAAAAAATCTGGGTGTAAAACAATTTCCTTTGAATAGTGTAGTACATAAAGTACTCATCACACTAGTAAAAAAAAAACATATTATTCACAACAAAATTTTAAACCATGTAAAGGTTTTCAAAATACCTACACAAACTTTCTCAAAACATACCACCCAAAAGAAATCCTAAGCTGATCGCTCTAAAAGACACTCACTGATAAGACCTCGTGATCATCCCTATGATCACACATCTTTTCCCGCAATCTGGACTTAAGCCTCCAAGTGACTTAAGGAACTCTTCTGCAACTTCTGCATTCGTGTACCAAGGTACAACAGCAAAGACAGAAGAACCTGTATATGCAAGGGTGAGTTCCAATATATGGATTTTAAAATGACAACCACATGTACGACTCTCAATTACCACTTAATCATAAATATTAAAGACAACAATATATTTAAATATGTCTCAAATGGTTTCATACCCGTCAGTCGTAACCGCTTTAAAAACCATGACACTTCAATATTCATCAACTAACTTTGAGACCTAATCTCCGGAGCTCCAACCAACCAATAGATGAGTTGATCAGGCTCTCATTGTCGAATAAGGCAGAATATAAACATTGCCAGATATGGCAAGTTTCAAATAATTTGGCCTGTCAAGGTTCCGAGTTCCAACTATTTAAGTACATAACTCGGTAGGATACGAGCTCCAACCATCATCGTAAGTAGTTCACAAGAACATCCAACGATAGTCATAATTAACTCGGCCTATAAAATATGAGTAATATCCGAGCTCCAGAATAGTCGTAATTATCCCGGCCTTTCCTAGACCCCCATTCATTTCACCCAAAGGTGAAATGTACCTCATAACATGGATACCTACCAAGGTACCACGCATAAAACCTTTAGGCACATTTGCCACAGAAAAATGTAAAATGCATGTAAAACGTTTTATTCTCGCTATTTTTCTTTGTGTTCATTCTTTATATGTCGGAACTAAAAAGTTCGCGACAACCCATTATCTTAAACTACTAAGTTTAATATCTCAATTAAACCATAACTGACCTTAAGTCAAAAGTGTGCAAATCACGAAATCTAGACTGATACACCGGTCTTAGACACGTAGATTTTAGTGCACAAAACCAATGCACTGATTATAGGACCTCTAGTCCATTATTCCATTTTCTTTAGTCCCGGACCATATCTTTAGGAACACTAGGTCTGACGTCTCGGCGGCTAGGTTCATTTACAACTTAAACTATGTTTATTCTGCTAAATACAAAAGTAAAACCAAACATTTCTTAATCTGACTGAAATAATCCGCTGTTTGCCAAAAATCCTTTTACGTTGAAAATTCACTGTTTTATTTAAAACTCACTAATTTAAACTCAAAAATCTTATTTAATACTAATCCTAAGTAATAATAAATTTTATCTATTTTTAAGACTACTACAAAAATATTGACGGAATTGTCCGCCATTTTCCGTTTTCAAAACGCAAATAGGCAAAAATGTGACTCAAATTAATTTTTCTGAAACCGTAATAAAGTTATTTTTGAAACTTTTCTTCATAAAATAATATTTTCTATTATTTAGAAATTCCTTGGATGAAAATTAGCAGTGTTAAAATATTTTCACGGTTACGTCCTCGTCGTAACTCTTAAAACGCACTTTCGCCGTTAAATCATTAAAATAATATTATTTCTCATAAATTTCCATTTTTCACCAAATAATTAATTAAGTAATATCATATTACTATTTCCACCTAAATTAACTTCATCATTTCATAAAAAGCTTTTAAATGCTTTTAACCACGTATTTAATCGAGCTCTGACCACTGTCAGGCTTTCAAACTCACAATCCACATGAACAATTATTTCATATCAATAATATGACACTTAGAAATTCAAAACATATCACCAAATATAACAAATAATTAAATGCATTTAAATCAAATAATTAACAGCAGATAATCAATAAGCAAATAATGCTAACTACAAAATCAATACATACACACCATAATTAAGACACACAATAACAATTACACATGGCTATCGGAAAAATTCCTCAGGTACTCCCCTTACCTCAAAAACACAGTATATCTGAGAAAAAGTTCGTCGGAAATCCAAGTAACACCGATAACACGTGTATCCGATAACTTAGCTTATCCTTCATTAAACATAACACTCAATCAACAAACAAACAACTAAATCAAGCCTAAAATCCTATATGTTGGTTTCGTCCAAGGGCTGACTTTGGGGTTCAAAATCCTTAAAATTTCTAAACTCTTGGATTAGTGATTTATAATCACTTAAAACCCTAAATCAATGATCATGGCATAAAGATTGAAATTAAATCTTCCAATCCTTCAACAAATGGTTTTCGGTCATGATAATTAAAATAGTTTAAAGACTCTAATTTAACTCAAACAACATAGATCTAATACCTATATAGTTTATAAGATTGAATCATGTAAAGAAAATGAACAAAATCACCCCCCCCCCCAAAACACAAAAACCTAGGTTCTGCCTCCTTAGATTAAATAGTTTCCAAAATTTTGTTTGATGCAAGATTCTAGATCTAGAATATAGAGGTAATAATAGGATTATAAAAATTGGTTTCATGTCAAATGGATTTTCCTATGATTTTCTATGAATTTTCAAAGTTTCTAGATCTAGAAATTGAAAAATATGATCAAGACTTCAAATCACAAAAATCAATGAAAAATCAATGAAGAAAATGATGATGATTGAGTGAGAGAAGCATGGTATACCTCTTTGAAATTAAAAATGGGCAAGTAATCACCTACTTCCTTCACAAAATCAAGCTATGGTACTTAGAGCTTTAATGGCAAAAATGGCAAAGCTTGATGGAGAAGATGAAGATGGCCTCTTATAGAAGTGAAAATGGGCCTCTTGGCTGCCTAGGGTCGTGTCCTTTTAGGGGTAAAAGGGTCCAACACACAAAAATTGAAGGACAAAGTAGTAATCTCACAAAATGGCATTTTTGTGGTATTATGACAACACAAGGACAAAATGGTCATTTCCCAAGAAGCAATTATGACCAACATGTGGTGAGAAATGAGTGAGGATGTGGCGGATTTGTGTCCACAAATTGTGGGGCAAACTTTTCATTTCGATGAAAGTTCAAGGGTAAAATCGTCCAAGGGCAAAATGGTCTTTACACTAGTTTAAAGAAATATCTAGACATTTTGTAAAAAGCAATCATGACATGGGTGACTCATCCATGTGACTCACCATCCTAGGTGGCAAGAGGTCTCAGCATCCGACATCGGGTTTTATCTCTGTACGTCCGTTCTCGACCCCGTCGATTACGCGATTTAGGGTTTTACGCCCAAATCGAGTATAATAACTTATTTATTTTGAAAATTTTCAAAATAACCTTTATTGTTGGAAATGAGATATAAAATATATTCATTTCGTTCTCGGGTCAAAATTAGGTTTTCTGATCAGTAAAATCTTACTGTCAACGAAAACGCAGATCGGGTTCCGTCTGAATTTTCAACCAAAAATTTCACCATATACTTATAAAAAAAGTATGATATGAATATGACTTTAGTTTTCCCAAAATCATTTTCTAAGTTTCTGATAAAAATATAAACATTTATTTATATTTATACCGATCTTAGAAAGCGTAAAAATTGGGGCGTTACAAAAAAGATAATTGCAAGTGGTGAAGCAATGGATGAAATAAGGAACAAAGCGAGGATGTTCTCATTGATGGCAAGGCGGGCCATGGAAGAAGGAGGAACTTCTTGCTCAGATTTGAATGCTTTGATTGATGAGTTGGGTTTGCTCCGTCAGTAATGCATCCTACAAGAATAATATGCTTATGTTACTTTGAAGTTGTGATAAAGTAGAGTGATACAAAGTCATAAATAAAGGAGGTTGATTTTTGGTTGTCTTTTTGTTGACTGATAAATTGAGTAAAGTGTATATCTATAATAAAGGATAATTATACTCTAACATTGGATTACAATACAACAAGGGGGATTGATTTGGACTAACTCTCGTAAAATCATCTAACTTCCTCTCACTCTCACAATCAACTAACACAGGTGTAAGAATTAGCATTCTTACATCACCCACTAACTTTTTATGCAATATAATTTTTACTGATCCTACCGTTGAATTATAATTATATATCTTCTAGATAATTCATCTCTAATTTTGAAAAATTTGAACATCAATGAGAATGGCATAAGCTCTTATTTTCATATATATATATATATATATATATATAAGCAAGAAAAGTGATATGCAAAACCATCAGAATAAACCCTAACATCCCAACTCGGTTGGCACCTTAGACTCCATCCATCATTTGCAGCATATCACAATTTTATTATAAAAATATAAGGAAGAAAACACAAAAAACATAGGGGGAAATAAATCGAACCCATGAAAAAGAAAAAAAAAAAGAAACTATTGAATCTATAGTTTGGAAGACCAAACCTATTTCTAAAAAAATCCTCCCTAATAAAGTTTGGGCTAAATTATGCTTTTGGTAATGTATCTTTCTTTTAGGTTTCAATTTGGTCCCTCTTTTGTTTTTTGTTCTATTTTGGTCCCTTATTGTTGTGTAAATCGCAAGTGTACAATTCTGGCA
Source organism: Sophora flavescens (assembly GCA_030762895.1). Classification (NCBI taxonomy): domain Eukaryota; kingdom Viridiplantae; phylum Streptophyta; class Magnoliopsida; order Fabales; family Fabaceae; genus Sophora; species Sophora flavescens. Next base: position 93,681,930 of record CM061064.1, on the reverse strand, counting down.
AGTAGTAAAAATATCATTCCACTAGGGTCGTGTTGTTGAGTACCAATTAGCACAATTATGATTATCTAGACTAATCAATTTTTCAAGTGATTAAAGTAACCAAGAAAGATAATTTCGAAAGAACAAAATTTATAAGGCAATTTAAGAGTTGAATAAGGAAAACAATTTATAAAAACTCTAGGAATCAGGATTCACCATAATAGTATCGACAAGTCTATAAAAAAATCTTCCCCTTAATCATCTGAATTATCTATGAAAGCGAATTATCCTAATTAATTATTGTTCCCTTTCAGAATACGATAGCATCCCCAAAATAAATCGATATCTATTTTCATGGCATTCAAATTAAGATGAACCCTTTAAGAACAATGATAATTCAAAAATTACTTAAAGTAGGTTAATCTACTTTTGTGATTAATGATTCAAGTTCAGTTTTAGAGTTATAAAATTAAGGTTCGCCTTTCAGTTCATCCCTCAAGATCAATAATCATGCAAACATGTGGCCAACATATTCACAAACAATGGGTGTGCAAAAACTGAAATCATAGACATAATTCATAGATTAAAGAGAAAAAATATCAAGACATTGTCAATAACAAATTGGGCTAATCCCTCATCCTAGAATAAAGAACTACACAAGCATATTCAGAGTAAAATCCATAGGAATCCAAAATAACATTCAGAATAAAGAAGAAAATATAAAAGGAGAAGAAAAACTCTTAGAGTTGCAACAATAGAGAAATCCTAGAGACCTCCTTTGTAAAAACCCTATAATCCTTGATGTTATTTGTGTTATGTGTTGTCCTATATCTGATTTTCGAGCCCCATTCTGGTGCTTTTTACCCCCCCCCCCCCCCCCCCTTTGGTTTGTAACCACTCCTCCCTCAATAAAAGGCAATAACTTGGCAGTTATAATTCTGACGCACACGATCCGTGGCCATGGCAGGTTCCACGGTCTGGCCATGGATCATTCCAGTTCCTTCAAAAATTTCGTGCACCATGGGTTCTTCAAGATCCACGACCATGGCAGGTTCCACGGGCTAGACGTGGATCTTTCAGCTAAATTCTGGGATGTTCCTCTATGTTCCATGGCCATGGATCTTTCAGGTGCTGAAAAAAAATAGAGTAGCATCATCCGTGGGTGTGGCACATTCCATGGGTAGCCTACAGAACTTGCAATCCACCTACTTATGCAACAAAAACAAACAGAAATCATCCGAACTAAAGGTAAATTAAAAAATGCATGCTAAATGCTAAAAATTACCAAAAACTATGCTATAAAATTCAACAATTAAACGCTAACTAATATGAAAATATATGCATGTTTCACACACATCACTTATCTTTATTTTAGGTTTCAATGTGGTATTTTCCATTTAAATTATGGTATGGAGAGGACCACATTAATAAAATTTTTGCAAAATAAGGGACCACTTTGGAATAAAAAAACAAAAGAGTGACCATTTCGAAATTAAAAAAAGGGGCCACATTGATTTATTTTTTTCAAAATGAGGGACCATTTCGGAACAAGAAATAAAAGAAGGACCACATTGATATAAGTTTGAAAAATAAGGGACCACTTTGCAACAAAAAATAAAAGAAGGTCAAAATTGAAACCTAAAGTAAAGATAAGGGACCAAAAGTATAGTTTAGCCTTAAATTTCAGATTGAATCCCACCAAGTAATTCCAAGATGAGATGCTCCATAAGCTACCAACTTATCTGCACAACTATTGCCCTCCCTATGGATATGAGAAACTATAAAATGCAATTTTGAAGTCAAATGAATACAATTCTTCCAACCATTTCTTAATTTCCAAGGCACCACTTTAATACAATAAAAAGCTGAAACTACTATGGTTGAGTCACTTTCTAACCACAATTTCCTCCAACCTCTTGCTTCAACAAATTCTAATGCCATCATAGCCCCATTAAGTTTCGCAACCAAAGATCTAGCAATTCCAAGGCTAGCTACAAAACATCCAAGCACAGAAGCTCTATAATGTCGAAAAATTCCTCCACAAGAACAATAACATGGAGATCCTTTTGCAGCACTATCCGAGTTACACTTTACCCAATGACACATTGGAGGGATACCAGTCGATTTGCTTTATTCGAGGAGTTGTCCTAGCATGACATTTAATGGAAAATGCTTTTACAACAGAAAACTCCTCAATTGAAGAGAACATTGTGCCATGAGATAGATTTCCAGAATTCATGTCAGTAACTTTGATCAATCCAGTAGAGGTTCTAGATGATATGAACATATTTTCTATAACACCCCGATTTTTACTGCTTTTCAATATCGGTAAGATATATAATTGTTTATATTTTTATCCGAAACATAGAAAATGATTTTGGTTAAAAGAAAATCATATTTAGACTCTACTTGATAGTATAAGGTTACGGTTAAATTTTGGGTTGAAAATTCAGACGGAACCTGGTCTGCGTTTTCACTGATAGTAAGATTTCCTGCTCAGAAAACCGAATTTTGACCCGAAAATGAAACGTTTTAGATTTATATCACTTTTCTAGTGATATGGTCTATTTAACATCTGGTATTTCATAATGTTTTTACATATGAGGATTAGGTTTAGGACTTCAATTATATGGTTAAGATGCTAGCTAAGGTCTAGGAACTTTTGGCATGGGAAGTACGCAATCATCGTGAGTGAATTTGAATGTGAGCAAACTCTAGGATTTTCCCCTTTATCGTCTAAAAGGCCTCGATGTGTGGAATAAGAAATTTGGATTTAAGAAAGATATTAGGCATTTTTTTAGGATTTGAGGTTGTTCATTAGGTATTGAAGAGCCTATATCTCAAATTTGAGGTCAACCGGACTTCAAACGAGCTCAGAACGCGAAGAAATGTGGGAAGTCAACGCTGCTGACGAGAGGCCATAGCTAAGCGCTAGAAGCGCTGCCATGCATACGGACACGTGGAGGATGACGTTGTACGCATGCAGCGGCCCGGATGAACGCACCAATTTTTGAAAAAAAAAAAAAAAAGAAGGTCCAAGAGGTAACTTAAGTTACCTCAATGAACCTTAATATGAAAACAGAGAGCAACAGAGGAAGAAAACAGAGAGGAGAGTTTAGAGAGAAAGGGAGAGAAAAGCTTCAAGAAGAGAGTTAGAGCGATTTGGGCATCCCGTTGCATTTCCGAGTACACTGTTGCTTTCGTGGTAATGATATCTTCGCTTTCCTCTTCTTCTTTCTTCGAAAAGCAAAGGTAAATATCACTCTCTCTAAGTCGAATGGTGTCCGTTATATTTCTTGAAGTATATTTCGTTTCGTTTATCATAATTCAATTCCGTCTTTGTTTCATTTCGTTCAGCATACGACTTTCGAGGTGGGGGAAAGAAATCATTTAACATCGGAAATGGCGCAGTTGCATTGGCACAGTTGCATTTAATTCGATAATGACGCAGGGCGACCTAAACCCAACTCGAGAGCGAGTAACAGACAATGTCCATATCACATTGGGGACTACTTAGTGGTACCAATGATGATATTGAAATTGTGCGTTTATCGTCATTACGATAAAAATATATTATTTTATTATTTAATGATTGCCTGTTTGATTGATTCGACTGATTGAACTGTTGTTGGTAATTATTGGATGATATTATGAGTGTTGGAATTATTTTGTTATGAACATGATTATAGTTATTATTATATTTGGAAATGATGTAATGATGACATGATTGTGATGATGATTTTGATGACCTGATGGTATGATGAAATGAGTGTAATGATTATGCTTAGAGTTTGAGTAAGTGATAAGACATGATGAGCCATGGTGGTGTATGTGGGGAATTCATACTATATATGTGTTAGTAGTGCCTAACCGAGATGATTACTGTGATATGATAATGAGATGGATGAGATGAGATTATATTCAAGGTTAACTATGAGATTATGATGAGCTGTTAGGACACTAGGGGGTGACCTAAAACATGGTCTGTGATATGGTTGACCTGAAACATGGTCTGTGGGGTCTATTCCTCGGAGGGAGAATTATCGAGGTTTAGGTTAACGACAGAACGTCCCAGACATTATTTCATTATTGTTGCTGCTATAGTTCATGCTTTGCATGAGCACCCTAACCGGGGTTTAGAGGTGTGCACCGTATTGTGCAACTATAGTGCCATTGCTTTGCATGGGCATCCTCCATCCGCGGACAAGGGTGTGCATCGGGGACACTGGAGACGTGTCGTTATTGATATCCGGATATGTGTCCGAAACCTGATGAGATGATTCATACAACATTTGCATTGCATCATGATGGAGGGTAGAGGAAAAATCTTAGACGTGGACTGAGGACGGTTATGTTATATATATATATATATATATATATATATATATATATATATATATATATATATATATATGGAGATGGATGTTTAGTGTGCTGTTATAGAATTTAATGTTGCTAAACCCTTTCCACGTTTGTCGTTATATTATTTCTTATCCCCTTTATTTTGTTGTGTGATTTGTTTTATGTATGATTTGTACCTTAGACTCAGACCGGACTGATGGTGCATTGGAATCATCCTTGGATGACCCATGATCAGGGGTTTCCCCTCACAGGGACTTTCAAGATTCAGTGCGTTGACCCTAACGGGTGGCTAGTGGACCAGGACACTTGTTTCTCTGTATATACTGGTCCAATCTCTATCACTTCCGAGTTTTCACAAGGAGATCCCCAAGGTTTTATGGGCACTTTCAGAGCTGGCATGAACTTTCCCTTCCCTATCGGACAACCGGATGAGCAGATACCACCGATGCCGCTGATTCCAGGCATGGCTCCAGTTCCCTTTATGGCACCTTTTGAGGTACTTGTACCAGGACTCGCACCTGCACCCACACCTGCACCAGAGCCAGAGCTTGTACTCGTACAGGAGGAGGACCCAATTGTACCAGCTCCAGACCCGATACCCATTCCCGAGGTACCAGAACCTCCAGAGGTCAGAGCAACCGTTTCAGAGTCTTACCGAGTGTCTTCCAGGCTACATCCCCTAGACAGAAGGCTTTATAGGCAGATGTTCCAGAGGCAGTCATATGCGGAGGAGTATCTGGACCATCAGGACCACGGGATGCTAGCAAGGGTGGTAGTATATGATGGCTCAGGCCAGTCCCATCAGTTTAGGTGTGAGTGAGGTTTTTCCTGTATTTTGAGAGGGGACTGGGTGTGGAGAGATCAGTGAGGCATCTTTATTTTGTCCTTTGATGTATTTTTGTTATGATGTCATTAGTTGTATATATTGGGATCCTACTGATGGGAATCCCTTGAGAGTACTGTATCAGGATATGATGTATATATGGTTATGCTTATGAATGTTTGTATATATTTCTGTATGATAATCCTTTATATCTTAAGTTTTTAATTTTTCGCCGTTTTTAAATATCTGCTTAATGATAATAAAACAATTAGGTCTTAAATATTTTTGGGTTTTCTTTAATGGGACGTCGGGGCATCTCATTTGGTGGTATCAGAGCAGTTCGGTTCTGAAACGGACTGTGGTTTGGGTGAACTGGACATTTCGTTAAATCCACATCGGATAACGACTATGCTTAGAAGTTTGGTAGTGAGTCCAAACGCGACATTTCTATATGACATATAGTATTTATATTCCAGTTTTATGTAGTATTATATGTCATATTGATGTGGGCTAATGATTTCTTTTAAGAGGATCATGGCTCGAGGTAAAGGACGAGGACATGGTAGACGTGGTGGTAGAGCTATGGAGGATGTCGAGGGTGAGCATCAGCCTGAGGCGGGAGTTGGAGGTGGAGGGGAGTCATCCGAGACTCTCTAGACCATCCTTGAGTTAGCATCAACAGAATGCTCAGAATATGCAGAGTTACAGGAGCGGCAGGATAGGAGGAGAGCTGCTGAGGCTGAGGATACAGGGTTGGCTACCTTCCTGAAAGGTAAGCCACCACAATTCGGAGGAGAGTATGACCTAGAGCGAGCAGAGTGGTGGGTACAGGAGATTGAGAAGATCTTTGACACCATGAGATGCAGAGATGACAGGAAGTTGACTTATGCCGCTTTCATGCTGACAGGAGGAGCCAAGTCATGGTGGAGATGCAAGAGGAGATTGCTTGAGGCAGAGGGCAGGTTGATCGGATGGGAGCTGTTCCAAGAGTGTTTCTTTGAGAAGTACTTCCCGCGGTTAGTCAGACGCAAGAATGAGAGAGATTTCATGAGTCTTCAACAGGGAAACATATCTGTTGGTGACTATGCTGCCAGATTCGAGGCTTTGATTCAGTTTTCCGAGTTTTACAGAGGTTTCCAGATGAGGATTGAATGTGCCAGAGATTTGAGGAGGGATTATGACACGAGCTGAGGAGGGCTATAGTGCCCTTCGATATCCTGAGTTTCCCGGAGTTAGTGGAGAGGTGCAATGCTATCGAGAGTATGGACCAGAGGCAGGGCACAGAGCCGACGCAGCAGCGGAGTGGGGTGATGAGTGTGATTACACCCCATATTTCTTTATCATATTGATGCATTTTCATGTAGTTTAGGCATTTTTAATTTGATTTTTGTTAGTTTTGACCTTGGAACGAGTAAGGTGGTTTTGTGGTGTTGTTGCGCAGGAATTAAAGATTAAAATGTTCAAGATCAACTATGATGGAGCTTGCATGAAGATGGAGCTTGAAAAGCAAGAAAACTGAGCCAAGCAGAGGCCATCACGGCCTATCCGTGACAGCCATCATGGCCATGATCGAGCAAGGCTGAAAAGAAAAGAACGAAAAAGTTAGAACCTATCATGGCCGTGATAGGCCATCAGTGCCAAGTTTTCAAAGATAGAATCTGTCACGGCCTGGCCGTGACAGGCATCACGATCGTGACACGCAATATCTGGAATTTTAAAAGCTGATTTGATCTGATTTTGTAATTGCTTGGGATTCAAGTTAACCTACATTATAAACAGGACCAAGAGGCTCGAAAATAGGATCCCTTGGGCAGCTACCTTAGGTAAAAACTAGGATTTCTCTTCTTCACAATTTCTTCTCTTCTCTTAGGTTTTATTTTAAGCTTTTGTTAATCAAGCTTGCTATGACCATGGAAATGCTTGAGTAGTTGTTTTTATTTTTAGGAATTGGGGCTATGCCTAAGATTTATTTTATGGTATGAATTAACATTTTACTTCTTGTTAGTTTCAATTTGCTTTCGATTTGATTCCTATTGCATGAATTACTTGTGAATCTGGTGCGCACTTATTTGCATGTCATAGATACTCTAAGGAGGAACCTAGCGGTGAACTAAGGTATTGGATCTATAGGGATTGAACTTAGGACTTAAATGACGAGAGTTAGAAGCGGTCCTTTGAGGGTTCACGAATTGTCACAAAGCTTCAAGGGTTCAATTTAAATTCAATTACCACGAGAGTAGGGGTTGGTTTAATTGGGAACGGATCTTGTATCCCGAGAGGGAACACTTACTTATTTAGGATAAATTCGCCTTCAAAGCAAATTTCGATAATTAACAAGAGGGGTAGTCAATTTAGTAACATGAACAGTCTTGTTGGTAACCCAATTCCTGGGAATCCCTTTTGATATTTTGAAATCTTAGATTTGATCTACTTTCCTATTTTGTTCTTGATTTCGTTTTAATTACAACTTTAAATTTGATTTGCTACTTGATTCAAAAATCAAATATTTTCCAAATCTTTATCTTTTATAGTCCAGTTTAATTGATTTAGTAATTAATTGTTATTTGAGATCACGCTCTCTGTGGGATCGATCTTTTTATTACTTGACGACGAAGCCGTACACTTGCGGATTCGAGCACCACCAAGTTTTTGGCACAGTTGGCGGGGACTGTGCTTTCTTGAATTTCAATTTAATTTTTAAATTGATTTTTCTGGACTTTTTTTTTAATTAAAATTTTCTCTTTTTTTCATTTATCTCTTATTCTTTTTCTAGTGTATCTACCCCCTCTCTTTGCAGGAATTTTTCTCTCTTATACGAAGATCCCAAAGTATCGAAAATCTTGTTGAAGTTGACCCCGAGATCGAAAGGACCTTTCGTAGATGTGGGAGACTACAAAGACAAAGAGAGAGAGAGAGGTTGATTCCCATTCCACTCATGGCAAATCCACCGGATACCAAACCACTGAAGGACTACGCAGCCCCAAATGCTAGGGGTTTGCGAACTGGGATTTCTAGGCCAGAAATTGAGGCGGAGAACTACACTATACCGCCTCAGTTAATTGGCATGATTAGGCAACATCAATTTGGAGGATTACCCTCGGAGGACCCGACTGATCATGTGGAGACATTCTTGGAGTTCACCGATGCAATAAGAATTCAGGGTGCCCCGATTGATGCTATTCGCTTGAGGTTATTCCCCTCCTCTCTGACTGGAAAGGCAAAAGCTTGGTTGAAGCAAGTGCCCACTAATACTTTGTCAACTTGGGACCAACTAGAGCAGGCATTCTTGGAGAAACTCTTCCCTCCATCCAAGACTGCTTACCTACGAACTCAGATCACCGGCTTCTTCCAAAAGGACGGAGAATGCTTATCCGAAGCTTGGGATCATTACAAAGGATTGCTAGAGTCTTGCCCACATCATGGGCTCGAGAGGTAGTTGTTAGTGCATACCTTCTACAACGGATTGGATTACTCTTCGAAGGTGTCACTTGACTCCGCAGCTGGTGGAGCCTTTATCAACAGACCTCTGATTGAAGCATTCAATATCATTGAAAACGCAGCCACCAACTATCACCAATGAGGTTCGGAAAGAGGTAATAACCCGAAAAAGCTTTCGGGGGGTAAGTTTGAAATGAATAATACTGATCTAATTATGTCTAAATTTGACTCATTGAATAAACGCTTTGATAAACTTGAAAAGGCTAATGTGAGTTCAATAGGTGCTACTGATGTTGTTTGTGAGATTTGTTGAATGAAGGGACATGACATAATGGAGTGCCCACATGGTGTTGCTTTTGGATCCAGTGCTTCTAGGGAACAAGTAAACTCTTGTCACAACTTCTATGACACGAACCCAAACTTGCCAAATTATGCTCCTCCAAATCCTTACAACCAAGTGAGGAAGAATAATCCTTATCTCTCCTATGGGAACTACAACAACACGTTGAACCACAGATTCCAGGAAGGCCAAGGTAATAGAAACCCGCATCGGGGTATCCTCAGGTACAAAAGTCTAAACTTGAGTCTCTTTTGGAAAAAAAATTTGAAACTCAAACAAAGCAAAATGAAGAGTTTAGGCAACAAGGTAGGGCAGTCAATGAGGCAATAAAAGAGTTAACATCTAAGGTAGATAACTTAGCCATCCATAATAAGATGTTAGGAACTCAGATTGCCCAATAAGCTAGTACATATTCTAGAAATAAGGGTACGTTCCCAAGACAACCCGATGTTAATCCCAATGAGCACTGTAATGCTATATACTTGAGGTCTGATAAGCTTGGGGTAGTTAAAAATAATGTGGAATGTGAGGAGGGCATGAGTGAACATGAAGATATAGAGTCAAAGTATGTCCCTCCACCACCTTACCAACCCCCAATACCTTTCCCACAAAGTTTGGTCAAGAAAATGCAAGTAGAAAAAGAAACTAAGAGCTTAATTGAGGAGCGTGATGCCGTGATAAAAACTAATATGCCTCCTAAACTAAAAGATCCAGGAAGTTTCTCTATTGCTTGCTCAATTGGAGAATTAAAAATAGACCAAAGCTTATGTGACTTAGGGGCTAGTGCGAGTTTGATGCCTCTTACTATCTTTGAGAGGTTAGGAACCAAGGAATTGAGTCCATCCAAGTCCTCTTTACAATTTACGGATGGATCAACTAAAACCCCTCTAGGCATACTAGAGAATGTCCCCATAAAGGTAGGGAAATTTTTCATTCCTACCGATTTCATGGTTTTGGACATGAACGGGAATTCTAAATTCCCTATCGTTCTTAGAAGGCCATTCTTGGCCACAGATGGAGCAATAATAGATGTAAAAAATTGTAAGCTCTCTTTGAATGTAGAGGAAGGTAGGGTGGATTTTGATTTGACTAACTCATATAACAACCCTCCTTTTGAGAGTCATGTGTGCTGGATTGAGATAATGCCTCCAAAGGTGAAGGAAGAGCTTAACATGGAAGCAACTACCAAACTTTGCATGACAAATGATTCACCAAACAATGATGAAATTGGAGTTCCTCAACATGTGGAGTTAAAACTTCCGTCGGAAGGAAGTAAGGCCATGAAACTCAGTGAAAAGAGCAAAGCGAAAGCGTAATTGGCCATATGAACAAAATATGATCTTTGAAGGACTTCCATGGAAAAGAGGTGTCCTTGCACTTCCAATCCCAGCTGATCCCGGTTGATTGAAGGGAGTATGGTCGAGCTTAAGACAGTAAATAAGCGTTTCTTGGGAGGCAACCCAAGTTTTCTTTCCCTTTTACATTTGTTTTTGAATTTTGTCTTTGAATAATTTGAGAAGATTAAGAGAATAAAGATCACTAATTGATGGTTTTGCCAAGTATTTTCAGGTTATGAAGGCAGGAAGATCAAAAAGGCATGGAAAAATAAAGTCAGAGGAGATCACGGCCTAGCCGTGACAGGGGTCACGACCGTGATTAACCAATAGCTGAAGATCAGAAAGGAACACGGACCTTCCATGATAGCCCTCACGGGCGTGATGAGGAGGACCCAGAAGATCAGAATGTATCACGGCCTAGCCGTGATGGAAGTCACGGCCGTGAGAGCCCAGCTCCTATAGACCCAAATTGATCACGGCCCAGCTGTGATGTATATCACGCCCGTGATGGGGACTTGCTTGACACCAGAACTGGTCACGGCCTAACCGTGATGACCGTCATGGCCGTGACACGTCTTCCAGCAACTCTATGACTGGCATCTGAGCCAGTACCCTCCACCACCTCGGTGAGTTGTTCCATTTTTCTCCTCTCTCTGACTTGATTATTTACATTGGGGACAATGTAAGTTTTGAAGCTTGGGGTAGGAGTATTTTTGCATTTTCTTTGCATTTTTGCATTTTTCATGTTGCATTCATATAGGTGCAGTTTTGCATAATCACATGATTAGATTGCCCTTTGCTTAGAGTATGCATCCAATTGTGAGAACTTTGTGCCAAATGAATTGAGACAGTGAATTTTTGAACCCAATTTTTGTATTCTTGTGATAGGCTAAAAATAAAAATGCTAGAGATTATCTTATGATAGTTGATGATTAGCATGTGGTTCCTTAGATTTGTGTTTCTCATTGATTTTAAACTACTAAATGTGAGATTTTTTTCGAGCCTAAAAGGGGTACTCATTAAATCCACCCCATTCCTTATGATTGAGTGTTTTATTCCTCTTGGATTGTGTTCTCTAAAACTTGACTTGAAACCGTTTTGAAACTTAAAAATTTTTGAAAACATATTTGAAAATGATTGAGGCACTAGGTATTTTTCTGGCCTTCTGAGCTTTGACTGATTAAATGTTACCCCTTAGTTTCCTAATTTTGAGCTTAATAGAATAAAATGCTTTTCTTGGTACCTTGATTTATTTTGATGAATGATGCTTGGTATGACACCTTTTAAAGTATTGCAAAAAGGGCAAAAACGTAGTTTGAAAAATAAATTGTGGGATGAAAAAGTTAGAAAAATATTTCTCTTAAGTTGGAAATCTCCCCTTCTCCAAATTGAAAAACTAAAATTTAATAAACAAAAAAAATGGAGAAGGGGATGAGAAAAAGAAAATGAGAAATAAAAAATAAATAAATAAATAAATAAAAAAGGGGAAAAAGGAGGAAATGTGGAAAAGTGAATTAAAGACCAAAAATGTATTTTAGAAGGTTGTCATGCTTTGCATTGTTTGATATTTTGTTTAGCCTTCTTGAGTTTTCCTTTTCTTGATTTCCCCACCTAATGATTAATCCCATGGCCCCATTGCAACCAAAACAAAAGACCTCTTGATTCTTATGTGTTTTCATTAATAAAGTAGAGATTTAGTTAATAGTCAAGCTTATGGTAAGGTACCTTCCTTGAGGAAATTGAGTGAATTGTCATATGTCCTTAAACACTTAAGTGAGGTGAGAAGAGTGTCTGAATTAGTGAGAAGCATGAATCTAGAGAACCTAAAATTCTAATTGGACTTGAAATTTATTGTCTCTTGGTTGCTTATTTGGATATGCCTGCTACTTGGATTTGTTACTCAGGTTCTTGGTTCACTGTACATGCTCTGATTGTTTATCTTGTATGGCCTTGGTTATTGCTTGAGGACAAGCAAATTCTTAAGCTTGGGGTAGTTTGATGAGTGTGATTACACCTCATATTTCTTTATCATATTGCATGCATTTTCATGTAGTTTAGGCATTTTTAATTTGATTTTTGTTAGTTTTTACATTGGAAAGGGTAAGGCGGTTTTGTGGTGTTGTTGTGCAGGAATTGAAGATTAAAATGCTCAAGATCAACCATGATGGAGCTTGCAAGAAGATGGAGCTTGAAAATCAAGAAAACTGAGCCAAATAGAGGCCATAAAAACACCAAGGAGGAACCTAGTGGTGAACTTAGGTATTGGATCTATAGGGATTGAACTTAGGAGTTAAATCATGAGATTTAGAAGCGGTCCTTCGAGGGTTCTCGAATTTTCACAAAGCTTAAAGGGTTCAATTTAAATTTAATTACCACGAAAGTAGGGGTTGGTTTAATTGGGCACGGTTCTTGTATCCCAAGAAGGAACATTAACTTATTTAGGATAAATTCACCTTCAAAGCAAATTTTGATAATTAACAAGAGGGGTAGTCAATTTAGTAACATGAACAGTCTTGTTGGTAACCCAATTCCTGGGAATCCCTTTTGATATTTTGAAATCTCAGATTTGATCTACTTTCCTATTTTGTTCTTGATTTTGTTTTAATTGCAACTTTAAATTTGATTTTCTACTTGATTCAAAAATCAAATCTTTTCCAAATCTTTATCTTTTCCCTCCCAATGTTCCAGGTTTACCACCAAAGAGGGAAGTGGAGTTCGACATAGATCTCATACCAGGGACCGGACCTATATCGGTAGCTCCTTATCGGATGTCTCCCGTGGAGTTGGCAGAGTTAAAAAATCAACTGGATGATATGATGAAGAAGGAATTCATCAGACCGAGTGTGTCACCTTGGGGAGAACCTGTTCTGTTTGTGAAGAAAAAGGATGGAAGTTCTAGGTTGTGTACGGATTATAGGCAGTTAAATAAGGTTACAATCAAGAACAAATACCCGTTACCTAGGATAGATGATCTGATGGATCAATTGAAGGGAGCTTCAGTGTTTTCTAAGATAGATTTAAGATCAGGATACCATCATATTAGGGTAAAGAAGTAGGATATACCTAAGACAACTTTCAGGACGAGGTATGGACAATATGAGTACCTAGTTATGCCTTTTGGTGTAACTAATGCGCCAGCGGTGTTCATGGATTACATGAACATGATCTTTAGACCGTTCCTCGACAAGCTTGTAGTGGTGTTCATAGATGATATTCTCATCTATTCTCGAAGCCGGGAAGAGCACGAGGAACATCTGAGAGTGGTGTTACAGGTGCTGAGATATAGGCAGTTGTATGCTAAGCTATCCAAGTGTGAATTTTGGTTAGAGGAAGTATAGTTCCTAGGTCATATAATCAACAAAGAAGGGATAGCAATGGATCCAGTTAAGGTAGAAGCAGTGATTAAGTGGGAGAGCCTAAGTCAGTGAGTGAGGTGATGAATTCCTAGGTTTAGCTGGTTATTATAGAAGGTTTATCGAGTGTTTCTCGAAGATTGTGTTGCCTATGATGCAGTTAACGAGAAAGTGTACGGCATTTGTATGGACGGAAAAGTGTGAAGAGAGCTTTCAGAAGCTAAAGGAGAAGTTAACTACATCTCCAGTGTTGACATTACCAGATCCATTAAGGCAGTTTGACATGTATTGTGACGCGCCATATCAAGGTTTGGGTTGTGTTTTGATGCAAGAGGGCAGAGTTGTGGCTTATGCTTCCCAACAGTTGAGGGTTCATGAAAGAAATTATCCAACTCATGATCTGGAATTGGCAGCGATAGTGTTTGCATTGAAGATATGGCGACACTATCTTTACGAAGCTAAGTTTAATGTGTTCAGCGATCATAAGAGTTTGAAGTATTTGTTTGACCAGAAGAAGCTGAACATGAGGCAACGTAGATGGATGGAATTCATTAAGGATTATGAGTTTGATCTTCAATACCATCCAGGATAAGTAAATGTTGTGGCGGATGCACTGAGTAGGAAATCTTTGCACGTGTCCTCAATGATGGTGAAAGAGATGGAGTTGCTTGAACAGTTTAGAGATATGAACCTAGGTATGGATTTGAATGAGGATAGAATATGCTTAGGTATGATCACCATCAGCAGTGAGTTTCTGAGAGATCTTAAGGCTAAACAGGTTTAGGATGAATACTTGCTAGAGGTGACTCAAGGTATAGATGAGGGTAAGGCTTCAGAGTTTAGGAAAGGATCCGATGGTGTGTTAAGGTTTAGAGATCGAATATGTGTGCCAGAGGATTTAGAGCTAAGGAAGATGATCTTAGAGGAGGCACATAAGAGTAAGTTGAGTTTTCACCCAGGAGCCACCAAGATGTATTAAGACTTAAAGAAGATGTTTTGGTGGCCAAAGATGAAGAAAGAAGTGGTGGAGTATGTCCTATCATGTTTGGTGTGTCAGAAAGCTAAGATAGAGCACCAAAAGCCCACAGGTTTGTTGCAGTCTTTGGACAACCCAGAGTGGAAATGGGATAATATAGCTATGGACTGTTGTTGGATTACCACGAACTTCGAAGAGGTTTGGTGCGATTTGGGTTATTATTGATAGGTTAAAGAAGTGTGCTCACTTCTTACCTATTGGTGAGAGTTATAGTCTTGAGAAGTTGACCCAGATCTACATCAAAGAAGTTGTGAGATTGCATGGTGTACCATCGAGTATTGTCTCCGATCGAGATCTTAGATTTACATCTAGATTTTCGAGACAATTACACAATGCTTTGGGGACCAAGTTGAGTATGAGCTCTGCTTATCATCCTCAGATGGATGGACAATCAGAGAGAACAATTCAATCATTGGAAAATATTTTAAGAGCATGTGTGTTGGAACATGTTGGCAGTTGGGATGAATTCCTACCTTTGATTGAGTTCACATACAATTACAGTTTCCACAGCAGTATCGGGATGACACCGTATGAGGATCTGTATGGGAGAAAGTGTAGGACACCGTTGTGTTCGTATGAGACGGGCGAGAGCCAAGTGTTGGGTCTTGATGTGGTGCAGCAAATAACAGAACAAGTCATGAAAATAAGAGAGAAAATGAAGGAAGCACGGGATCGACAGAGAAGCTACAGTAACAAGAGGAGGAGACCCTTAGAGTTCCAAGAAGGTGATCACGTGTTCTTGAGAGTCACTCCGAAGATCGGAATTGGCAGAGCTATAAAGTCTAGAAAGCTCACTCCCCGATTCATTGGACCATTTCAGATTCTTTGATGAATTAGTCATGTAGCTTACCAAATAGCCTTACCACCTAAACTTTCAAACCTTCATGATGTCTTCTATGTTTCCCAGTTGATAAAATATTACCCTGATCCTTCTCATGTCATTGATCCAAAGCCCATACACCTCCTAGAGAATCTAGAATATGAGGCTTTACCGTCTAAGATTGCAGATAGAATGATTAAAGAACTCCATGGTAAATAGATTCCCCTGGTCAAGGTCATTTGGGATAGTGTTACTGGAGATGCTACTTGGGAGCGCGAGGCAGATATGCAGCAGCATTACCCCCACCTGTTTTCAGGTATACAATTCCGAGGACGGAATTTCTTTTAAGGGGGGTAGAAATGTAACATTCATTATTTCATGATGTGTTTACGTATGAGGATTAGGTTTATGACTTGAATTATATGGTTAAGATGCTATTTAAGGTCTAGCTAAGACCTTTTGGCATAGGAAGTGGGTGAGCCGCCGAACTCACTCAAATTACAGAACAAACCCCTACTAGCTTGTAGTATAAGGAATGACTCAGATCGTCTCTCAAAAGACCATGAGTGCTATTCAATCATATCAAGACTCAACAAAAAAAAAATGGGGGGGGGTTGTGATTTTAGATTGCAAAAGATAAATTTAGACTAAGAGAAATCAAGTGAGAAATCAACCAATCCAAGACACTTAACCAGAATTCCAATTTTGGCTATCATAGACCACGAAATACTCAAACTGAATCCAAGTAATGGTTAATTCAATTTCAACCGAGATCTCTGCATCGGAATTGAGGTTCACTACTAGATAATCATCTAGGATTTAACTGACAAACGATTTTACAAATCTATAAAATCAGTGCAAGTTTAAATACAAGAACCAATTAACCTTAAGCCACAAATCTGTAGTTTAATTTACTTCAACTCAGAGAATGAGATATTGAATTATCAATCAATATCACATTCCTAATTCATAATTTCGAATACACAAACAGTAATCACCATTCATGCATCACGAATTCTGATTAGTAAGGAGAAGAGAAGATAAAAACTACTTGAATTCAAAATGAAAGTTGAAGTACAAAAGTCTCAAGCCAAACGAAATTCCTTCAAGCACCTTGGATTGATTTCAGAATTAGCCTTCCATAGCTACAGTCCAAGGAGGCTTGAGGAAAAGAAAAGAAAAATACGAAAACAATAACAAACAACTTAATTAAGCAGCAGAAAACTAAAGGAACCACCAGTCTCCTATTCTGACTCCTATTTATACAAATTCTCTCAAGACCTCCTCTCAATATCTGAATTCTCCTTCAATAACTTCAACCTCTGCCTCTTCGCTTTCCAAAGCCACTTAATTTGCTTAATTACGAATTAAGATGAGAGAGTTATGTCCACATTCAACTCATAGGGCAGCTGAAACGACCTATGACTTCACATGGATTGTAGACCCTCAAAACGACTCTGTTTGGAACAATGGTGTTCATGAGAGTTAAATCTCTGTGTTTGATCTTTCATTTGCCACCGGTTTCAGTTCCAAAAGACATCTACAGCCCAAGTTATGTCCCAATCTTCATGACCAGTTCAGGTTCCAGCGACAGGAATTATGTTCTGACTTCAAGGCCCAATTTGACCTACTATACATCCAATTAAGCATCTTAGTTCTTCATGAAAGTTGTTGGGCTTCCTTTTAGATTTCCTACAACATAAATTTCATAATTTTTAGATGCCCGGAACTCAAGATATGGCTAAAATACAGAGTCAACGTCTATAATCATGAATTCGTGAAAATTTACAATAAAGCCCAATGAGGCCCAAACTCATAAATCATTGCTAGACTAAATCAATTATGCACATTTAACTTGTAAAAAGTACTAAAAATGAGGGATCTTCAATGCATGCAAATAATGTTTATCACATTCCCCCACACTTAGCTCTTGCACGTCCCGGGCAAACTTGAAATTGAAACACAACACCAAGAACAAAACACAACACCTAAAAACTCTACAAGACTCAATTTCCAAAGATATTCAAGAAGGAAAAAGTCCATGAGCAAGGTAACCATCAAAGCCAATATATCACAACATCAATGAAATTACATTTCCTTTCATCTCAAATCAACAAGGTAACTTTAATTGGAAAGCATAGATCAAGAATGGTAGATCCTCACACAAGATACACTCTCGATCCCTCAAGTGTTTAGAAGGTAAAGATTTCACTCAAATTAACTCATGAAAATTGCACTACCATAAGCTTGCTCATATTCTACTTCTCCACTATTAAAAACACATGCACACACAAATCAAGAGGACTTTATCAAGGTTGCAATGAGGTCAAAAGCAAAGGAAATGATATGGCAAGTTAAAAACCAAAGAGAGTAAAAGAGCATTGGAGAAGGACTCAATTAGCAACAGGTGAAAATTTACCCAAAAAAATTCACAAAAATGTGCAATCTTTCATATTTTCCTTTATTGATCTTCACAACCGTGTGACTGTGCTCTTGTTTGTTTCTTTTTCTTCTTTTTTTTTTAAAATGCGCAATTTCTTTTTTTTTTTACTTTTTTTTTCTAAATGTGCAATTTTTTTTAGTACCCAATTTCACCAAATACCACCATTTCACCCCCCCCCCCCCCCCCCCCACCCCACCCCACACACACACTTGGACCATTGCTTGTCCCACTAGTGGAAAATATACATTAGACGGTAAAGGTTTACGTCAGTTAACCAAAAACTAGACGTTAAAAAGGGGGCGGTGGCAGTTTTGTAAATATCAGACTTCATTAATTCACTGTTAACGTCAGTTGTTTTAAGGACTGACGTTAAAAGTGAGGCGGTGGCAGTTTTGTAAATATGAAATCACTATTTGCGTCAGTTGTTTAGTGAACTGACGTTAAAAGTGTTTTGCAAGAAATTATTAAAACTTTTAACGTCAGTTGTTTATAAAACTGATGTTAGAAGTGTGATTTTTACTTCAGTTAAATAAATAACTGACGTAAATAATCAACTCATTCCTATCTTTCTTTCGTTGTCATCTCCCTGTTGTCACTCTTAACGAAGATCATCACTCCATATAGTGCAGTTTATTTCTAATCTTTTTTTTTAAAAGTTTATTTTTAATCTTAATTAATTAGCTTGAATTAGTAAATTAACAAATTCTTGTGCAAATTAAAATAAATAAACACTTAACATAAAACAAGTTATATATGTATAATCAAATCGTATCTCATTGAAACGATTCATAAGTTACAATTACATGTTTAAAAGATAAAAAATTTCCGCAAGATAGCACTAAAATATAAAAACGTTTCTGCTTCAACATCATTTTCTTCTCAGTCCTGTCCTCAGAATCTCCAACATTGAATGTATCCCCTCCCTCATTTGAAGTCGATGCTCCATCTGAATCCACAGTCACTTTGGAGCCGTGGCAGAGTGAAGGGTGCACTCGATCTGTTTCAAAGAATATTCTTGGAACAGCCACTTGGTTCCAAAGCTGAGGTTTTGGAACTGTAGCTGCTGATTCTCCAGAAGGATGATGGTGTGTGCAATTCACATAATGCGATTTACACACCCTTATCACCCATGTAATGCGATTTACACAACCTCAGAAGTTGTTTGACCATTAAGACAGAGACCTTTAAGTCTAGGTATAGGAAGAAAGAGTGATGAAGTTAATCTCCATGGCAGAGCCATATTGTGAAGCAGAAAATTAAAATTAAAGGAAGGAAGCTATTTATAGGAGTAGGGGATGAAGTTACTAGGCGTCGTAAGTTGCTAAAAAATTAAATTGATCATTAAGAGCATTAGGTTCCAAGGCGCATTGGGAGTTGGCAGTCATATATTATAAACGTGCAGAAAAGAAAACGTCCGAAGGAATAGGAAGAAACTTATACACTTTTAACGTCAGTTGTTGAATAAAACTGACGTTAAAAGTGTTTTTAAAATAAAAAATATTTATTTTTAACGTCAGTTGTTTATACAACTGACGTTAAAAGTGTGATTTTTACTTCAGTTAAATAAACAGCTGACGTAAATAATCCTATATCCCTATCTGAAATGCGCGCCCTGTTGTCACTCTTAACACAGGTCTGTTAACGTCAGTTGTTGAATAAAACTGAAGTTAAAAGTGTTTTTAAAATAAAAAATATTTATTTTTAACGTCTGTTGTTTATACAATTGACGTTAAAAGTATGATTTTTACTTGATTAAATAAATAGGCGGCGTAAATAACCCTATATCCCTAGCTATCCGAAATGCCCCTGTTGTCACTCAATTAACACAGGTCTCAGAGCCATTTTGTGAAGGAATAGAAATATAGAGGAAAAGAAGAGGCGTGTATGATCATTACGAAGAATGTTACTTTATACGAGAGACACAACACTTTTAACGTCAGTTGTATTCAACAACGGACATTAAAAGTGTTTTTTTAAAAAAATATTAATATTTAACGTCAGTTTGTTAATAAAACTGACGTTAAAAAATTAATTTTAACGTCAGTTGTTTAATACAACTGACGTTAAATGTTGTTTTAATACTCCCACGCGCCCTCTGCACTTCGCTCTGTACGTACGTCTCTTTTCTCTTTTCATCACGCTCAACCCTAAATCACTCTCAACCCTCACTCTCACTCTCACCCAGCACAGAACCCTAATCGCGAGCTCATCTCCACCGCAACCACCGCGAGGGCTTCTTCGCCACCACCGTGAGGTACACTATTAACCCTAACTCTGTCTTTCCATTCATTCTTTGCAATAACTTGACGTACATCTCTCTTTCCCCTTCCCGCTCACTAACTCTCCTTGTCCCTCTGCTCTCAGTAACCACATCGAACGTTGGCCACCACTCGAGCTCCCCTCCCCACCACCACGCGAGCACCCATTTTTGGTGAGTATTTAGGACACATTTTTGTATTTTTGGTTTTGAGTGTATGTTGAAACTGTAGTGTCAGTAGTTGAAACTTGAAACCGTGAGTTTGAGTTGTTTGGAATGTACGTCTCTGTTTTTGGTTTTGAGTGCATGTTGCTCTGCTGGTTGATCTGTCACGGCCGTGATGCTAATCATGGCTAGGCCGTGATCAGTTCTGCCTGTACGTGATGGCATGGTCTGTTCAGTTGGCATGTTACGGCCGTGATGGACATCACTTCCAGGCCGTGACCAGTGCTTGGCAATTAATCTTAAAAAACTATAGTTTTCAATCTCCCGTATTGTCCTTATATTGGATATATGTATGTTTTGTATATCTACAGGACCTATCTAGTTATGGATCGTAGTTGGATGGTTTGTAAGCGTACTAGTGCTGAGTATTTGAAAGGGGTGGGAGAATTTATAGAATTTGCTCAAAGGAATGTTCCTAATAGTAATGGAATGTTCTGTTGTCCTTGTGTCAAGTGTTTGAATACGATGAAATGTACGGTGAAGGATATACGTACTCATTTGATTTGTGAAGGGATTTGCTTGAGTTATACAAGATGGATATGGCATGGTGATATGTTGTTGAGTAGTAATACGGCGAGTGTCTCCCAAAGTGAGGACGTTGACGTAGATATGGAGGATGATCAAGTAGAGGACATGATCCGTGATATTGGACAAGAATCTTTTCATCGAGCGCATGTGTATGATAGGTTGTGCGGTGATGCGGATAAGCCTTTATATCCAGGGTGTACTACTCATACACGGTTGTCGGCGGTGCTAAAATTGGTTTGTGTGAAGGCGAGAAATGGTTGGAGCGATAAAAGCTTCACGGAATTGCTTGAAGTGTTGAAAGACTTGCTTCCAGAGGACAACACATTGCCTGACCGTAACTATGAGGCCAAGAAGGTATTGTGTCCTATGGGTATGGAGTATAAGAAGATACACGCATGCCCCAATGATTTCATATTGTACACCGGTGTTCATGAAGACAAACACGATTACCCCAAATGTGGGTTATCACGATACAAAGTGAAGGGTGGTGATGATGATGATGATGTTGATGATGTGAGAAAAAAGGGTCCTCCTGCGAAGGTGTTGTGGTATCTTCCAATAATTCCAAGGTTCAAGCGATTGTTTGCCAATGCGAAAGATGCGAAGAATCTTAGATGGCATAATGATGAGAGGAAACGTGATGGAAAGGTTCGTCATCCTGCTGATTCTATTCAATGGAAGAATATCGATACTATGTTTCCGGATTTCGCCGATGAGCCAAGAAACCTAAGGCTTGGACTTGCTACGGATGGAATGAATCCTTATGGTAACATGAGTAGTATTCATAGTTCATGGCCTGTTCTGTTGGTGATTTACAACATGCCCCCTTGGTTGTGCATGAAGCGCAAATACATGATGTTGTCTATAATGATTTCGAGCCCAAAGCAACCGGGAAATGACTTAGATGTTTATCTAGGTCCCTTGATTGAAGACTTGAAAACGTTGTGGGTGGAAGGTGTTGATGTAGTTGTTGGGTATTCTCATGAGACTTTCAAGCTTCGTGCCATGTTATTTTGCACCATCAACGACTTTCCAGCATACGGTAACTTGTCCGGGTACAGTGACAAGGGGCATAAAGCATGCCCTATATGTGAAGAAGGCACATGCTACACTCAGTTGCATCATGGAAAGAAGACGGTTTACCTTGGGCATCGGAGATTTCTTAGACGTGATCACCCATATCGTAAGATGAAAAAAGCTTTTAATGGATGCCAAGAGACAGAAGAAGCGTCGGCGGCCTTAATTGGAGAGCAGGTTTATCAGAGGGTAAAGGACATCGATGTTATATTCGGCAAGTCCAAAAAGAAAGGTAAAGCAATTGAGAAAAACATATGGAAGAAGAGGTCGATATTCTTTGATCTTCCATACTGGCGCAAGCTTGATGTCAGACACTGCATTGATGTGATGCATGTGGAGAAAAATGTGTGTGATAGTGTGATCGGGACACTTCTCAACATTCAGGGCAAGACAAAGGATGCTGTGAATGCTCGTCTCGACCTCGTTGCTATGGGTATACGAGAGCAGTTAGCTCTGGTTGTTGAGGATGGTAAGCGGACTTATTTGCCGCCAGCATGTCATACTTTGTCAAAAAAAAAGAGAGACAAAGTTTACAGGGTGTCTACAGGGCATCAAAGTTCCACATGGTTACTCTTCAAATATGAAGAGGCTTGTCTCTAGTATCTTAAATTGGTTGGCTTGAAGTCTCATGATTGTCACATCTTGATGCAACAACTTCTGCCCATTGCTATTCGTGGTATTGCTACAAAAAATGTGAGACATGCCATTACTCGGTTGTGCTCATTCTTCAATTCTATATGTAGCAAAGTCGTTGACCCCCGTATGTTGGATGACTTGGAAGTTGAGGCTGCTACAATCTTGTGCCAATTGGAGATGTATTTTCCTCCTTCCTTTTTCGACATAATGGTTCACTTAATTTTTCATTTGGTGAGGGAGATTAGATTATGTGGGCCGGTTTTTCTGAGATGGATGTACCCAGTTGAGCGCTACATGAAGATCTTGAAAGGGTACGTGAAGAATCCTCATCGTCCTGAAGCATCTATTGTTCAAAGGTATGTTGCAGAAGAAGCTATTGAGTTTTGTTCGGACTACCTTCATAACACGGATCCTATAGGGGTTCCTAAGCCTCGGCATGATGAGATCAGATGTCAAGGTAAGGGTACACATGGCTTAAGAATTAATAGGAAGGATCGGGAGGAAGTGCTTCAAGCACATTTGTATGTATTGAACAACATCGAATGTGTTCAGCCTTTCTTATTTGAACATAAAAGAAAAGTCAATCAAGAAAACCCTCGAATGAGCAAAAGGTGGTTGTTGAACAAGCATAACAAGACTTTCTTACCATGGTTCAAGGAAGAAATGCTTAAGGATGGTAGTACTGCTTCTGATGACGTAAAATGGCTAGCACGTGGGCCTAACTTCAACGTCATATGTTGGAGCGGATACGACATAAATAACTTTTCCTTTTATACAAAGGAACAAGATAACAAGAGTACCATGCAAAATAGTGGGGTTATGATCGTGGCGAAGCAATGCACTTCTCTAGTGCAAAGGACACAAAACCCGTTAAAGATCGACACCTTACTTTGGATATATTGAAGATATTTGGGTGCTCGATTACACTAAGCTTACGGTGCCGGTATTTAAATGTAAGTGGGTTGATAGTAACGGTGGTGTACAAACCGACGAATTAGGGTTCACATTGGTAGACCTCAACAAGTTAGGTCATATAAATGAGCCTTTCATAATGGCTTCCCAAGCAAAACAAGTGTTCTACATCACTGATCCTTCTAACAAAAGGTTGTCTGTGGTTCTCCAAGGAAAAAGCATGTATAATGGTAGTGATGAAAATGAAGATTCAAATCTTGATATTCCTGAGACTCCTTCTTTTTCAACAAACATGCCTACTGTAATCGAGGAGACACAGGTGGACGATGTACATGCCACTCGTGATGATCATCACGAAGGGATATTGATATAGGTAGTTTAAACTTAGTATACATTTATAACCTATGTTAATAAATATATATTGTTTTGAACAGGCATACATATGGATCATTGTTCCATTTTTCCTTTGCAATTTTGTAATGTGTGTGATATTACGTATTCTTGGGATATTTCTTGAATGCGAGGGATGGCTTAGGGAGTGATATTTTAAAACAGAATTTAAAAAAAAATACTATTAACGTCGGTTGTATCATACAACTCGGCGTTAAAAGTATTTTATAAAAAATATCTGAAGACACTATTAACGTCAGTTGTTTATTACAACTGACGTTAAAATTAAGACCTTTAACGTCAGTTCTTTATAACAATTGACGTTAGTGTTAACAAAATTTACGTCGGTTTTGTTAAAGAACTGACGTTAATTTTGACAAAATTAATGTCAGTTGTGTTAAAGAACCGACGTTAATAGTGTTATATTTAACGTCAGTTCTCAACTGACGTTAAAAGTTAAACTTTTAACGTCAGCTGTATTTACGTCAGTCAGTATTCTGACGTAAAAAAATCAATTTTAACTGACATAAAAAGCACTTATTGCACTAGTGTCCGCAAGAAATAAGAATGCCTCCAAAGAAACAATGCTCTCTCACTCGCTTAGGTTGGGTCAAAACATGGTTTTTCACTTAAGGCAAGAAATGAGATAAAAACAATGAGTAGACAATTAGGCTCAAGGGGGCTAATCAAGGGGAAAATGATGCAAGGTAGGCTTATTTGGCCAAAGTAGCTAAACAAGAAGAATGCCTCAATCATGTCCATGTATGCAAGCAGAGATATAGCTTCAAAAAGAAATAAAGCAAGTTCTAGAGTAACAAAAATCATGAGTGACAACCACACAGGAAAGGAAACAAAAATGGTACAAACGCATAAACCATTCAACAATAGGCTCAAAATCTCACAAGGCAAGGATGAATCTACCAAACTCAAACCAGCAAACCAAAAACCATAACGAAACATGTGATTATGATGAAAGACAATAAATTCCACACATGCTATGACACTTAACTTTAAAATGAAACCAAACTCACAACTTTCACACATCTTACACATCAATGGAAACAACTTTAAAAGACAATAACAGGAAAAAAAATGCAAAAACAGAAAATAAAATACAGAAACAGTAAAAACAGAAAACAGTAAAAAGGAAAAGAGTGGAAAGAGGCGCTCTCATGGTGGATATATAGCATCTAGCAAGGCCACCTCCTACATGGTGGACTCCGGCACGTTCTCATAAAAGTGCTTGAGCCGATGCCCATTAACCTTGAAAATCCACTTTGTTGTCACATCCTGAAGTTCAACTGCACCATAAGGAAAAACATTAGTAACATCAAAGGGACCTTCCCACCTAGACCTCAATTTACCAGGTATCAACTTAAGTCGGGAATTAAACAACAAGACTTTCTGGCCGACCACAAATTCTTTTCGCGTAAGCATCCTATCATGGAAAACTTTGGTCTTCTCCTTGTAGAGGCGAGATCTGTCATAGGCCTCCAATCGGATCTCTTCCAATTCCTGTAAGTGGAGCTTCCTTTCCACACCCGCCTGGTGTAAGTCCATATTGCACTGCTTAACCGCCCAGAATGCTCTATGCTCAATCTCCACCGGTAGGTGGCATGCCTTCCCAAACACAATCCGATATGGGGACATCCCAATCAGAGTCTCGTAGACGGTCCTGTAAGCCCATAAAGCATCTTCAAGCCTCAAACTCCAATCCTTCCTGTTAGGTTGGACTGTCTTCTCAAGGCTATGCTTGATCTCGCGGTTGGAAACCTCGGCTTGTCCATTGGTCTCGGGGTGGTAAGGTGTAGACACCTTGTGCAACACTCCATACTTCCTCATCAAAGCCTCCATGCTCCGGTTGCAGAAGTGTGAACCATGATCACTGATGATGACCCTCGGGATTCCAAACCTGCATAAAATATGTGATCTAAAAAAATCCACAACAACTTTGGAATCATCAGTCTGAGTGGCTTTTGCCTCCACCCATTTAGATACATAATCAACAGCCATCAATATGTAAACAAAACCAAAAGAAATAGGAAAAGGTCCCATGAAATCAATACCCCATACGTCGAATATCTCACAAAACAGCAAAGGCTGCTGGGGAATCTCATTCATGCGAGAAATGTTTCCTGTTCTCTGACACTGTTCACAAGACTTACAAAACATATATGCATCATGAAATAAGGTGGGCCAATATAATCCAAAATCTAACACC
Source organism: Sophora flavescens (assembly GCA_030762895.1). Classification (NCBI taxonomy): domain Eukaryota; kingdom Viridiplantae; phylum Streptophyta; class Magnoliopsida; order Fabales; family Fabaceae; genus Sophora; species Sophora flavescens. Next base: position 93,655,753 of record CM061064.1, on the reverse strand, counting down.
TTCCTAGCTGTACGTTGGGGACCGAAATGTCCACCACATGCTAATGAATGACAAAAACTAAGAACAGAATGAAACTCATGATTAGGCACACATCTCCTAATAACCTGATCACTACAAAATCTCCACAGATAAGGATCATCCCACACATAATACTTAGACTCACTTTTCAGCTTATCAGACTGAGCCCTAATGGAATATGCAGGTAACACTCTAGCAACCAGGAAATTAACTAAGTCAGCAAACCAAGGAGAGGGGACCTTACCCTGTAGCTGCAAAAGCTGCTCATCTGGGAAAGAATCCTGAATCGGCACGGGATCTGAGGCCCTCTCAATCCTACTCAAGTGACCTGCCACTAGGTTCTCTGCTCCACTCCTATCTCGGATCTCCAGATGAAACTCCTGAAGCAGTAGCATCCATCTAATTAGTTGTGGCTTGGCTTCTGGCTTCTTTAAAAGGAACTTTAGAGCTGCATGATCAGAAAATACAACAACTTTAGAGCCAAGAAAATACGATCTAAACTTATCTAAAGCAAAAACAATTGCTAAAAGCTCTTTCTCAGTGGTTGTGTAATTGGCTTGAGCAGCGTCCAAAGTCCTGGAAGCATAATAAATCACATGAGATGCTCTCCTCACTCTTTGTGCTAAAACTGTTCCCATAGCATAATTAGAAGCGTCACACATCAGCTCAAATAGAAGGGTCCAATCTGGTGACTGAATAATGGGTGTGCTGGTCAAAGTTTGCTTCAGATGGTCGAATGCTGCCTTGCATTTCTCATAAAAAACAAAATCCACATCTTTTTGCAGCAAGTGGGATAGAGGAAGGGCTATTTTGCTAAAATTTTCAATAAAACGCCTATAGAAACCTGCATGACCAAGAAATGAACGCACCTCTCGCACGCATGTGGGGTAAGATAAACAGGTAATAACATCTATCTTAGCAGGGTCTACTTCAATACCCTTACTAGATACTACATGGCCTAATACTATACCCCGTTCTACCATGAAATGACATTTCTCAAAATTAAGAACAAGGTTAGTCTCAATGCACCTATGCAGCACCTTAGACAAGTTATGCAAACATGAATCAAAAGAAGAACCATACACAGTAAAGTCATCCATAAATACCTCCATGCACTCCTCTAAGAAATCAGAAAATATGCTCACCATGCACCGCTGGAAGGTACCAGGGGCATTGCAGAGGCCGAAAGGCATGCGTCTGTAGGCAAAGTTGCCGAAGGGACAGGTAAATGTGGTATTCTCTTGATCTTCTGGGGCAATGTGAATCTGCAAGTATCCAGTGTAGGCATCCAGAAAGCAATAATGGGACTTACCAGCCAGCGGCTCCAACATCTGATCAATGAATGGAAAGGGGTAATGGTCCTTCCGAGTGGCTTGGTTGAGGCGTCTGTAGTCAATGCAAACTCTCCAGCTATTCTGCACTCGGGTCGGAATAAGCTCATTCTTCTGGTTTGTCACTATTGTCACTCCAGATTTCTTGGGAACTACTTGCACTGGGCTCACCCACTTGCTGTCAGATATAGGGTAGATGATACCAGCCTGCAGTAGCTTGGTCACCTCTTTCTTCACCACATCTAGAATGAGAGGATTTAGCCTCCTCTGCGGTTGCCTCACTGGTTTAGATTCATCTTCAAGTAGTATCTGATGCATGCAGGTGGAAGGGCTTATACCAGGAATGTCTGCAAGTGTCCATCCTATTGCTCTCTGATTCTCCCTCAGAATCCCCAACAACTTCTTCTCCTGTTCAGCAAGGAGGTTCTTGGCCACAATCACCGAAAGCTGCTCATGATCTGCTAAGTAGGCATACTTCAGATGTGCAGGCAGTGGTTTTAGTTCCAATTTGGGTGGTTGCACTGTAGAGGGAAGTAATCTAGTGGGCTGCACATCTTCTGCAGATTTAAGCTGTGCAAAATCAGAATTTCCTGCATAATCTGCACCAGTTTTATCAGTTCTGAAAACAGAATCATCAACACTTAAGAATGTAGCAATTTCATTACATGCATCACATAATACTGTTACATCACAACCATGCGGCAGATACGAGAATCAGATAAATCAGTAAAACCATCAAAATCATTAAAATCCACAGCACATAGTTCATCACATGCAGCATCAATTAATTTGGTAAGGACATCAATATGAAAAACAGAATGCTCTTCCATGGGATGCTTCATAGCATCAAAAATGTTAAATTGCACAATTGAGTCTCCAAACTCTATGGAAAGAGTTCCTGCATGCACATCAATCTTGGTCCGAGCTGTCTTAAGGAAAGGTCTTCCTAGAATGAGTGGGGCCTTGCTAGTTAGGGACTCGCCCTCCATCTCCAAGATGTAGAAGTCTGCAGGAAAGATCAGCTCATCCACTCGTACTAACACATCCTCAATCAGTCCAGCTGGATATGCATTGCTCCTGTTTGCCAATTGAATCACCACACATGTAGAATGCAAAGGCCCAAGTCCAAGAGAATTAAAAACAGACATAGGCATTACATTAATTGAAGCACCTAAATCTAGAATGCCATTCTCAAATCTAGAATTTCCTATTATGCATGGAATTGTAAAAGTCCCTGGATCTTTACATTTCTGAGGCATAGGTTGAATGAGAGTCGAAATGTTGCGACTCATGCTAATTCAATCATTTCCTTTCAGCCTCCTATTATGGGTGCAGAGTTCCTTTAGAAACTTAGCATATTTAGGAATTTGTTTGATTGCATCCAACAATGGAATGTTGACTTCCACCTTCCTAAAGGTCTCTAAAATTTCCTTATCTTTCTCAACTTCATCTGCCTTCTTGGATACGACTTCTCTATATGGGAATGGGAGTGGAATTGTACAATTTGACTTCTGCTGCATTGTGACATGATCTACAGATTTGGAATTTTCTACTGCAGAGTTGGATTGATGATTTTCTGCAGAATCTTGTGCTACTCCTTCGAAGTCTGCAGAATTCGAATTTGCTACTCCTTCATCTGAATTTTCTGTAGAATTCTGCTTCCTTGACTTGCATGGTGGTTGGGGGTCAGTTGCCACAATCTTTCCAGTTCTCAGCATAATGGCACTTACATTACCATTTGGATTAGGAATGGTCTGCGCAGGAAGTTGGCCACTGCCTTGGCTTTGTAGCTGATTCATGGAGGAAGCTAGTTGCCCAATTTGAGTCTCCAAATTCTGAATTGTAGCTTCTGTTCTCTGTTGGAATTGGAGATTGTTGGTGGCCATTTGTTTCACTAGATATTCAAATGAAAGGTCAGATTTTGGTGCTGTAGTAGCTTGATTCTGCATTGGCTGCTGTTGGAATGGCCTACTTGGTCCAGCTTGAGTTTGAAATTGGTTTTGCCTTATTGGTTGCTGCTGAATGGTTGCCTATACTACTGTTGTTGAGGTTGCTGTTGTGCATTACCATATCTCAAGTTGGGGTGGTCTCTCTAGCCAGGATTATAGGTGCTGGAAAAGGGATCATACCTTTGCTGCTGCTGAAACTGAGGCTTACCAGGAAAAACACCTGCTGCAGCTACAAACTGGTCTTGGAGTGCAACATTGTCTTCTTGCAAAGTGGGACACGAATCTGTGAAATGAGATGGATTGGAGCATATGTTGCAGACTCTTGCATTAGTCTGCATAGATGTAGGTTGTTGTCCCATAGCCACTTGCCTCACCAAGGAAGTCAGCTCATCAACTCTATGCTCCATTCTTTGTTGATCAGCAGTTGAAACTTGGACCTCATTGACTCCTGTGGTGGAACTCATCATTCTAGTGCCAAACTGTTGAGAGTTGGCAGCCATGTTGGCAATTAAATCTCTTGCAGCAGATGGGGCTTTATCAACTAAAGCACCACCACTAGCAGCATCAACCATGCTCCTCTCCATAGACATCAACCCCTCATAAAAATATTGGATCAACAGCTAGTCACTAATCTGGTGATGAGGGCAGCTTGCACACAATTTCTTGAACCTCTCCCAATACTCATGCAAAGTTTCATCACCATTCTGCCTAATCCCACAAATGTCTTTTCGGTTTGCAGCAGCTCTAGATGCAGGGAAGAACTTCTCCAGAAACAGCCTTTTCATGTCATTCCAGCATGTTATGGAGGCTGGTTGAAGGTAGTAAAGCCAATCCTTGGCTGCACCATCCAATGAAAAAGGAAATGCCCTAAGCTTGATGTGGTCTTCAGGAACAACATGTGGTCTCATGGTGGAACAAACCACATGAAACTCTTTTAAATGCTTATGTGGGTCTTCACCTGCTAAACCATGAAACTTAGGCAAAAGGTGTATTAATACAGATTTTAATTCAAAATCAACCTCAAGAGTAGGATATTGGATACATAATGGTTGGTAGTTCACATCAGGTGCAACAAGTTCTTTCAGAGTTCTATTGTTAGCCATGTTAGCACAATTATCAGTTAAAACAGAATCAGAAACAACAGAATTATCAAATTGATCAAGTAATCTCCTCTGAGTCCTATTCAACTGATGCAAGGTCCTTTCAATCTCAGGGTCGTATGCAACTAAATCACCAGGTTGGGACCTAGTCATACACACATATAGGCCAGGAGAGCAAGAACCATCTCAAAACACTACAAGTACAAATGCTAAAAAGACACATAAATTGGAAAATCGTACCAAATAAATTTTAAAAAATATAAGATCACCACAGAAAAACTCTAAAAAGTCAGCAAAGCAAATACAAATTTTTTTTGGAATTTTTAAAAATGGTAAAATACTTAAAAAATTAGAAAAGTGGCCTAAACGATGGAATTTTGGCTCCGGAGGCCCTATGTCCCGAAGTACTTTGTACTATGGGGAGTTCTATTTCTTTATTTTTTTCGGATTTTCTGGGAAAATTTGAGAGCAATCGGAGCACAAAAATTCTGACAGCAAAATATTACCAAAATGCCACTGGTTTCACTACAAACAGCAATTCAGTGGATAAACAGGTTAGAAATTAATATAAACACTTTCTAATATGATTGAATACTCAAAATGGTCCCCGGAAACGGCGCCAAAATTTGGTGAGCCGCCGAACTCACTCAAATTACAGAACAAATCCCTACTAGCTTGTAGTATAAGGAATGACTCAGATCGTCTCTCAAAAGACCATGAGTGCTATTCAATCATATCAAGACTCAACACAAAAATTGGGGGGGGGGGGGGGGGGGGATGATTTTAGATTGCAAAAGATAAATTTAGACTAAGAGAAATCAAGTGAGAAATCAACCAATTCAAGACACTTAACCAGAATTCCAATTTTGGCTATCATAGACCACGGAATACTCAAACTGAATCCAAGTAATGGTTAATTCAATTTCAACCGAGATCTCTGCATCGGAATTGAGGTTAACTACTAGATAATCATCTAGGATTTAACTGACAAACGATTTTCAAATCTATGAAATCAGTGCAAGTTTAAATACAAGAACCAATTAACCTTAAACCACAAATCTGTAGTTTAATTTACTTCAACTCAGAGAATGAGATATTGAATTATCAATCAATATCACATTCCTAATTCATAATTTCAAATACACAAACAGTAATCACCATTCATGCATCACGAATTCTAATTAGTAAGGAGAAGAGAAGATAAAAACTACTTGAATTCAAAATGAAAGTTGAAGTACAAAAGTCTCAAGCCAAACGAAATTCCTTCAAGCACCTTGGATTGATTTCAGAATCAGCCTTCCATATCTACAGTCCAAGGAGGCTTGAGGAAAAGAAAAGAAAAATATGAAAACAATAACAAACAACTTAATTAAGGTGCAGAAAACTAAAGGAACCACCAGTCTCCTATTCTGGCTCCTATTTATACAAATTCTCTCAAGACCTCCTCTCAATATCTGAATGATCCTTCAATTAACTTCAACCTCTGCCTCTTCGCTTTCCAAAGCCACTTAATTTGCTTAATTATGAATTAAGATGAGAGAGTTATGTCCACATTCAACTCATAGGGCAGCTGAAACGACCTCTGAATTCACATGGATTTCAGACCCTCAAAAAGACTCTGTTTGGAACAATGGTCTTCATGAGAGTTAAATCTCTGTGTTTTGTCTTTCATTTGCCACCGGTTTCAGTTCCAAACGACATCTACAGCCCAAGTTATGGCCCAATCTTCATGACCAGTTCAGGTTCCAGCGACAGCAATTATGTTCTGACTTCAAGGCCCAATGTGACCCACTATACTTCCAATTCAGAATCTGAGTTCTTCATGAAAGTTGTTGGGATTCCTTTTAGATTTCCTACAATATAAAGTTCATAATTTTTAGATGCCCGAAACTCAAGATATGGCTAAAATACAGAGTCAACGTCTATAATCATGAATTAGTGAAAATTTGCAATAAAGCCCAATGAGGCCCAAACTCATAAATCATTGCTAGATGATAAGCCTCTGGCTCATCTAGTTTTATGGCTAGTATGACCATGGTTTTGTTCTTTTTTTATCCCGTTTTCACCCAAATTAGACTCGATTGTCCTCGAGCAATGTTTTGAGTCCTTTAAGTAGTTTTAGGTTAATTTAGCCAGTTTGGAGTCAAATAATGCACTTATGGCTATTTCTTTGTTTTTAGGTTAACTTATGAGTTAAGGGAATAAAGAAATAGGGAAATTTCAATCCTGGAGGTGTTCGCCCCGTGAGTGTCCATTCGCCTCGCGAACCTGAAACCAGCCTGAACAGCAGAATGTCATCCTCTCTGGTTCGCCCCGCGAACAACACCTCGCCTCGCGACCCTGAAGGCTGACTGTTCCAGAAAAATGCAAGATTTCTGTGTCGCCTCGCGAATCCAAGTCTCGCCTCGCGAGACTGAAGACCAGAAGCCATGACTCTTCCATTCCTCGCCACGCGAGCCATACTTCGCCCCGCGAGAAGACCAAACGTTGCAGACTCTTCATAATATTCGCCTCGCGACTGATGGTTCGCCTCGCGAGAAGGCGTAGTTCCTGAAAGATATAAATGGCTGTTCTGGGCAGATTAAAAAACAACTTTTGATTATCCATTGTTTTCTTTACATATTTTCTGTGTGCTACGTTTTTATGGAGAACTAATCTTCTTGGATTAGTCTACTGTAATTGATTTCCACCGCACTTGAGGTTATGTAATTCCTATTTTGTTTGCTTTTCCCTTTTCAATGCTATGCTATATATTTCTGTTTATTTAATTCAGGAGTGTATAGTGTTGTGTTGATTTATTTCGGTGATGTCATGTTCCTATATCAAATCGCGTTTGCTTAATTCGCGTGTGTTCAATCATGTTCGCTTAGTTCATGAGTACTTCACCCCGTTTGCTTAATTCGAGAATTAGGAACATATATCTGTAGTAGTGATTTCACTTGTTAATTGTTGCTACAACCGAAAGGGGATTAGAATCTACTTAGGGCTTGGAATTTGCATGAACCGATGATAGTTGGGAAATCGAGAACAGTAGATTAATTGTCTTTAGCTTATTTGATAATCCTTTAAACTGCTCTGTCTTTATTGCTCTGTTTTTGCTTTGTTCCCCCCCCCCCCCAAACTGATTTTTGTGGTAATAACATGTCAAGAGTCCTTGTAAGACAATATCCGAGTTGTCGCGCTAAACTGCATTTTTACAAACCGCTCGCTTTTTGGATCGTGTGCGACAGCGCGGCAAAAAATTGGCGCCGTTGCCGGGGACTCTTGTTTGTTATTTTCGCATTTTTTTGTTTCCTTTATTTTTCGTTTTTTGTTTTGAATTGGTCTGGCTACTAGGTCTACTTGCCCTGACTTGTGTGATTTTGATCCTGAAATTGAAAGAACACTGCACACACGCTGTAGAGCAATTCGGGCTAGTACTAGTAGTGATTCTAATTCTGAAACTGTTTTTGATAACATGGGTGACCAAAGGACATTAAGACAGCTTGCTGCCCCTGATGTTAATTATAATGGCTTGTGTATTGAATATGCTGGTGCTGTTACTCCCTTTGAATTAAAATCTGGTCTAATACATTTGTTGCCAAGGTTTAGTGGTCTTGCAGGTGAGGATCCACATAAGCATCTCAAGGAATTCCAGGTTGTCTGCTCTACACCCTTGAGGCCAGAAGGAATAACTGAAGATCACATCAAGCTGAGAGCCTTCCCGTTTTCACTACAGGGAGCTGCAAAGGATTGGCTGTTATATCTTGAGCCAAACTATGTTACCACCTGGAACGATTTGAAGAAGGTTTTCTTAGAGAAATATTTTCCTGCCTCCAGAGCTGCATCAATCAGGAAGGAAATATGTGGCATCAGACAAGGCAATGAGTCATTGGCTGAATATTGGGAGAGATTCAAGCAGTTGGTATCCAGTTGCCCTCAGTATCAGATTTCCGAGCAGCTCCTTATTCAGTATTTTTATGAAGGGTTACTACCGATGGATAGAAATATTTTGGATGCTGCTAGTGGGGGAGCACTTGTTGATAAGACTCCAGCTGCTGCCAAGCAATTGATTGAAAATATGTCACTGAACTCCCAGCAGTTTACACCAGAAGAAATTCTGTTGAGACAAGGGGTGTGAATGAGGTCCATAGTTCTTCTTCTTACCAGGACCTTGAGAATAGAATGGATAGGCTCACTTCTTTGGTGGAGAAATTGGCAATGGATAAGGTTCAGCCGACAATGTTGTGTGGCATGTGCAACTCTCCTGAGCACCCGTATGATGCATGGCCCATTCTGAAGGAAGGGTCAGTTACTGATTTGTCTCAAGCTTATGCAGTCCATCCTTACAATCAAGGCAGCAATCAGAACCGGTACAGCATTCCTGACCTCTCCACAAATAAGTACCATCCAAATTGGAGGAATCATCCCAACCTTCGGTATGGAAACTCATCCCAACAATAACCGATGGCAGCACCTCAGAATCCTCCTCATGTGACCACTTCTGCACCTTCTGGACCTTCACTAGAGGACATGTTCAAGCAAATGACTGAACAAAATCTCCAGTTGCAGCAGCAATTTGGACAGTTCCAGGCACAGTTCCAGGCCTCACAGGCACAGTTTCAGCAGCGAACAGATGCTAGCATTCACAATTTGCAGACACAGTTTGGTCAATCTCAGCAGCGAACGGATGCTAGCATTCAAAATTTAGAGACACAGGTTGGACAGCTTGCCACATCCATAAATAACATACAGCAAGCTCAAAGATCAAACCAACTACCTGCACAAACAGTGGTGAATCCCAATGTCTCCAATCCTAATGTGAGTGCCATTTCTTTGAGATCTGGGAAAGTTGTAGAGGCAGCCTTGGGAAAAGATGAAGAAACTGCTGAGGTAACTCCTGAACCTTCTGTAAGTGTTGAAGCTGAGAGAGTATATGTGCCAGCAATCCCCTTCCCACACAGTGTGCAGGAAAATAAGCAGATTGGTGGTGAAGACAAGGAGAGGGAAATTCTAGATGTGTTCAGAAGGGTGGCGGTGAACATTCCCCTTCTGGATGTGATCAAGCAGGTTCCTAAGTATGCTAAATTTTTGAAGGATCTATGCACCCACAAGAGGAGGTCGAAGGGTAATGAGAGAGTTAATTTGGGAAGAAATGTTTCAGCTCTTATCCAGTCTAAGCCTGCACTTGAAAGAGTTACTGTTTCAGCCCCTACACAGGCACTACCACATAAGTGCAAGGATCCGGGCAGTTTTACTATTCCATGCACTATTGGGGACAGCAAATTTGAAAATTGCATGTTGGATTTGGGAGCCTCCATAAATGTCATGCCCACCTCTGTTTTCAATAACCTTGATCTTGGTCCCTTGTAGTATACAGGTCTCACTATCCAGATGGCCAACAGGACCAGTGCCCGCCCCATGGGAATGGTAGAAGATGTGCTGGTACAAGTTGATGAGTTGATTTTCCCTGCTGACTTTTACATCCTGGACATGGCAGGGGAAACAAATTCAAGTAGATCACCAATCATCTTGGGCAGACCGTTCATGAAGACGGCAAAGACTAAGATTGATGTTGATGATGGGACCATGTCTATGGAGTTTGGTGACATTGTGGCAAAGTTTAACATCTTCGATGCTATGAAGCATCCATTGGAAGAGCACTTTGTTTTCCAATTAGAGTTGCTTTCTGAAATTATTGATGACACCCATGAGGACTTGATTTCTGATTTTCCATTTGTTTCTGGCTTTGATGATATTTATTCATGTCTTGTTGTCTTGACACTAACCCGTTTCTTTGTTTGTCTTGAGTTTCTTGATTCAACTTTGCGGGGTGATAGTGTGAGTGAAGTCATGTCTGCTCACCAAGTTCTTGACATCATGGCTACTCCAAATGTACCATCCATTGAGCAGCCACCCTCCTTAGAGCTCAAGCCACTTCCTGGGAACATGAAGTATGCTTACTTGGAGACGAATGAAAAACTTCCAGTCATTATCTCTTTCAAACTTGACTCTGACCAGGAAGCTAAACTATTGGAGGTTCTGAAGAAGCACAAGAAGGCGATTGGGTGGACCTTGGCTGACATCCCAGAAATTAGCCCCTCCAGATGTATGCATAGAATTCTGTTGGAGGATGGGGCTAAACCAGTTAGGCAGGCCCAAAGGCGGCTCAATCCATTGATTCTGGATGTGGTGAAGAAAGAGGTGACTAAACTTCTGCAGGCGGGTATCATATACCCCATCTCTGATAGTACTTGGGTAAGCCCAGTGCAAGTTGTACCCAAGAAGTCCGGCCTCACAGTGGTAAGAAATGATTATAATGAGCTTGTACCCACTAGAGTCCAGAATAGCTGGCGAGTCTGTATAGATTATAGGAAGTTGAACCAGGCCACCAGAAAGGATCACTTTCCTTTGTTGTTCATCGATCAGATGCTCGAACGGCTGGCTGGTAAATCTCATTACTGTTTTCTTGATGGCTTTTCCGGATACTTCCAGATCCATATTGCCCCAGAGGATCAGGAAAAGACCACTTTCACGTGCCCCTTCGGCACGTTTGCCTATAGGAGGATGCCATTTGGCCTTTGTAATGCTCCTGGTACTTTCCAAAGATGCATGCTTAGCATTTTTACTGAATTTATTGAAAACTGCATGGAAGTGTTCATGGATGATTTCACTGTATATGGTTCCTCATTTGATGCATGCTTGCATAGTCTGAGTTTGATTCTAGAAAGATGCATTGAAACTGACTTGGTTTTGACTATGAAAAGTGTCACTTTATGGTAGAACAGGGGATTGTTTTGGGTCATGTTATTTCTAAAGAGGGTATTTCAGTAGATCCTGCCAAAATTGATGTGATTTCTACATTGCCTTATCCATCTTGCGTTCGCGAGATTCGTTCTTTTCTTGGTCATGCAGGTTTCTACAGGCACTTCATTAAGGACTTCATCAAGATAGCTCTGCCTTTGTCAAACTTGCTGAAGAATGATGCCATGTTCCATTTTGATGACAACTGCAAGAAGGCATTTGACTACTTGAAAAGGGCATTGACCTCTACCCCCATCATCCAGCCCCCTGACTGGACCCTCCCTTTTGAGCTCATGTGTGATGCTTCTAACTATGTTGTGGGAGCAGTCCTGGCACAAAGGGTGGGCAAGGCTGCCCATGTCATTCATTATGCTTCAAGGACTTTAGATGCTGCACAATAAAATTGCACCACCACTGAAAAGGAACTTCTAGCTGTTGTATTTGCACTTGATAAATTTAGGTCATATTTGCTAGGTTCCAAGGTTATTGTTTTTACTGACCATGCAGCTCTGAAGTACCTGTTGAAGAAACCAGAGGCGAAGCCGAGATTGATTCGGTGGATGCTTTTGCTCCAAGAGTTTAATGTGGAGATAAAAGACAAGAGTGGAGCTGAAAATTTAGTAGCTGATCACTTGAGGCGAATAGCGAGGGATGAGGATCCTTCTCCCATCCAGGATGATTTTCCGGATGAGCAGCTTCTACATCTTCATGGGGTAACTCCATGGTTTGCTGACATTGTTAACTTTCTTGTTGCTGGTGTTGTTCCTGCAGGTGCAAGTAGATCCAAGATCCACAAACTCAAGAGTGAATCAAAATACTATTTTGGGATGATTCGTACCTTTGGAAGTTTTGCAGTGATCAGGTTATTCGGAGGTGTGTCCCGGACTATGAGATCGAGTCCATCTTGCACTTTTCTCATGCCTCTCAAGTAGGGGGACACTTTGGACCACAGAGGACGGGAAGAAAAGTCCTAGATTCTGGGTTCTACTGGCCCACCATTTTTAGAGATGCCTATGAGGTCTACCGGACTTGTACGGAATGTCAAACAGCAGGCCCTGCCATCACTCGTAGGAGTGAAATGCCTCATCAGCCCATGCTTTTTTGTGAGGTTTTTGATGTGTGGGGAATCGACTTTATGGGTCTTTTCCCTGCATCTTTTGGTTTTATATATATTCTTTTGGCTGTTGACTATGTTTCAAAGTGGGTGGAAGCTATCCCCACTAGGACTAACAATGCTAAAGTTGTTTCAAAGTTTGTTAGGTCCAATATTTTTTGCAGGTTCGGCATACCTTGGGCTATCATCAGCGACCAGGGCACTCACTTCTGCAACCGCACCATGGAAGCTCTACTCCGGAAGTATGGAGTTGTGCATAGAGTCTCCACTGCTTTCCATCCCCAGACCAATGGCCAGGCTGAGATATCAAATAGGGAGATCAAGCAGATCCTAGAGAAAATGGTGCAGTCGAATAGGAAAGACTGGAGTCGCCGTCTGGAAGACGCACTGTGGGCTCATAGGACCGCTTTCAAGATGCCAATAGGGATGTCCCCCTTTAGGCTTGTATTTGGTAAGGCATGTCATCTCCCTGTGGAAGTTGACCACCGTGCGTATTGGGCAGTCAAGTGCTGTAACTTGGAAATGAAAAAAGCTGGTATTGAAAGGAAACTCCAGTTGCAGCAGCTTGAGGAGCTTAGGCTAGAAGCCTATGAAAGCTCTCGGATTTATAAAGAGAAAACAAAACATTTTCATGATAGGATGATTGCTAGGAAATAATTTTCTGTGGGCCAGCAAGTCTTACTGTTTAACTCCCGCCTGAAATTGATGGCTGGGAAACTTAGGTCCAAGTGGATTGGACCATTTGTTGTTACTAATGTTTTTCCCTTATGGTGCAGTAGAGATTAAAAGTGCAGGTAGCAACAAGGCCTTCAAGGTTAACGGGCAGAGGCTGAAGCCGTTCCATGAGAGTTCGGTGCCTGCGGATGCTAATGTTGAGGAGCTTTCCTTGGAAGCTCCCACCTACACTGCCACTTGATCAGGGAACACCCTTCCTTTCCCTCACTCTGATTTTATAGTTATGTTGTTTCATTGGGGACATTGTATGTTTTAAGTGTGGGGGAGGGAACCAATTGTAGTTTTGTTTTGTGTCTCGTTTTGTTTCTCTTAGCTCTTGAATAAATTGTGTGAGTCTTTGGTTGGTGAGCTTGATTGGTTTTGATTGATTGGCACAGATTGCTTGCATGATTTATGTGATGATTCCACCTAGGTTTAAAAAAAATTTGTTTTTGAAAAGTGATCCCCATGAAAAAATTTTGAAAGCTGAACTTTGAGATATTTTGTTGTGACGGCATGATTTATGATAAGTTTGGGGTGAAGGGAAGCACACACTAGGGACAGAATCTCGGTCAGACAATTTGCATGAATGTCCAGGTGAGGATTTGAGCCTCCAACATGTTTTTAATTGTGTGAATCACTTTTGAGTTGCACTTTCCCGAATTTGCTTGAGTCTCTACTTGGTGTGCATGTTTATGTGTTTGCATCAAATGATTTAGGCATTTTCTTTGTAAATAACTACTTAGCCTAAAATAACCATCCCTAATGCATGTTTCCTAGTTAGCCCCTTTGAGCCTAATTAGCCTGTTAATTCTTGATGACCTTATGATATGAGCCTAAAATCTGGAAAAAAAAAAAAACATGTTAACCCGATCTTAGGATTAGGAGAGCATGGAACCTTAGCAAGAGAATGGTTGCAAGAAACTAAGTTTGGGGTAACTACAAGGATATGATGTGTTGTTTGGGATTGAAAAGGAAAAATGTAATAAAAAGGTTGGAGCCAAAGGCAAGAAAAAAAAAAGAATGAAAAAAGAAAAAAAAAGAAATAAAAAGTACAAAAATTTCAAAAAGGATATTGAAAGAAAAGAGGCTGTAGTCACCCAAAGTAAAAAGAAGAATGAGAAAAGGAACTTGAGTGGAATTTCAATGTTTTGAAGTGTTTCATGCTCTCTTAGTTCCTAGGGACTTAAGCCCAGTACCTTTGTATATCCTACCCTTAGCCAGGCCCCATTACAACCTTAAAAGACCTTTTGATGTTGCATGCATGTTTTCTGTGGGAATCATTTGGAGATGAAAATTAAATTTATGGGAAGTGCTCTTGAAAGGTGAATTGAGTGAAATGTTGATAACCTAGACAAACTGAGCGATTGAGTGAAACACTAAACTCCCTTGTGAGGAAGGCGATTGTTTGAATTTGGTGATCTCCCTCTTGTGTGTAACCTAGATCCCTTGCTTAAATTAATGATTGTTTGAATGATGAAATTCTCAATTGTTTAGAATAAATGATTGTGGGGATTGCTTTGCTTGAAAGGGGGGAACATTGAAGGAAAAATCATTTTGGTGAATTGCTTGAAATTTGTGCAAAGTTGATTGAATCTTTAATCTTGCCATGTCTTGAGTCTTTTTAAGTTTTTGAGTTTTAGTTTACTTGGGGACAAGCAAAGTTTAAGTTTGGGGTATTTTGATAAGCCTCTAGCTCATCTAGTTTTATGGCTAGTATGACCATGGTTTTGTGCTATTTTTATCCCGTTTTCACCCAAGTTAGACTCGATTGTCCTCGAGCAATGTTTTGAGTCCTTTAAGTAGTTTTAGGTTAATTTAGCCAGTTTGGAGTCAAATAATGCACTTATGGCTATTTCTTTGTTTTCAGGTTAACTTATGAGTTAAGGGAATAAAGAAACACGGAAATTTCGATCCTAGAAGTGTTCGCCCCACGAGTGTCCATTCGCCTCGCGAACCTGAAACCATCCTGAACAGCAGAATGTCATCCTCTCTGGTTCGCCCCGCGAACAACACCTCGCCTCGCGACCCTGAAGGCTGACTGTTCCAGAAAAATGCAAGATTTCTGTGTCGCCTCGCGAATCCAAGTCTCGCCTCGCGAGACTGAAGACCAGAAGCCATGACTCTTCCATTCCTCGCCACGCGAGCCGTACTTCGTCCCGCGAGAAGACCAAACGTTGCAGACTCTTCATAATATTCGCCTCGCGACTGATGGTTCGCCTCGCGAGAAGGCGCAGTTCCTGAAAGATATAAATGGCTGTTCTGGGCAGATTAAAAAACAACTTTTGATTATCCATTGTTTTCTTTACATATTTTCTGTGTGCTACGTTTTTATGGAGAACTAATCTTCTTGGATTAGTCTACTGTAATTGATTTCCACCGCACTTGAGGTTATGTAATTCCTGTTTTGTTTGCTTTTCCCTTTTCAATGCTATGCTATATATTTCTGTTTGCTTAATTCAGGAGTGTATAGTGTTGTGTTGATTTATTTCAGTGATGTTATGTTCCTATATCAAATCGCGTTTGCTTAATTCGCGTGTGTTTAATCATGTTCGCTTAGTTCATGAGTACTTCACCCCGTTTGCTTAATTCGGGAATTAGGAACATATATCTGTAGTAGTGATTTCTCTTGTTAATTGTTGCTACAACCGAAAGGGGATTAGAATCTGCTTAGGGCTTGGAATTTGCATGAATCGATGATAGTTGGGAAATCGAGAACAGTAGATTAATCGTCTGTAGATTATTTGATAATCCTTTAAACTGCTCTGTTTTTGCTTTGTTTTCCAATTGAACTTCAAACCAACCCCCCCCCCCCCCCCCCCTCCCAAAAAAAAAAACTTATTTTTGTGGTAATAACAAGTCAAGAGTCCTTGTGAGACGATATCCGAGTTGTCGCGCTAAACTACATTTTTACAAACCACTCGCTTTTTGGCGCGTGTGCGACAGCGCGACCACTAGACTAAATCAATTGTGCACATTTGGCTTGTAAAAAGTACTAAAAATGAGGGATCTTCAATGCATGCAAATAATGTTTATCAGAAGTATGCAATCATCGGGAGTGAATTTGAATGTGAGCAAAATCTAGGATTTTCCCGTTCATCGTCTAAAAGGCTTAGATGTGTGGAATAAGAAATTTGGATTTAAGAAAGATATTAGGCATTTTTTTTTAGGATTTGAGGTTGTTCATTAGGTATTGAAGATCCTATATCTCAAATTTGAGGTAAATCGGACTTCAAAGGATCTCAAAACGCGAAGAAACACTCGAAGTCAACGCTGTTGACCAGAGGCCGGAGCTGAGCGCTAGAAATCTATGCTTAGCAATAGAAGCGCTACATGCATACGGACACGTGGAGGATGATGTGGCGGGCATGCAGCAACCCGAGTGAGCGCACCAGTGCTGAGCGAGAGGTAACTTAAGTTAGCTCGATGAACCTTAATACGAAAACAGAGAGCACAGAGGCAGAAAACATAGAGAAGACTTTAGAGAGAGAGGGACAGAAAACCTAGAGAGAGAAAAGCTTCAAGAAGAGAGTTAGAGCTATTTGGGCATACCGATGCGTTTTCGAATACACCGTTGCGTTCGTGGCAATGATATCTTCGTTTTCCTCTTCTTCTTTCTCCAAAAAGTGAAGGTAAATATCACTCTCTCTAAGTAGAAATATTGTTCGTTACGTTTATTGAAGTATCTTTTGTTTCGTTTATCAGAATTCAATTCCGTCTTTGATTTTGAACTCGTGGTAACGTACTCGTCGTAAAGTAATGCTTAGGTGAATTTTTGGAAGCTCGGAGACCCTAGTTTGGCGTAGGGAAGAATAGAGAGGATTCGAGGATGCTTCATTTCGTTTCGTTTCGGTCAGCATACGACTTTCCAGGTGGGGAAAAGAAATCATTTTATGTCGGAAACGGTGCAGTTGCATTTAATTCGTTAATGACGTAGGGCGACCTAAACCTACTCGAGAGCGAGTAACGGACAATGTCCATATCACATTGGGGACTACTTAGAGGTACCAATGATGATATTGAAATTGTGCGTTTATTGTCGTTACGATAAAAATATATTATTTTATTATTTAATGATTACCTGTTTGACTGATTGAACCGATGTTGGTAATTATTGGATGATTTTACGAGTGTTGGAATTATTTTTTTGTGAACATGTTTATAGTTATTATTATATTTGAAAATGAGGTAATGATGACATGATTGTGATGATGATTTTGATGACATGATGGTATGATGAAATGAGTGTAATGATTATGCTTAGAGTTTGAGTAAGTGATAAGACATGATGAGTCATAGTGATGTATGTGGGGAATTCATACTATATATGTGTTAGTGGTGCCTAACCGAGATGATACTATGATATGATAATGAGATGGATGAGATGAGATTATTTTTTAGGTTAACTATGAGATTATGATGAGCGGTTAGGGCGCTAGGGGGTGACCTAAACATGGCCTGTGATATGGTTGACCTGAAACATGGTCCGTGGGGTCTATTCATCGGAGGGAGAATTCACGGGGTTTTGGCTAACGGCAGAACCGTCCCAGACATTATTTCATTATTGTTGCTGCTATAGTTCATGCTTTACATGAGCACCCTGACCGTGGTTCAGAGGTATGCACCGTATTGTGCAACTATAGTGTCATTGCTTTGCATGGGCATCCTTCGTCTGTAGACAAGGGTGTGCATCGGGGACTCTAGAGACGTATCGTTATTGATATCCGGATATGTGGCCGAAACTTGATGAGATGATTCATACAGCATTTGCATTGCATCATGATGGAGGGTATATGAAAATTCTTAGACGTGAACTGAGGATGGTTGTGTTATATATATATATATATATATATATATATACTTATACATTTGGAGGTGGATGTTTAGTGTGTCGTTATAGAATTAAATGTTGCTAAACCCTTTCCACGTTTGTCATTATATTATTTCTTATCCCCTTTCTTTTGCTGTGTGTTTTGTTTTATGTATGATTTGTACCTTAGACTCGGACCGGACTGATGGCGCATTGGGATCATTCTTGGATGACCCATGATTCGGGGTTTCCCCTCACGGGGACTTTCGAGATTGAGTGCGTTGACCCTAACGGATGGCTAGTGGACCCGGTCACTCGTTTCTCTGTATATATGGGTCCAATGTCTATCACTTTCGGATTTGGGTAGGGAGCTCCCCTAGGTTTTGTGGGCACTTTCTCAGCTGGCATGACCTTTCCCTTCCCTATCGGATAACCGGATGGGCAGATATCACCGATGCCGCCGATGCAAGGCATGGCTCCAGTTCCCTTTATGGTACCCTTTGAGGTACCTGTTCCAGGACTCGCACCTGCACCTGCACCCACACCTGAACTAGAGCCAAAGCTTGTACCCGTATAGGAGGAGGACCCAATTGTACTTGCTTAGGACCCGATACCCATTCCCGAGGTACCAACACCTCCAGTGGTCAGAGCTACCGTTTCGGAGTCTTCCCTAGTGTCTTCCAGGCTACATCCCCGAGACAGCAGGCTTTATAGGCAGATGTTCTAGAGGCAATCATATAGGAGCTCCTTCAGCGGTAGCGGAGGAGTATCTGGACCATCAGGACAATGGATGCTAGCTAGGGTGGTAGTATATGATGTCTCAGGCTAGTGCCACCAGTTTATGTGTGAGTGAGGCTTTTCCTGTATTTTTAGAGGGGACTAGGTGTGGAGAGAATCGATGAGGCATCTTTCTTTTGTCCTTTGATATATTTTTGTTATGATGCCGTTAGTTGTATATATTGGGATCCTACTGATAGGAATCACTTGACAGTACTGTATCAGGATATGATGTATATATGGTTATGCTTATGCATGTATGTATATATTTCTGTATGATAATCATTTATATCTTAAGTTTTTAATTTTCTGCCATTTTTAAATATCCGCTTAACGATAATAACACGATTAGGTCTTAACTATTTTGGGTTTTCTTTAATGGGACGTCAGGGCGTCTCAATCTATTTCAAAAATTTCACTCTAGAATAAAGTTGTATATTTTATTCGGGCGAAGTTTCGGATAAAATCACGTAAGAAAAACCTAAATCGAGAGAATAACTGAGTCAGAAATGGAACTGTAGAGACTGAATCAAACATCGGACGGAGGACACATGTCACCTGAGAGTGGTGAGTCATGGGGTGAGTCGCCACTATGACTTACCAAATGTAATGATGGCATTTGACAAATATCTAGATATTTGTTAGGTGAAATGACCTAATTACCCCCTAAGACTTTGTGGAATTCCTCCTTTGCCCTTGTGACTCATCACCCTTCCCCTCACTCCCTCATCTACACGGCCCAAGTCCCTCCCCCACACTAAGACAATTTTCTCTCATCTTACACAAATAAAAATAAGAAAACTCCATTGATTGAACTTGTAAACTTGATCATTTCCTTCATCATCTAGAGGTAAACCCTTACTTCTATGATCTTAGTTACCTTCCTCTTCACTTATTTTCAATCAAATCTTGTCAAGAGTTCTATGTTACCATTTTCATTGATTTACTTCATTTAATTCTAGAAAATCATAGAAAATAGATTTTTGAAATATGACACTTGATATTAACTCTCTAATATCTCTATTAACGAGATCTAGAAGCATGAATATTTTTGAAATACCTAGCCTATTTTATTGGTGTTGGCCGAACCCTAACCCTAGAGGTTAGATTGTTTCTTTGTTTCAATTTTTGACTTATGACAATTGTTCTTGTCTCTCTACTACTCTAGGATCATGGATCCAAGAGCTTGAAAATTTTAGAGGTCCCTAGCCAACTTTTTCCTAGCTTGGTCGAATGCCCACTCAAATAGGTTAGTGAGTTTTATTTCAAAGTTTAACTTGTTGTGTTATTTGTTGTGAAGGATTTATGGCTGATTGAGGTGTGGAGTAGTAAGAGAAAAACCGAATCCGAGGACTCAGATCAAGAGGAGTTTCGAAAAATCTCAAGGTAAAGGGAGCTTATCTAAGGGGTTTTTGGTAGCTACATGCTACTTAGTTGTTGTGTGTAAAGTTGTTGTGGTTATGTATGATGTATTTTAATTCGATGATATAACTATTTATGTGGTTTAAGTTTATCTGTGAAAGCATGTTTAACTGTGCTATATGTATAGCTGTAATGCATGGATAAACTGTTGGTTGATCGATTGACTGAAAGCCTGACAGTGGTCAATGCTAAATTATAATAGAGGATAAAACTTTAAAAATTTTGAGAAGAAACTTAAGGGTTTTGAAATATGGAAGTGGATGGAAAATAGTAACATTTAATGAGTTTTTGGTGAAAGAGTAAGTCAATGAGTGACTGTGAGGACGAAACAGTGAAAAAAGTTCATTTACGTTAATTTTTCCAAAATAAATACAAAAATAAAATAAATAGTAATTAAAATAAATTAAGTTTCAAAAATATATTCATATTGAAGTAGAAAATCTTTTTGCAAGAGAAAAAGTCATTTGATTTATAAATGATTTTATTCTAAACGAAAAATAATTTAGAAAAGTGTTTTATGGTGAAACTATGAGAAACAGATTCATTACTTTGGAAAGAAATGGGTTAGAAATGATTTTCAAGGATTTAATGGTTTTTCGAAAAAAAATAAAAAAGAAAATGAATTTATGGAAAAATGACTTTCGTTGTGATTTAACGTTTCATAAACGAATTTCATCGGAAAAGATTTTCTGCAAAAGGATTTTAAATAAACGAAAACATTTCTGATAAACTTGGATAAGTTTCGGAGTTTTGTTTTTGGTATTTGTGTTTCACAGAACGAAAATTTTGTTGAAACGAAATTGGGGAAATAAGTAAGGACCTAGATTGCCAAAATATCGGGCAAGTGTTCATGTTGGAAAGGACCTAGATTGCCGAGGCGTCGGGCTAGTGTTCATATGAGAAAGAAATTATATGTCACGGATTTTAAAAATCCTACGTTGGTGGTGAAATGAATTTAATACTAAGTAAAGGTAGTCGTGAGCTTTAAGCCTCGACAAGGAAAAAAACGAACGAAAAAGAAAAGCAAAACGAAAACAATTGGTTTACATGCATAGTCTGGCAGACGTGTCATTTAGTATCGAGCTACAATCCACGAAGGGTGTATTGACAAATTGAATAGTTACGGACCAAAGATATGTTTTTGGGTCTTTGGATCTATTAGGGAGATTCGGGCTCGAAATCCACGGAATGCTTGGGGCTTTGCAATCTCGGGTCGTGGAACTCGGTTACCCCGAACGAATGTACTCAACATGGAACTTTTTATTATTATTTAGGTGAGATATGATACCCTTGAACAATTGAGGATCAGACCTAAATTAAGAGGCCGACCCAACACGAAACAATTGTATTATGGGGATTATTGCGGCCTATTCTGCTCAAAGAAGGGAAGTTAGGATCTTCGGAGAATAAAAATCAAACTTAGATGATGGATGTTGAAGTGTCATCCATTTTTACAAAATCTCGATGACTGTCGGGTATGAATCTCAATGTTTAGAATATTATGACTGTTTTGAAAGTGTATATGATGTTATTTGTGTGTCGGGCATGTAGTTATCATGATGAAACTCATTTGTCGGTATCTCACCCTTACATTATTACTTGTTGGGTTTCTACTGTGATGTTATATATATTTGAGTACAGATGAATCACATGGGAGACCTGTTCTATTCAGGGATCCGGTCCATAATGTTTGAGCACGCAAACGATGGTGACGCGTGGGTGATAAACCCGAGGGCCCGTAATGCTACCTATACAGGCCCGATGTTTACTACTACTGGTACACTAGTAGCAGGACCACAGAAACGTTCTCATAGCTTTGAGACTGTAGAGATTCCACTACCCCTGATGTGGCTACTTCTGGGGTACTTAGTGGCGCAGGAGGATCTGGTGCATCATCCTCCACTTGTTCAGCCACTCCATGATGCAGTACCACTATCACCTCCAGCTCCTATTATACTTGTCTTGGAGGTCGACGAGGGGATAGAGGAGGATCCCCAAGAGGATGAAGAGGAGGTTCCTGAGTATCATCCTCTAGATGATGGTGTAGTTCCTGATGATGGAGCAGGAGCGGAGGTATCCTCATCGGATACTTCTGCAGGTGGGGAGGACCATGGTGGTCTTCCCAACGGTTACCACTAGTTTTGACCAGCTGTAGGACTTTTGGTTCCATTTTTGAGGTAGTGGTATTTCATCGGTCTGTATATTTTGGCTACTGAGAGCCATCATTTTTTAGTCGTGGTTCCAGACTACCGCTACGTTATAGTTATGTTTTTTTTTTTCTTACGTTATAACTCTGGGAAATGACCTGTTATTATAAAGGGCCTGATGTAAACATTGATATATATATATATATATATATATATATATATATATATATATATATATATATATATATAAACTTCTTTTAAGAATATTGAGTTAGAATTGCAACAACCAAACATCAAAGATAAGATCCAGATCCTCTTTGATGAAATCCAAAAATCTATCTGTTCTGATTTGCCAACAGCATTTTGGAATAGAAAGAAATACGTTGTAGACTTTCCTTATGAACAAGACTTCAATGAGAGGCAAATTCCAACTAAGTCTAGACCAATCCAAATGAATCATGAACTCCTTAGATATTGTCAAAAGGAAATTAATGATTTCTTAGAGAAATGTTTAATCAGGGAAAGTAAATCTCATTGGTCCTGTTTTGCCTTTAATGTCAATAAACAAGCAGAAATTGAGCGAGGAACACCCCGCTTAGTTATAAATTACAAACCTTTAAACCAAGCTCTTAGGTGGATAAGATACCCAATTCCTACTAAAAAGGATATGCTTAACCGCCTAAACACGGCAAAAATATTTTCCAAATTTGACATGAAATCTTGTTACTATCAGATAGAAGTCAAAGAAGGTGACCGTTACAAAACAGCGTTCACTGTTCCTTTTGGGCATTACGAATGGAATGTTATGCCCTTTGGTCTCAAAAATGTTCCTGCAAAATTCCAGAGAATTATGAATGAGATTTTCAACCCTTATTCAGACTTTACACTCGTCTACATTGATGATGTTTTAGTCTTTTCTCAATCTATTTATCAACACTTCAAACATGTGAAAATTTTCATAGGAGTGATCAAGTGAAATGGTTTAGCTGTGTCTAAAACCAAAGTCAGTCTCTTTCAAACAAAAATTAGATTTTTTGGTCATAATATGTTTCAAGGAACTATTATTCCAATCAATAAAGCAATTAAATTTGCTGACAAATTTTCGGATCAAATAATAGACAAAACACAACTCCAGAGATTCTTAGGATGTCTCAACTATGTCGCTGATTTTGTTCCAAACCTTAGCAATATTATCAAACCTCTACACAATCGTCTTAGAAAGGAACCACCTTCTTGGACAAATGAACATACAAAAGTGGTCAAAATTATTAAGTCTCAGATAAAGAATCTTCCATGTCTTCATCTTCCAAACCCCTCTGCCCTCAAAATTGTTGAGATTGATGCTTCTGACATTGGTTATGGCGGTATTTTGAAACCAAGAATTTCAGGAAAAGAGAATATCATTGCATATACTTCTAAACATTGGAATTCTGCTCAACAAAAGTAGTCTACTATCAAAAAAGAGATTTTGTCAATAGTTTTATGCATTTCAAAATTTCAATCCGATTTAGTTAATCAAAAAATTTTGCTTATAGTAGATTGTAAGTCTGCAAAATATATTTTACAAAAAGATGTTAAAAATTTAGCATCAAAAAGAAATTTTTGCCAGGTGGCAAGCAATTTTAAGTGCTTTTGATTTTCAAATTGAATTTCTCAAAGGCTCTTCCAATTCTCTTCCTGACTTCCTTACTCGTGAATATTTACAGGGTAGGTAAGAGAGTGAGAGTGACAGCAATGCCAAAATCAGAGTCTTCCTCTGGAAAGGGGAAGGGTAAAGGAAAGCTGGTCCTCAAAGGACTCAATCGCCAAGTTGCATTAAAATCTGGGTCATCAACCCAAAAACCAACAATCAATCTTGGGTCATCAACCCAATCTGGGTCATCAACCCAGCAAACCGCCAAACAGTCAAAAGAAGACTATGGCATCCATATTCAAACTTTATTAGCCTTTCAAGATCAAGGCCTTTCCAAACTCCTAAAGGAACTTGGGGAGATAGAGTGGAGGAAGAATCAGGTTCTCCACCCCCTCTCAAAGACCTAATCAAAGAGCTAGCCTAAACAGCTACTCCTTTAAATGTTGTCCAGCCAGATACAAGATTATCATAAAACAACACCCAAACCCAAACCACTGCAACTAACTATGTCGCAAAAAACCAAACTCAATTTGTTGTTCAAATGGAACCAGGATTTTGGGATAATAACCTTAATAAAGTTCCAGTCAAAATCTTTCAAAATGGTTCTCATTTTCAACAAACACAACCAAATAAAATAGAAATTTTTATGAGTTTATTTTGATTGATACAGATTTAGTCACGATTAAAGATTATCGAGACCCAAAAGATCAATCAATATACACTCATTCAACTTTCCAAATTTTAAAGGTTTTTACACCTGAGCAATTCGGAAAGAATTTGAATGTTTTCAAAAAAATTTCTCAAACTTTTGATCCCATTGGTTTTAATTACTGGGATTATCAACAAGCTTTGTACAATATTTTATGGTACCAAAACAATCAAAACAGACATTCTTCGCTGATTTATTTCAAAACGAATGTTAATTACAAATTTCTTCATTGGTTCGTCCATTGGTGGTGAATTTTTGGTCTAATCAAACAAATCCATCCTGCAAAAGTCCTAGAAGGATATCAAACATTTGAAAAATATTCTCAAAATTCTCCCTTTCATGGGTGTTCAGCTGGCAATACAAATACCAGAAGGAAGATCATTATCCTGGTATATTGCCCATTTTACAAAGAGCAACATATGTCAAGTGGTGGACTCAGTTCAACTATGCGACAGCCACTAGTGACAATGTCAAAATATAGTTCCAGCAGAATCCTAAATGGATGAAAGCAGCCAATCCAGAAACATGTGAATTTTTGAATCAGAGATCGCAGATAGTTTCAGTCTTGGCAGGATCCAAATCAAAAGAAATTTTCCTTCAGAATATGGAAGCTATCTTAAAACTGGAAAAGGAGGAGATAGCCTTTGCAATTTGAGACAAAATCAATTTATGAACAGCTTGTTCTTGTTTGTTATCTTTAACCTCTTGTTTCAAATTCTTAATCTCTTTCTGGAGATCTTGAATTGTAACAGGCTTTGTTTGCTGAGAAGCATCCAATCGCTTAAGAATCTGTTTGAAGTCAAAATGATCTTTGACTATAACTTTGCCTTTTCCTTTGAAATCATTTTCCTTTGAGGATTCCATTGAAGATTTAAGCTTGTCTAGATACTTACTCCTTTCATCTGGGTCAGCTATTGAATTAATGACTTCAAAAAGTAGATCTTGTTCCTTAGTTAAGACATTAATTTCAGGAGATGAATCAGAACTAAGACTTCCAATATCATCTTATTGGACTTGATTAATATATTCAGGAAAATCACCATCTGATTCATCTAAAGTATCTGATTGAATCAAAAGATTATTCAGTCGTTCCTCAACTAATGGTTCAAGATTCAACTCTTTGATCCTTTTCTTTAGCCTACAGTATTTACTGATGTGGCCAGGTTTGCCGCAGTTATAACATGTAACCGTTTTCTTGGAAAACCTATCACCAGTTGATGGCTTAGGTTTGAATTATGGTTTGAACTCTGGTTTAGGCTTGTTATACCGTTTGTTTTTCTTATACTTAGTATACTTGGTATACTTAGCCTTTTGGGGTTTGCTTTCGTATCTTTTGGAAGATTTAGTTTTATCCTTTGGACAAGGGGGTATACCAAATTGTTCGCAAAAAGACCCTAAATCCTTCTTGGCGGCCTTTTCTTTTTTGAACTGATCTCGGACTTTGTCTTCCTTACAAAGTCCTGCCCCTATTTTTTGAGTAGCTGCAATGAGTTGTCCATAACTCAATTTCTCATATGGAATATTTCCATCTAGAGATTGGGCTATAAGATCATCTTTTACAAGATCACCTAACGATGTTGGGAGACCTGCGATGAATTTTTATTTTCAGAATCTATTCTAGCAATCTTTTCTAGTGTAAACCCTAGTTAGGAAAGTATCTTTATACCACCTAAAACTGGATAACGTTCTACACTTAAGATTGGACAACAAATCAGCTGATCTATCCTTCCAAGTGGAAGAATTGCCCTTAAAATGTCCGCATATTGAGAAGATTAAGGTGTTGACAGCATTTGGAATTGTTTCACCTTCATTATCATAGATTAGATTTCCTTCTACATCAGTTTTGATTGCAGAGAACATTTGTTCTTTCCGTATTTCAGAGAAAGAATAATCCCACCAACCTTTTGATTGGCCTGTGAAACCAGCAGACAAAATATTGCAAATGGCTTCCTCAGAGCAATCATTTGTAGTTTGATATGATGTAGCCATCATTGTCATGTGCTGCATTGTTTGGAGGATTTGATACTCCATTTGACCATCTATGTTCCATTCATAGATGTTGTAAGCATTGAAGCTCTTAAAAGTTGGAGCCTTTTCCTTAAGAAGCAGATCTGGAGGAGTTGCTCTAGGATAATAAAGCTTTGAAGGTTTTTCCCAAGATTGCGTATAGACAGGATTGATATTGATTGGGAGTTTTTCCCGTGGATTTGGTTTAGAAGTACTGGCCGCAGATTCTGTTTCTAAGCCATCTTCATTAATGACATTGATAGTTGGACCTTTGTTCCTGATTAAAGGTCTTCCTTCTTAATCATCGGATGGAGACTCTGGAACACTTAATTGTTTCAACTTTTCTTCCATTTTCTCCATCAACTCTTGTTTTTCCTTTTTTACCGCAGGATTAAGAAGAAGCAAACTTTCTTTGATCTTCTTATTCATTTTAAAAGGTTTGAACAAGGGTTTTTCTAAGGGAATAACTTTTTTAATTCCCGAAGTAGATGCATGGGTGGATGCATCTTTTTTAATCCAGTGTTCCCCTAACACTTATAGGTATTTATTTGTATAGTTTGATTGCTCCATTAACTTGTTAATGTCATGAGCAGAGATTGCTTCATCAAGATTTTTTCATTTGAACGGGGCAGACATGATAGGTTTGTTGGTGAAAGGATCTTTAACACTAGGGAGTTGGAAAGAGTTATTTGGTGGTAACTCTGTCTTGACTAACTCACCATTTTTCAAATGCCATACAGTAATGACATTAGTGGTTTTATCAACATCTATCCTTGTTTTCCAAGGATAGTTGATTGAGTGTTTGATTGAATAAGCATCTTAACATTGTTAAGAAATTGATAATATTCTTCCTGAATATTTATCCTGTTTGTTCCCTTAAACTCTTGTAATAACCATTCTCTTTGAGGTTTCCATTCCTCAGAGTAAAAGTCCTTTCGAAGGGATTCCTTATCAATAATGAACTTACAAATCATTATAAGATTCATTAAGATAAGAAAAGGTTGGAGACTGCATTGATCGTTGATCATTTTCTATCTGATAAATTGGTCTAGGGATGGTAGATGATGTATCTAATCCCTGAAGATTAATAGTTGTCATCTGAGATGTAGTTGATTTATTTCAAAAAGAATGTTAATTACAAATTTCGTCATTGGTTCGTCCATTGGTGGAGAATTTTTGGTCCAATCAAACAAATCCTTCCTGCAGAAGTCCTAGAAGGATATCAAACATTTGAAAAATATTTTGACATCAAGGAAAGTCATTTTCCTGTCAATTTAATATTTTTCTCAAAATTCTCCATTTCATGGGTGTTCAGTTGGCAATACAAATACCAGAAGTAAGATCGTTATCCTGGTATATTGCCCATTTTACAAAGAGCAACATATGTCAAGTGGTGGGCTCAGTTCAACTATGTGGCAGTCACTAGTAGAGGTGGGTATTTGGACTCGGGTCCGCGGACAGTCCGTTAAACCCGCAGTCCGCGCGGACTTGGACACGCTAAAATGCGAGTCCAAAAAAATGCGGGCTTTTTGAGTCCGTTTCGTTTTAGCCCTGGGCTTAACGGACTCGGTCATGATTCGCGGGACCGTCCATGAACCCGGTCTGTTTTAAAAAAAAAAAAAAAAAAGACCTGCTGGGCCAAAAAACTAGCCCATCTCACTTATACACTCACCCTGTCACTCGTGAGCTCGCGGGTCTCTGATTGTTCTAGCCATTATTTCCTTCGGACTTCGGTAATTATATTTGATGTCTTGCTGTTTTTGATGTTTGCTCCTTGGCGCTGGGCGCTGGCTCCTGGCGCTGGGCGTACTTGCACAAAATAAATTCTCGCGAGGCGAGATAAATTTCGAGACGCGAAAGTGTCAAGTCCGCGGACAGTCCGTTTAGTCCGCGGACTATGCGGACTGGACTTGGACTCTATTTTTCAGAGTCCATTTTAAATGCGGACTATAAAGTCCGGTCCGTTTAAATGCGAACTTATGCGGACCGGACTTAAACGGACCGGACTAGTCCGTTTACCCACCTCTAGTCACTAGTGACAATGTCAAAATATGGTTCCAGCAGAATCCTAAATGGATGAAAGCAGTCAATCCAGAAACATGTGAATTTCTGAATCAGAGATCGCAGATAGTTTCAGTCTTGGCAGGATCCAAATCAAAAGAAAGTTTCCTTCAGAATATGGAAGCTATCTTAAAACTGGCAAAGGAGGAGATAGCCTCTTCATCAAAATCATCCCAACAGAAGCTCCCCCAGTCTGATGAAGATGAAGACCAGGAGGATTTAAGCCAATGTTCGGATCCTTTCTATCAAAATGAAGATGACTATTACGGAATCAACACTACAGTCAACCTGAGTGATGACGAATAATTCCAGTCACTCAATCGACAATCTCAAACAAATCTCTAATTTGAATAGTTCCAGTCGCCCTAAAGTACTGTTCTTTTGCCAATAGTCACAGTTCCAGTCAAGATACGGGTTATGTTCATCGTCGACACTATTCATTACCGCCAGCACAATCCCAGTCAAGTTACCAGCACGGTTCTTCAATAGTTGCAATAGTATAGGTCAGTTTTACCGATATTGTTGTAATAGTAAATTTTCAATCTTCTATAAAAAGGATGCTAGGCTCAGTTGTTAGGCATCCGAAGTTTTAGAGAGTTTTAGAGTGAGAAGCTATGAGAGTTCTCATATTGTGAGTTCCTCGGTTCTTCCTCTTCCTCTTTTCTTTCTTTCAATCTTGTAGTGTTCAATCTTGTACTTTTCAAACGTCCAATCTGAACACATGGTTTTAAAACATTCTCTTCTCCCTCCATCGGTCCTGGTGAGGTTCTGCCTCCGCTCTGACTTCTTTTTATTTTTCCCAGATCTTGGTCGGTTTTACCACCTTTTCTGGGTTTATGCTTTAAATTTTTTATATTTTCTGTTTTAATCTCTACAGTATTTGTTTTTACTGTTTTCATGTTTTAATTTGCATATTTTATTTTATTTTTATTATATGTAAAACTTCGCTTGTTCTCCTACTTCTCATCATCTTGCTCTTCTTCCCCCTTTCCCTTCCTTGACCCAACATCCCTCTGGTATCAGAGCCAGATGGGGAAGTAGGAACTGTAGTATGGATCTAAGATCCAAACCTTTCTGAATAGTAAAAAAAAAAAAAGAGTTCCTCGGCAAGGTATGTATCTTATATATATATATATATATATATATATATATATATATATATATATATATATATATATATATATATATATATATGATGTTTATTTATATCGAGAAGAGAGAAAAAATTCATAACCATTTTTGAGTGAGGTTAATTAACTAGAACATTTTATTTTCCGAAAGTAACCAGACGTTTTATTATAAGTTTATTTTCCGCGTGTTAACCATATACACCAAGGGGGTGTAACATTTTCGATTCTACACTTGTTTCTGCAAATCCATATTGCCCGTACCACGTAAGTAACAGCAACCAGCACAACATCCTGCAACTGTGTGCTCCAATTCCTAAAACAGATACTAAAACAACTAGAAACAGAAGATAGATCAATAGCACGATGTAATATATTACTCAGCCAACTCCAAAGATAAATCGCATAAGGACATTCTAAAAACAAATGTGTAAAAGTTTCTATACACCTATTGCATAAGCTACACATGTATACTATAAAACAACCTCTTAACTGCATATTATCATCAATTAGCATTTTTTTTGTAAATCATTCTCCATTATAGAAAAGATCTATAGGGAGGAATTGATATACTCCAAATAGATTTTCCCCACCATGAACAAGATTTTAAAACAAGATTCTGAAAATGATAAGCCTCTTTAAATGTCAAAATACCCGAATCTGAATTCCATACTAAAGTATCCTGTTTTGGAATAGTAGGAATTCTGAATTTCTGTTACAATCATAGGACACTTAGCAAACAATTTTGTTGGAATTCTCCATTGTCCATTCACTATGAATTCACTTACCTTAGCCCTTAAAAAAGAATGTAGAGAGTTAGGTAAATACGAAGTTGTTAAAAATTGGATCGGTAAGCCATCTGTCTAATAAAATTTTTTCGACTTTACCATCACCAAGCTGCCTGAAGTGGATGCAATTCTGCCCTCCAAGTACCTTTGGGAGCTATGATGATATTGGCGATTATCTGGCATATGGCCATCTAAAAAATGGAGTTAGAATGAACTCGGGGCTTAAGAGCTACAAACTTTGTTCCCAAATCATGGCTGAGGCACTCGTCCAAGACTAGGATTGGATTCCTCCCTCCAAAAATATGTCCCAGGCTGCCAATGATTGATTTGAATAAAAACAAAGATGGCAAGTTCAAACTCAAAATATAGTCAACCTGAAAAACATGCATTAGACTAGGACTTTTGGAAAGGAAATATCGATGATATGGGAGTGCCGAATAATTATCCTTTCATTTCAGCAGAGGACAACTATGAAGAGACTGCTAAGGTCTACTGGGAAAGCCACATGCGGGTGTGCGCCAGGCAAGCCTCCTCATCAAGCTTAAGTACTGAAGAAAAAGCTGCCACTCCTACTGTCAGAGGCTTGCTCAGACAAACTGATGTTCTCTACATGACCCTCAGAGATGTTTTTGCTATTCCCATCAAGTGCCCTTGGTACTATGATGAAGAAATTATCTGGAATGAGCCTGAGGAGATGGTAGAAGAACAAGTTCAACAGGAAGTTGTTGAAGATGTTCAAGAGAAAGCCCATGAGCCACAAGCTGAAGAAGAGAATCACACTGCGCAAGTTGGTGACTCAGAACAAGTCCAATAGAACTCTGGCAAATAGGAATCACAGCCTGTGCATGCCAATCTATGTGGTCCATCCTGAGCAACCACAACAATCTCTTGCTATCAGTATTATCCCTGACAGAGGTCATATTGAGGCTACTGCAGAAAGCTCGCGGACCAATGTTGCCCCTTACTTACAAGAGTTCATTCAGCAACAAGTACATGCCCAGATCCAAGCCAATGATGCCATTTTGCTTCAAGAGATGATCAAAATGATGCAGAAACTTCTTGCCCCTTGTTAATGGAAGAATTTCAAATTCTTAACAGAAATGGTTCCGACAAGATGACAGAAGAATTGAAGGAAGAATGGTCAGATAACCACCATGAAGAGTCGAATTCAACAGAATTGACAGATTAGAAAATTGACAAGTTGGTATGTCAGACAGATAAAGCCGTCAAGAAAGAAAAATGAGACATTTGTCAAAAGTAAAATTCCCGTCGAATATATTTAGCTGACTGACGGAGAAGTCGAAATAGTGAAAGGTAAAAC
This sequence comes from Sophora flavescens, assembly GCA_030762895.1. Taxonomy (NCBI): domain Eukaryota; kingdom Viridiplantae; phylum Streptophyta; class Magnoliopsida; order Fabales; family Fabaceae; genus Sophora; species Sophora flavescens. The sequence goes on along the minus strand of CM061064.1, from coordinate 93,623,942 downwards.
CCAACTTTTGACAGTTGGTAATAAGAATTGTCAAATGGACAAAGTATAGAAATGGCTAAGTCTTCAAGGCTGACAGCATCAGCAAGATAAGTTGTCAAACAACCAAACAGTGGACAACATGCAAGACTGGCATAAAGCAATTCAAAAGAATGAGCAGTTAGAGAAGTTTGCTTGTCAAATAGTTTGAATCTGAATATAGCAAAACTGCCATACAGGTGGCAATGTTAAGGATAGGAAGTTATCTTTGGGTAGTTATTTTATTTGCTTATAAATACTATTAATCATGATGTAATAGAGGAGGTTACTTGATGCGATATCCTAGATATCTCGATCACAGAACAGATCTAAGGATTATACTCAAGTACTCCCTCCATCCTTTTTTCATTTCCAGTTCAATTTACAATACAGTACTGGTTATTTAATTTTCCTTTGCATGTTCTTTTTTGTTTTCAGCATTCCTTTCATGTTCTTTATTTAAGTTTCTTTTATACGTTCTTCATTCCTTCCAATTTATCTTTCACGTCTTTTACTTGCTTTCTTTTAATTTTATGCATTTCAAACGCAGTCTTTTATTTGTTAACCATTTTAATTCCTGAAGTTCATTTCTTTCCTTTAAGTTTCCTGTTGTTTATTGCTTTCCTTTAATTTCATGTTCTTTATTTACTTTCTTCTAAATTCCCTGCAATTTATATGTTTTCCTTCAAATCCATGAATTTTTATAAGTTCAAGTAGGAAGTCGCTCTTATTTAAAGAAGCAACTTTTCCTGTTAAAATTAAAACATCATATAAATATTCCTTCAAGTCCTTGCCAGTATTCAACAGATTTGACTGATTTGTCAAATTCATACTTGGCAGACACGCATACACATCCTTTGCGAGATTACCGCATAACTCGTCCGTCCCTACACTCGTCTGATCTCAAAGTATTTGTGACAAAAGGATTTTGGACACCAACCAAAAAACCAGTGTCAACAAATTGACACGCCCGGTGGGACGAGTTTTAGAGTAACTCGTATAGTATCAGGAATTTGCCATACAAATTTATTTGTATGTGTTTATGGAGCGGAAAGGTGGTTCAAACATCATCTTTTTCCCAGAATTCTGTAAATATGAGCAATGCAAGTGATGCAGGCGTAGTAGACACTAATGCCGCAGTGTCAACAGTGGATGCTATTGCACCAGTTGACAATATTCCTGCAAACGGGGCTAATACTACTAATGCAGAGGTAAATGGCACTAGTGGTCTAGGTGCAAGAAGAAGCGTTTCTTACGCCCAAGTAGTCAATAGATTTGACGAAGTTGGTCAAGGAACACTCCCGTCGCCAACTTCCCCAGTTTTACAACAAGTAAATGCATTAACTACTGGATTGTCGTCACGAAGTGTTGTGAATTCAAACCCAAGAGGGACTACGCAGCCTCTCTCACAACCTTTGTATGGAATGCCTTATGGTTCTACAGTCGTCAACCCAAATACCCCATTTGCATACATACCATATCCAAATGGAATGACGATGGCTGCCCATTCATCTGGACAGGCAGGACCATCGACTGGGAGGCAAATTCCCAGTCATGCGAATGGGATAACGGGGTCAATGATAATTACCCATTCTCGACAAGAACAACCGGTAGAAAGGCCACATATATCCCCATTGAGATAACTTCCACAAAATATCGTTGGTCTGTCGGAGGCTACCTTAGCCAATGTCCGACAACAGATTGATTCTAGTAACCATGACATGGTAAATACATTTACTCAACAAATGAGTACAGTAATTATGCCATTAATGGAAAGCACAAATAATGCATGTTTGGCGTTGACAAATGAGATACGTCGGTTAAATAGAGCCTTGGGTGTTGTAACCCCGGGTGAAAACCAAAATACTGGTAGAAATCTCAATGCGAATGTCAACAGGATTAATCAACCACAAGTTGAACCACAACTTGATGGATTTGAACAAGATTATGAGCGACAACAGCCCCATCGTCGGATTCCTTTGAGACGTGGAAATGTACATATTCTACGACCAGAGGAAGACGAGGATTTGATCATAAACCATGGTGTTGTTGGAGCATTCCGTCAGAATGTTCTAAATCAAAACGTCAACCAAGTTGTCGAGCAAGCATTAAATAGGTTTGGTTTTAACATAGGTTATGCCAACCAACCATTTTTTGCATCAGCATTTCCTGATTGGGTCCAACAGGAAGAAATGCCTCGAGGATATAAAATACCCAAGTTGTCGAAATTCTCAGGAGAAAGTGGAGAGTCAACCGTTGAGCATATTGCCCAATATACCATCGAGTTGGGAGATTTAGCTTTAGAGGAGGAATTAAAAATGAAGTTCTTCCCTAGTTCGTTAACTAAAAATGCTTTTTCTTGGTTTTCTACCCTAAGGCCTAATTCTATCCACTCTTGGAATCAATTGGAAAGAAGTTTTCATGGCCAATTCTTTAGGGGCGACTTGAAAATAGGGTTGACAGATTTATTTGGACTTAAAAGAATAAATAACGAATCTGTTGACGACTACCTGGCTCGATTCCGTCAAATGAGGAGTCGGTGTTTCACCCCTATCCCAGAGGCAGAAATAGTGAAAATTGCTGCCGGAGGTCTAGATTACCATATCAGAAAGAAACTGGTCAACCAACATCTGATAGATCTTGCCCAGTTAGGGGACAAGGTTCGACAGATTGAACAATTAAAAGCTGAAAAGATTTTTAAGCAAAAGAGATTCCTTAAGAGGGAAAGGGTTAATTTTGTCGGATGCAATGAATCCGGCAAGGAGAGTAATGATTCTGAAGAGTACGAGGTAGATTATGTCGAACTAAAAAATGGTCCACCTTATATATGTCAAGCTTTGAAGCCCGCAAGGGCCAAAGAAAGAATCCCTTTCATTAATAAGAAAGTATACACATTTGACGTGACCAAGGCCGATCAAATATTTGACATATTACTTAAAGATAAACAATTAAAATTGTCAGATGATCATAGGCTCTTGAAAGCCCATGAAATTAAAATCGAAAATATTGCAAATATCATAATACTTTTGGTCATGTGACAAATGATTGTATGCATTTCAGGGATATCATTCAAAAAGGTTTGACAGACGGAAGGTTGAAATTTTCAGACAAGCGACCGGAAATGAAGATTGATACAGAACCCTTCGGTCCTGAAGCTAACAAAGCAGACCGCCAAGTCCCTATGGGAGTAGGCATGGTCAACATCACGACCGGACAGAATATCCAAATGGATTTGTCAGATCCATTCGATGTTTATCCGAAGCCAGGAGAACCACTTGTCGACTATATAACACGAAAGAAAGATGGGGGCATAATTAAAGTTTGCCCAAGATGCGAAGCGTTTTACGATGAAGTAGCCGCCAAAAAAGCTAGAGGGCAGAAGCCACCATCGCATCGTCCGCAAGATAGAATTGAGCCTCATAATCAGAGCAGGTTTTCACACTCAAATAGCCATGTTGGGTCCAACAGTGTACAGAAGAGTGCTGCATCTGTTGTAAATAGACAGGCAAATAGCCGTCAGCAACACATGCACCAGTCAAGATCCGGACAGCACAACACTGAATGTTGGCTAGAAGAGCCAATCAGAGGATCAGCAGTAAGACAGGCAAATAGCCGTCAACAACACATGCACCAGTCAAGATCTGGACAGCACAGCACTGGCGGTTGGTTAGAAGAATCAGTCAGAGGATTAGTAGTAGGTAACTCTGTCAGTGGCAAATTTAATCCTGTCAAGACCAGGATACCCCCGTCCAACGTAAAGGTGGATCAATGGGTGAGGAATTCGGCCATGGCACAGTACCCAGAATTGCAAAAACAGACATGGACTAGGAGAAGCAAGTTCAATAATAGAGGACCACCCTTTTGGAATGAAAATTACCGAAAGGGCAAATTGGTTCAAAATGCTCAGATGGCAGGGCCTGGTCTTTCAGGGCCCTCAACTCAATTGGCTATCTCCAAGAGCCAAAAGAGGAGGCTGCAGAGACTCAGACAGGGCTCGAAAAAAGAAGCTTGCCGAGGAGGGGAGGCGTCATCATAAAAGAGATGCCTTCCCATGATCTTTGGTTGCTTGGTTGCTACTCCGACAACAAAGTTGATAAGAGAGGAGATACCAAGATGAAGAGTGTAATAGTGAGTCATCCCATGGAAGCTGATGTGAAGAGACCCAGTAATCAGACCAAGCAAAGTAAACCTGCATCCCAGGTTTTCATGGAAAAGACTTCAGGCCAAACATCTTCACCAGTGAAACCCAGAGGCAAATGGCCGGTCGGATTGACAGAAATGGAGAAAGTTGCAGGGCTAGAGAAGAAGGTTGAAGCCAGAATAGAAGAACAACAACTGACTATGTTCAAGCCTGAATGCGATTTGACCAAAGAGGAATTATCATTCGATGCTGTCATTGAGGCATTGAATGATCTGAATGATGACATGAACGCAAGTGGAGCCATGGACACGGACGACCAAAATGAGGATTGGGCCGACATCATAGAAGCACTAGACAATTGTGGCACAGGAATTGCTCGACCTTTGTCGGATAGGTCAGGGTCAGATGGCGAGAGTGATTTAAAAAGAAATCACGGCAGAACAGTTGGAGGTGCATTCTTAGATGAGGACCCAGATAATGAGGTTATATTGGAGCCTGGAATGAGAATGAAGATAGGTTTGATTTCTTTCATCCCAGCAGAATACGAGGGATATTTTGAGTTTAATCTCTCGATGATGGCGGTGATGTCGTCAACAATGCGAGAGACCCAAGTGATCACTTTGGATGTGTGTTCAAGAGAATTTAGTTACTGTATTCGACAACGTGGCTCAGTTGGAGAAACCTACCGACGAACAGAAAAATCATTTAAGACCTTTACATGTGAAGGCAATAATCGATGGAAGACCTACCAATAGGGTCTTAATTGACGGAGGAGCTGCGGTAAATTTGATGCCTAGAGCGATGTTTAAAAAGCTGGGAAAGGATCAGTCAGATCTAATCCCAACTGATATGGTTGTCACTGATTTTAGTGGCAAAACTTCTCCGTCAGATGGTGTCACCTTATTAAACATACAAATTGGCACTGTCGAAAGAATGACATTTTTCGTAATAATCCCAGCCAAGTCAAGCTACAACATCTTGGTTGGCAGGGATTTGATCCCCTGTTGTGGGCGGTTCCATCAACAGTACATCAAAAGGTGATTTTATGGAATGAACAAGATCAAGTGGAGATTGTGGAAGGCGACGGCGAGTGCTTGCTATGCTCAGTGATCACATATTGACTTAGGGTATATTCTCCAAATGTCAAGCCAATAACTGCCACTGAAGGGGTTATCAACAAGGATACGTTGGAAGCAAGTCTTCTCAGCCAGTTTGGAGTTACAATACAGGGCGAGACCGACAAGACTCGGCCAGAATCCGACAATGAGCCATGAAACCCATTTGAGAAGATTGTCGGCCTATCTGGTCGACAAAGAAGTACACACTCTAGAAAGTGTGTTGACGGATTCTATAATTGACGACGGCCCTTTGGGTTTTGAAAAAGGAGCCGAAGTCCAGCAGAATGTGGAAATAGAGGATCCTCTGGAGGAAATAAATTTGGGGACAGAAGAAAAGAAAAGGCCCATTTTTGTCAGTGCTTTTCTGCCAGAGGATTACAAACAAAAACTTGTCGAATTAATAGCAGAGTATAAAGATTGTTTTGCATGGGACTACGATGAAATTCCTGGTTTAAGAAGGGATCTTGTTGAACACCGATTGCCGCTTAGGGGAGATTGCAAACCTGTCAAGCAAGCAAGAAGACGGTTTGCTCCAGAGGTGGTACATAAAATCAAAGAGGAAGTACAAAGATTGCTTAAAGCCAAGTTCATATGAACAACCAGGTATGTCGATTGGCTCTCTAATGTAGTCCCCGTTATTAAAAAGAATGGCAAGATGAGGGTAAGCATAGATTTCAGAAATTTGAATATGCCTACCCCCAAAGATGAATATCCGATGCCTATAGCCGACATGCTTGTCGACTCAACATCAGGAAATGAGATTTTAAGTTGTATGGATGGCCATGCAGGATATAATCAAATCTTTATAGCCGAAGAAGATGTGTCGAAGACTGCCTTCAAATGTCCAGGGGCAATTGGGACATATGAATGGATTGTCATGCCTTTCGGTTTAAAGAATGCAGGAGCCACCTATCAACGAGCAATGAATACAATTTTCCATGATGTTATTGGAAAAATTGTAGAAGTATATATTGATGATGTGGTCGTTAAGTCCAAAACCAAGGATGACCATTTGGAGCATTTGAAGCAAGGATTTGAGAGAATGAGAAAGCATAACCTCAAAATGAACCCAGAGAAATGTAGCTTCGGAGTGTCGGCTGCTAAATTCCTAGGATTCTTGGTCCACAAAAAAGGAATTGAAGTAGACAAGAATAAAGCCAAAGCAGTCATGGAAGCCTCCGCACCGACAAATAAGAAGGAATTACAATCCTTTTTAGGGAAGGTTAATTTTCTCAGAAGATTCATATCAAATCTGTCAGGAAGGACAAGAGTATTCTCACCATTAGTCAAGTTGAAATCAGAGCAAAGCTTCGTATGGGAACCTTGTCATCAAGAGGCTTTCGACCAGATCAAGCAATATCTAGTCAATCCACCGGTCATGATGCCTGCAGTACCTCGTCGACCGTTGAAGTTGTACATATCGGCATCTGAGGACACTATAGGATGTTTATTAGCCCAGGATGATAATGACAATGTTGAAAGGGCTGTGTATTATCTAAGTAGAGTCCTAAATGATGCTGAAAAGAGATATAGTGCAATAGAAAAATTATGTTTAGCATTATATTTCTCTTGTACGAAACTTAAATATTACATGATGCCATGTCATGTATTAGTGGTTTCCAAAACTGATGTAATAAAGTATATGCTATCGAAACCAATCCTTAATGGACGAATTGGCAAGTGGACCATTGCTTTATCGGAGTATTCTTTACAATACGTGCCAGCTAAAGCTGTCAAAGGACAGGCAATAGCTGACTTTCTGGTAGAACATCCAGGATTGGATGTGCCAGAAATAAATGTTGTCAGTTTGCTACCTTGGAAACTCTATTTTGACGGATCAAGGCATCAAGGAGGTAGTGGAGTAGAAATTCTAGTTGTGACCCCACAAGGAATTCCTACAAAGTTCATGTTTGAACTTAAATATCCATGTTCCAACAACGAAGCTGAATATGAAGCTTTGATTGTCGGATTGGAAATATTGATAGAAATAAAAGCACGAAATGTGCATATTTTTGGGGATTCTCAATTAGTCATCAAACAACTCGCACAAGAATACAAGTGTGTTAGCTACAATTTGTCAAAATATTGTATCGTAGCTAGTAAATTGATGAAAAAATTCGATGATGTAATTGTTGAATATATTCCCAGAAATTTAAATCAAGAGGCTAATGAGCTGGCTCAGATAGCCTCAGGATATAAAATATCTCAAAAGACTTTGTCGACATTAATGGAAATCAGGGAATTGTTGTATCCATTAGAAGAAAGAGATATTTTAGTTAATGATGTAATTCTACCTAATGACTGGAGGTTGCCAATAATCGAATATTTGGAAAATCCAAGTCAGAATGTAGACAAAAAGACAAAGTATCAAGCATCGAATTACACGATGCAAGGAGGACTGTTATACAGAAAATCTGTTCACGGGACTCTACACAAGTGCCTGAATGAGCAAGATGCTTATCTAGCTCTATCAGAAGTCCATGGGGGCATATGTGGAGCACATCAGGCAGATGATAAAATGAAATGGGTTCTACGAAGAAGTTTGTATTATTGGCCAACTATGGTTAAAGATTGTATCTTATTTGCCAAATCTTGTGAATAATGTCAAAAACATGGCCATATACAAAACGTGCCAGCTGGCGAGTTGCATTCTATTATCAAGCTTTGGCCATTTAGAGGATGGGCTCTAGATTTAATTGGCTAGATACACCCTTCTTCGTCAAAAGGACATCAGTTCATTTTAGTTGGAGTTGACTATTTTACCAAATGGGTAGAAGCAATTTGCCTCAAAGTAGTCACCCAACAAGACGTAATTGACTTCATTGAAAATCACATCATCTGTCGGTTTGGCATACCCCAGACTTTGACAACAGATCAAGGGTCAGTATTTGTCGGCAAGAAAGTTGTGGAATATGTTACTTCCAGGCATATAAAAATGCTCACATCTACACCATATTATGCGCAAGCAAATGGCCAAGTTGAGGCCATAAATAAGATCATTATTAATCTTATTGAAAAGCATGTGGGCCGACAACCTAAGAGTTGGCATAATACTCTTGATCAAATATTATGGGCATATAGAAATTCACCCAGACAGTCGACAGGAACATCTCCATATCGATTAACGTATGGGCACGATCCTGTATTCCCCGTTGAAATCAATCTCCAATCCACTCGCATTCAAAGGCAAAATGACTTGCCTACTGACCAGTATTGGAATGCAATGCTAGACGAATTGAATGAATTAAGTGATGACAGATTGATCGCGTTGGAGAATTTGATTCGGCAAAAAGAAAGAATTGTGAGATTTTATGATAGTAGAGTGAAGTTCAAAGCATTCAAGGTAGATTATTTAGTCTGGAAAGTCATATTGCCCATGGATAAAAGTTGTCGAGAATACGGGAAATGGTCACCTAAATGGGAAGGACCATTTAGAATTGACAAAGTATTTTCTGGAAATGCCTACGCGCTTGTCAATATTAATATTGGCTTGACAATCAAGTCAATTAATGGCAAGTACTTGAAAGAATATAAACCGACAATGTTAGAAGTAAGAATTGACAAATAAAGGAAATAAGCATATTCACTAAATTGGCAATACAATAAAATATTGTCATTTGCTAATATAAATCGAGTTGTCGATTAAAGCTGATCTAATCCTAGAATACATCTAATCTTAGAGTACAAGGCGGTGCATCGATAATTTTATTTTCCTTCGACAATGTAGAGGTAAAACTAAATTGGTTGAAAACTTCATTTCCCATTTGACGAGGTTTCAGTTGCCTCATTTGTCAAAGATGCATCGAGAAGAGGATGAGCACGAGCAGATCTCACCATCATTTCACTTAGAAGGTGGTTGTTGCTATGGTGTAATTGAGATGAAACCAAAGAAAAACCGCTACCTTCTAGGATGAAGATGATGGAACTAGAACGAGATGCACTCGTTCTGTATCAAGATCAGTTTTTCCCCAGATATGCAGTGAGGTCAGCTCGGAATGTTACATTGGTTACTGACCTTCACTACATGTTTTACATTGGTTATTGACCTTCACTGAAGATATGACCATTAAGACAAACCTTGGTTTGAAACTTTAAGATGAAGAAGGTCAGATTCCCATGAAGGAAGAAAGAAGAAGAGGTGGAGGCCTTTTGTATGAGAAAGCATGTTATGTGAAAAGTTCAACTAAGAAATCGTGGAGTTATAGATCTCGTTATTTATAGCTGATATTCAAAGGACATTTATTATGGTTTGATTTAACGAGGTCTCGAGATTTATCATAATAATTATGGTGATGTGATAAATCATGAGTTACGAGGCTGGTTGGAAACATACAGTCAAATCAAATAAATAAACGTGCAAGAAAAGAAACATTTATTATTATTCAATGACTATCGTTAAAGGTTGACAAGGAAAAGAGTTACAATTGTCAATTTTGGTTTAAATGGAAGACAATTGATCCCATGCAAGGGAAAGGTTAGTTTTGTCGCGATGCATGACTTCATAATCAGCCGTAACGCACGAAGTTTGCTGACTACACTTTCAGCCTTCTGACCAAGTCGGACAGATTCAGTGTCAATAGCTTTGACTTTATCCTTGCTCTTTTCTAACGCTTTGTCAAACTTGGCACATTTTTGGTCCGTCAATTCAATCTCGGCCAACAGTTTCTTCCGATACTCCAGTAAGCTCTCCTTAGTTTGAGTCCCGATGGAGATAAGGTCAAGTTCCTTTTGTTTAGATGATTCAAGATTTTGAAATTGAACTAAGAGATCGTCCTTGGTTTTTTCTTCCTCTTAGTAAGAAGGAATGACATAAGTCATCCTTTCTAATTTACTGGAGAGCCGTTCCCAAAATGTCTGAATAGAGATAAAAAGCGAACGGCTCGACAGAAGAAGATTAGAATGAAGAGGAGTGATTTCCTTGACAAGTCGAGATAGTTCTTTTTGAATCTTGATATCAGACAAAAGTTCATCAAAAGGATTGACCAGAAGAGCTTGGAGATCATGCATGAGGGTAGTGACTTGAGAGTCACTGGAATCATTTTGAGTCGATGAAGAAGTGGTAGAAAAGGATGACTCTTTCCGGCTTACTTCTGACAGCATATTGATCCACGTGTTAAAGTGTAAGGCCGGTTTGGGATCAGGAGACTTCATAGTAGGAGGTCTGATAGCAGGTGGAGAAGGAATGACAGGAGTTGTTTCAGCCAGTAGGGCCTCCATGTCAATATCTTCGTCAGGAATTTCAATCAGGACAGCAGTTCCTACTGGTTTATCAGCTATTGGAATTGGAATGATTGAAGTCGTATGATGGGTAATGGGAGATATTTCTGGATGAGATTCGAGAACCTGATGATCACCTGTCAAACTCCTAGTATCGACAAAAATACTTCCTGAATTTCTGTCAGCATGCAGCTCTGAATCAGATACATTCGCTGGCTCGACAGTTGTGAGAATCTCCTGAATGGCCATTGAATCATCAAACTGAGGAGATTTTTCCTGACATGAAAAATAAATAAGGTATATGCATGTATATAAAGGAAAATGACAGGATTAACGGAAGTACCAGATTAGAATCTGAAGACATCAAGTCGACATCAACACTCGATTTCTCGGTAACCAGAATAGTCTCGGCAAGTATGCTTTTCTGTCAAGAAAAGAAGGCATATGAGCAAAAGGATGTAACTTGATAGATTAGACTAGACTGTTACCTTAGATTGATTGGAGGGTGAAGTGTTGGAGGAACTAGTCATAACATCCTGAATTTTAGAGCCAGTGGAGACTTTGACAGCATCAGATGCTGTCACAATTGAAAGACCCTTGCCAGATTTTGATTTCTTGGAGAGGGGGTCAGAAGGAGCCGTTTTCTCTTTTCTTTTTCTAGATCCTTTTGACTGAGGATCAGAAACAGAAGCTTTGGCTGGCCCTGAACTCTTCTTGACAGTTTTTGCCACCAAAGGGATTACGGGTTCATCATCGTCTTCAGAAGCTTCTCCCGACAGTACATCAAACTTAGATTTACCAAGGAGAGGTTTATCAAGAGGAATGGCTGTCAATAATGACGTAAATAAGTTGATTGTCAGCCGGAAGGAAAAAAAAATAAGTTATTTGATAAATGAATACCTGAAATACAATTTAGAATTCTTGAATGGAATCCAAAGTCGTCATCAGATTGAAGAAACCGACGAGCAAAGTTAACTGGATTTGGTTTTTCAAAAGGGTCAGTGTAAGCACTCACGCTGTCCAAAAAGAAAAAGTTACCTCCTTTCGATGATTTTCCTGGGTGTGAATCAGCTAAACCAAAAGGGGCACAAGGAATAGGCACTGGCTTAGGAAAAGGGGCCTTTAAGCTGTTTAAGTATTCCTTGGTCATATTGGGAATACTCCTATACATGGCAAGCCTTTCAGATTCCTTATTATCATGCTTCCTTTTGGCTTCAACTAAAACACTATTGACATGACGAACCATATCAAATGGTCTCAAAGGATTCCACTTGATTTTATAAAATTTTTCAAAGGCTTGAATTTCTTTCTGAAGTTCACCTCGAGTTTTGGTTGCCGGGTCCTGTTCCTGCAGAGGAGAATCATCATTGTTACCCACGGTGTCCTCAATACAACTCAAGCAAGTATTTAAACTTAGACAGTGGTCAAGAAAGCTTTGAGTAACTCCGTGGAAGGTAGAAAATGAAATAGGTTGTAAGAAAGTCCCACGAACCTTGTCCGCATCACTGATATCGACAATATACTCATATGTTGGGGCTTTGGCACCAATAAAATTCTCGTAAGGATTTGACGAATAAGGAGCAGGGATAGCTTGGCAAAAGCCGAGCTGACAAGCAACAGTGTTGGGAAAATGGAGGTAGACCCTATGAGTTTTGAAATTAGGACCATCAACAAAAAGAATTTTCTGGCAAAGAAATTTGGTCCAAATGGATTTATTGGATTTAGAGACGGTGGTGCTTAGTTTTGTAAACCATTCTGGACCGTATTTCCTGTCGGAAAAAGGAGAAAAGTTGATCTTTGAAGAGGTAGATGAAAGTGAATGGAAAATTTCGAAGTAAAACTTGAAGTTCGCAGTTTCATCCCTTGACAAAGACTCGGCAGACACATAACAGAGATAGGAGCCATAAGTGTCGATTGTCAAATCTGCGGGAGCTTTATATGAAAATTGGCGCTCCAAAACTGTATTTAACCATAATTGGAGAAGCCAAAGGGGCCCTCCTATATTGGTTTTCTTTTTAGACTTGACAGTGTCAACTAGCATGCTCATGCTGTCATAAAGATTGGCTAAGACACATTGTCCTAATGCTATTCTTTTACCAGATGACAAAAGATTGGCTAAAGGAACATATGAAGCGATCAAAGAAGCAGATGTACTACAAAAGACATAAGCACATAGCCAAAGAAACAAAAAGGCTACGTGCTCAGTATCCGTCACAGGATCATGAGCTTCTCCTCTAAAATCTGCTATGTATTTGGAAAAAGAACACTTTGGCACATAGACATCAATTTGATTTTCAATTTCTACTTCAGAATGCATGGTGGGACATCTGGACGAAGGCCGGTAATAGCCGACATGTCAAACAAAGTCGGACCCATCATTCCATAAGGAAAGTGAAAATTATTTGTTGTTCTATTCCAAAAGAAAACTGATGCTCCTATTAAAGAAAAGTCTACCAGTTTAACATGACGAGAAAGTTGAATGAATTCAAAGATTCCAGCTTTCTCCCATACATTGCATTTTTCAGCCTGAACTCGGTCAAGCCAACTAATGTAAGCATCAAACCGAGTGGCAGGAGGCATTCTGAAAATCCTATTGCTCTTCTTGAAGATATGAATGGGAATAGGAGTAAAAGAGGATAAAATAGCTTCATTTGAGCTAGCGGAAGGAAAGGAACCACGTAAACCCTCAGAAATTTCATTTTTGGCTACAAAAGGACCCAAAAATGCAGCGGGAGGATTTAAAGCAACAGAAGGATCAAGAATAGGGTAAATTACCTTGGATTCTTGCCATAACTCAGATTCCTCCAAAAGTGGGTCTTGAACCACTACCCTAGGAGGGACGACTGTAGCATGAGGTACGGAAGTCGGCACCCTGGAAGATGTAGCCATAGAAAATTGAATGAAAGAAGAAGAAAGGATTTTTAAGGAAGGGTTTTGCGAGGGAAGAAGAAAAGATTTTTCTGGAAAAGAGTTTACTAGGGAAGAAGGAAAGATAAAAAGAAGAAAGTCAATACTGATGTGATTGCCATTTAAAGGAGAATGAAAAGCCTTCAGTTCGAATTCCAAGAAACCTGCGGCGTTATGATTATCCCTATTAAGTAGGGATGAAATTAAAGCAAGGTTTAATTAACGGATAAGAACCCAAAATTAAGATGATTGTTAGCAATTTGAAAATTCAAATCTTGCTATTCTTTCGGGCAAAGCCGTCGAAAAGCAAAATTTGGGGGGCATCTGTTAATGGAAGAATTTCAAATTCTTGACAGAAATGGTTCCGACAAGATGATAGAAGAATTGAAGGAAGAATGGTCAGATAACCACCATGAAGAGTCAAATTCAACAGAATTGACAGATTAGAAAATTGACAAGTTGGTATGTCAGACAGATAAAGCCGTCAAGAAAGAAAAATGAGACATTTGTCAAAAGGAAAATTCCCGACGAATATATTTAGCTGACTGACGGAGAAGTCGAAATAGTGAAAGGTAAAACCCAACTTTTGACAGTTGGTAATAAGAATTGTCAAATGGACAAAGTATAGAAATGGCTAAGTCTTCAAGGCTGACAGCATCAGCAAGATAAGCTGTCAAACAACCAAACCGTGGACAACAAGCAAGACTGGCATAAAGTAATTCAAAAGAATGAGCAGTTAGAGAAGTTTGCTTGTCAAATAGTTTGAATCTGAACATAGCAAAACTGCCATACAGGTGGCAATGTTAAGGATAGGAAGTTATCTTTGGGTAGTTATTTTATTTGCTTATAAATACTATTAATCATGATGTAATAGAGGAGGTTACTTGATACGATATCCTACATATCTCGATCACACAGCAGATCTAAGGATTATACTCAAGTACTCCCTCCATCCTTTTTTCATTTCCAGTTCAATTTACAATACAGTACTGGTTATTTAATTTTCCTTTGCATGTTCTTTTTTATTTTTAGCATTCCTTTCATGTTCTTTATTTAAGTTTCTTTTATACGTTCTTCATTCCTTCCAATTTATCTTTCACGTCTTTTACTTGCTTTCTTTTAATTTTCTGCATTTCAAACGCAGTCTTTTATTTGTTAACCATTTTAATTCCTGAAGTTTATTGCTTTCCTTTAAGTTTCCTGTTGTTTATTGCTTTCCTTTAATTTCATGTTCTTTATTTACTTTCTTCTAAATTCCCTGCAATTTATATGTTTTCCTTCAAATCCATGAATTTTTATAAGTTCAAGTAGGAAGTCGCTCTTATTTAAAGAAGCAACTTTTCCTGTTAAAATTAAAACATCATATAAATATTCCTTCAAGTCCTTGCCAGTATTCAACAAATTTGACTGATTTGTCAAATTCATACTTGGCAGACACGCATACACATCCTTTGCGAGATTACCGCATAACTCGTCTGTCCCTACACTCGTCTGATCTCAAATTATTTGTGACAAAAGGATTTTGGACACCAACCAAAAAACCAGCGTCAACACCCCTCCACCTCAGAATCCTTCTCCACCTCCTCCTTCCTCCTCTTAAACTCTTTTATTTCTTTTTTGTCTTTCCTTTTAACTTACTATGATGGGTCTTCTACCTTTTTATCTGATAACGATTGTCTGACAACGAAAAAAGGGAGAAGAAGAAATATTTTGGGATTCTAATAAATTGATTGAAGTCGTACTATATATATCTCCTATTGAATTAACACAATTCAACCTCTAAACATGTTTTTCTGTGTCAACTTCATATAATACTATTAATATTTAGAGTTTAATAATAAAATCCATATATTTAATAATATAAAGTATTTTAACTTAGAATTTAATAATAATATAGTACCATCAGAGGATTTTAATAATAATATTTTATAATTATAATTTAATGATGATATCTAATAATATATTTAATAATGTAATGTTATTAACAGTTGGAAAAATTAAAAGAATATAATTATAAAGTGTTATTAATATTTTCAATTTAATAATATTATTTATATATTTAATAGCATATGTCATTAATATTTTTTATGTCAATTTATATATATATATATATATATATATATATATATATATATATATATATTGATCGATTATTTTAAAATTATTTGACATAATGTATTTTTAAATTAATAACTAAAGTGACCATTGAAGAATGTGAATAGATAATGAGTTTAAATTTTATGCATTGTTAGTGTAAAGGATTTTTTACATACACATCCAATAATATTTTGATAAATCAGCATTACTGTTATTTCTTTCTATTAGTTATTAAAGTCAAAGCACACATGTCAAGATGCTAGAGAGTGCCAGTATAAAATTCTTTATACCGGTAGTGCATATTACTTTAATTTAGATTTTTTTTTTACTAAAAAAGATATTCATTCATTCAAATTGGTAAAATACATCGAAAACAACACGATCGCTAAAAATCGAAAAGGATGAATATTTGAACAAACTCACAGCATCCAGGTTAATAGCATAACTTGGCAAAATGCCTACAAATGTGACAAAATCAAAGTGACCGGAATATCCATGCTCCGGATATGTAACGTTGACGCCCAAGTCTTTATTGAATCTGTAATGGATCGAAGCTGATCTGCCAATCTGAACCAAACAAATACCACAACAAGACGGAAAATCAAACGATGCCGCAACAAGACAACGAACAAAACACCGCCGCACGCAGAAGACGAAAACATGAAAATTCACGAAAGAAAAATCAGATCTATGTGGAGAAATCACTTGTTTAGATAAAAGAAGAGAAAATCGATGTAGATGGATGATTCCAGGCCAAAAAATGACCCAAAACCACCACCTTCCGATGGATGAGGAAGAATGAAAAGAGGAGTAGAGGGGAGGTTCAGAGAAAGAGACGGCTCTAGGTTTTTATGATAATTATGATAAGATTTATTTCAGATTGTTAGCAGCTGAACATAATAAAAAATGTTTTAATTACTTACTTTTATAGTTTATTTCCTTTGCATAATTGATCTTTTTATAAAGAGAATAATTTTACTGTAATTAATTTTAATATTAACTTGGCTATTTTTAAAAAATTATTATTAATATAGAAATTAAATTCTACAATTGATTTCAATTAAGTGAATTTATCCATATACGACTAAACTAAAATAATTTCGAAATAACATCCTTATTGTGCAACCTTGAAAGAATTGACGTTAAAGGCAAATTGTAGGGGGGGTACAATGCCTCTAGACATACCTAACCAATCCAAGACCAAAATAGATTATTTATTTTTTGGTGAAAGACCAAAATAGATTATGATAGTAACTAATTTAATTACTTTAATAAATTTAACTAAAGTATTCAATTATTTTGAGGATGTATAGTGTAAAACAGATTTCACTTCTACTAGAATCCATATTGAGCTAAATTACAAATTCTTCATCCTATTAGAGCCATGTTTCTGTGCTCAAAATCATAATTGTTTTCTTCCTTCTTACTAATCGGTATATACAATTTGTGTATAAGATCTGAATTGCTTATTCACCCGTGAGAAATTAAAATGGGTAGCAGATCAAATCCTTTACACATATTCCTCTTCCCCTTCTTAGCTCATGGCCATATAATACCAATAGTTGACTTGGCCAAACTATTTGCTGCAAAAGGGATCAAAGTCACCATCATCACCACCCCTTTAAATGCAACTCTCATATCCAAAGAATAGGGAAATCAAAAACTCATTGCAACAACATCAATATCCAAACCATCAAGTTCCCATGTGAAGAGGTTGGTTTACCTGAAGGATATGAAACCACTGATTTACTTCCTTCACCAAATTTGTTTCCTATATTCTATAAGGCCACCATGTTGCTACAAGAGTCCCTTGAGAAGCTGTTACATGAGCACCACTCTGATTGTCTAGTTTCTGATATGTTCTTCCCGTGGACAGTTGATTCTGCTGCAAAATTTGGAATTCCTAGGATTATGTTCCATGGGTTTAGTTTTTTCTCTTTGTGTGGCATGGCATGTACTGCAATCTACAAGCCTCACCATTTATCTTGTTTTATGAAAACTGATTGGAAATCCGATCCAATCCAAACCAAACCGCATATATAAAATTTAATGTATGTTTATTCTATTTTTTTCATTATTAATTTTTTATTTGTTGGTTTTTTCCTAATAATGCTTACTAGTATGATTTTTTACGTAAAAAAATTATTTTTAGTGTTATAAATATAAATAAAAGATGTTTTGAAACTAGATGATGATATTTATTTATTCTATACATATTTTATGAAATATTATTACATTGATGTATCAACAAGTATATACAAGTTTAAGATTTTGCTGGATTTAGCTAGTAATCTTGATTATTTGATGTAATATAAATATGTAACGTTATGTCGGTAAAAACCGAATCAATCGATCCAACCCAAACCGCATTTAACCAGATTGGATTTCTTTAAGGAAGTAATCCAAAAAGAACCGCGTGTTGTTTTAATATTTGGATCGAATGACTTTTTAACTCAAAACCGATCCAAACCGATCCGCGAACACCCCTACTATTTGCTAGCATTTTATTGTTTTATCGCTAGGTGTGAATTCTGGTTCGCATCAAACTGGATTCATACCCAGTGATAAAACAATAAAATGCTGGTAAATAGGAAGAAGATACTGAATATTAGGCATGAAAAAGGAAATATTATGGTGGAAATGGATTCCTATTGCCACATAGCTAGGCTCCTATAGAGGAGAAAAGGTTCCCCCTCTGCCCAAGTCAGAGTATACACTCTTGACTCCCAATTCCAAATACAAACTCAACATGTCTTTCCTTCTCCCCTCCTTGCTATATAAAAGACCCAATCCTCTTTGCTCTCTCCTATAACTAACTTTCCTCTTTGCCTATTCTCCACCTAAGGTGGTTCTAAGTGGGCCTTATACATTTGGGTTTGGGATTGTCATAGGGTACCTATCAATACCGTCTCCTTTAAATTCTGCCTTGTCCTCAAGGCAGAGAAAAGAAAATGGTACTTTAAAACCTGCCATTTCCCAACCCTCAAGGCAGAAAGAAGGGTGCAGCTGCTTGCTGAAATCTGCTTCCTCCCAAGCAGCTTCCTATGTTGTTTGAGTCTTCCAAGGAATGAGCCATTCAATCACTGTTCTGCCATTACACTCACTCTCTATGCATGCAAGTATTACTTCATTAGGCTTCGCAATGGATCTAGTTGTCATATGATTAGAATCAAGAGAGTATGCCCTTAAAGGATTTATTCCAGGAAATTGCATAGGAAATTACTCTACTAGAGTAACTGAGGAGGCATTTAGGATACTGACCCCTTGTCGGTATTGCAGTGCTCTTAATGTAGCCCAACAAAACTACATTTGTCAACTCCTGTGCATAAAAGAAGATCTGCAAATCAATTCATAGACTTGTTGCTGCTGCAAAAAGCACGTCCTCAAACTTCATGCTCCTATCAAAATGTATATGAAATGGCACAAAAAAACACTAGAAGGGATGTTGAATGGTGATTTTATAGAATAGAGTTTATAAGCACAAAACAAAATTCAGTACAGATAAGACGTTATAAGGTGGACGCCTATTTCACGAAGCTGAATTACAAAGAGTAACTATTAACACTCCCCAAACTATTAGTAACAACAAATAAATAACTTGTAAATAAATAAAAGAGGTAAGGGAAGAGAGTACTCATATTTATCCTGGTTCACCCACAACCTTTGGGCTACATCCAGTCATTGGCTTCACCAAGTTTTAACACTATAACTGATCAAGGTTATAGACAAGTATTATTTACACATCTAGCCTCTCTAGGCTCAACCACGAGCATTATTTGCACACCTAGCCTCTTCAGTCTCAACCACAAGTATTCTTGAAACAAACCTCTTCAGGTTCAAGTAGTATGAAGGTTGTTTGAAACATAACTTCAATATTATAGTAAAAATTCAACCAAATAACACTTCAGAGAGTGAATACAAATTTAAGATCTTGTGAGTTACAGATGATGATGAGAGTGTGAGAGCTTTCAGCCTTTTAGTATTCTCAGTAAGAATACTTTTTCTCTTGAGAGACTATATGTCGCTTGAATATTGTGTCTCAGCTTCTCTATTTGTGCATCTCTCTTGCTTCTTCAATCTTCGAATTCTTCTATTTATACTTGTTCATAAAAGATCCATTGGGGCAAGGTTAGGGATCTTCTTCTTTATCTTCTGGACAAACAATAGCTGTTCTGACTTGGCATTTAGTGTTTGAGAACGTTGGAGGTCCTTTGTTGACCATAGAGCATAGCAGATATACTTTCTTACTCGGGCATCGTTTCTTTCCTTATTTGTGCAACACTTAGAAAAGCTCAGAGAAAGGTGTTTTTCACTTTATTGCATAAATGGAGATCTACAATAGTGCCTTTGTCTTTTCTTCCTTTCTGTACTCGATAGAAGACAAGGAATAAACTATTATACATTTGATTTTTTTCTTCGATGAAACACTTGCATCCAGTTTCCAAATAATTTCCTTATATAATATTTTCTCTTTTTGAACGTTGCTTTTAGCTCGAGAGAAAATATATCTTCATACTTAAATACTTCAAGTCTTCAAAACCCATATGAACTTGAGCACATTTAGGATGCTTTGATGATTCTGACAAGAGCTAAGTGTCTTCCTTGATTTTGCCAGAACTTCAGACATATCTATAAATGATCAGACGCTTCTTTGTATATGTATGAGTCTTATTGAAGATTCAGTCTGTAACTTGATTTATCTTCTTTCAACTTTCTTCAGAAGATTGTACTTTTACTCTTTGTTGTTTTGATTAAAGAGTAAAAAGTATTTGATCAGTGTATAGCCTTTGGAGATTCTCCTTGTTCCTTCAACTGAGAGATGAGGTGAAGATCCTTGAGTAGATCACTCTTCATTCTTTGACAGAGTCTTCACACTGATTAGCTTGATGATCAGTTGTTGCTATATCTTCATCTTTTAATATCCAAAATGCTTGATAGTGAATAACACTTTACTTTCTTGTTCTTAGCTTCTTCCTTTATCTCCAAGGAGTCTAAGATATGATGATTGCCTCGGTACTTTAGAGCTTGAGTCTTTCATCAGACGCATTACTCTTGCATGGTGCTTTTGGCTTCCAAAGATCAGAAGTACGAACTATGCTTGGATCCTTTCATTGTATTGTCTGGCTAAGATTATTGTTTTTCTCTGCACATCTCAGGTAGATGATTAGCAATGTTCAGAAAGTTCAATTAAAATCATTTTCTCAATGTTTGGGTTCATCAAAACACACACGGGCTAATTGGAGTGTCAATCAGACGCGTGACAGAGTCAAACGCTTTGTGACCTAACATTCTCCCCCCTTTTGATGATGACAAACATTTCATATGATTTTATTTGAACATAGGCAAATATAAAGAAGATATTAAAATATAGATTCAACTGAATTAAGATACCAATATATATGTGTTTTCTTTAGCAACACCTTAGAGACATAGAAGATTTTTGCACAAAATAGTTTCTTTGAGCGAATCAAGTTAAAATTTTCTTCAAAGCTCCCCCTAAACTTATTCTTTCCTTTATTTATTACCAAAGATAAAATCATATTGATTTCCTTTCTTATTCTTCTTCTCTTTTCTTGCTATTTCTCTCTTTCTTTTCTCCCCCTTTTGGCATTATAAAAAAGGTAAGTACTTTGGTACGTAGGGAGGTACTTTGGTACTTAGGTAAAAACATTTTTCTATGTA
>CM061064.1:90946145-90964145 GCA_030762895.1 Sophora flavescens | reverse complement strand
ATTTTCCGAAGCGCCCGGAGGGTATTCCCTTCTTTGGATGAAACATTTGATGTCATGGTACCACGGTTTTTGATCAGACTCTTCCTCTATCACTTGACAATATGCAGGATGACCACGACTTTCCATTTTGATGAGTGGTAGGTTCCTCTCGTCACTTACTTTGAACATTGAGGACAAGGTAGACAGCGCGTCAGCTAATTGGTTATCTTCTCGGGGAATATGATGAAACGTGACTTCGTCAAACTGCTCAATCAAACCTTTGATGTAATCATGGTACGGAATTAACTTGGCATCTCGGGTTTCCCATTCCCTCTTAACTGGTGGATGACTAGTGCAGAGTCCCCATATACCTCCAGTATCCCTGCTTTTGCCTCTATTGCTGCCAAAATCCCTAGTGCACAAGCTTCGTATTCGGCTATATTGTTTGTACAATCAAAGCAGAGCCTCGCAGTGACAGGGAAATAATCATTTTCTGGTGAGATTAAAATTGCCCCGATTCCGTGCCCCAATGCGTTAGAAGCTCCGTCAAATAACAAGGTCCATTTTTCTTTTTCTGGTGATTGCTCGCGATCAAACAAAGCCATTATATCTTCATCCCGGAAAATCACATTGCATCGATCCATAATCTTCTCTTTGCTGAATGGCTAGATATTCCGCAAGAGCGCTACCTTTTCGCCTTCCGGGTGACATAGACAATGTCATATTTTGATAGCGGGGACTTGCCAGGTGGCGATTCTTCCGGTCAGGCGAGGCTTATCAAAGATGTACTTGATCGGATCCATTTTGGATACCAACCAGGTAGTGTAACACAACATGTAATGCCTCAAACGGCGAGCCGCCCAAGCCAAGGCACAGCAAGTGCGTTCTAGTAGTGAGTAATTGGCTTCGCAACTGGTGAATTTCTTACTTAGATAATAGATGGCACGTTCCTTCCTCCCTGACTCATCGTGCTGCCCTAGTACACAACCCATAGATTGATCTAGTACAGTCAAATACATGATGAGAGGTCTCCCTGGCACTGGGGGAACCAAGACTGGAGGCTCTTGTAGGTATTGTTTGATCTTCTCAAACGCATTTTGACAATCTTCATTCCATGTTACAGCCTGATTTTTGCGCAGCAATTTAAAGATTGGTTCGCATGTCGCTGTTAATTGGGAAATGAACCTGGCAATGTAATTCAATCTTCCTAAAAACCCACGAACTTCTTTCTCTGTTTGAGGTGCTGGCATGTCGATGATTGCTCGAACCTTTTCAGGATCAACCTCTATTCCTCTTTGACTAACAATGAACCCCAGAAGCTTGCCCGATTTCACTCCAAAGGTGCATTTGGCTAGATTTAATCGGAGCTTAAACTTTCTTAACCGCTCAAAAAGTTTCTGCAGATCATCAACATGGTCATCTTCGGATCTGGACTTGGCGATCATGTCATCCACATAAACTTCTATCTCCTTATGCATCATGTCATGGAATATAGCCACCATAGCCCGCTGATATGTTGCCCCAGCATTTTTCAAGCCAAAGGGCATAACTTTATAGCAAAAGGTTCCCCATAAAGTGACAAATGTAGTTTTCTCCATATCTTCAGGTGCCATCTTGATCTGATTATATCCCGAGAAGCCATCCATGAAAGAGAATAATGCATGTTGAGCAGTTTTATCTACAAGAACATCAATGTGAGGAAAAGGAAAGTCATCTTTTGGGCTAGCTCTGTTCAGATCTCGATAGTCAACACACATTCGAACTTTTCCATCTTTCTTGGGAACAGGAACGATGTTAGCAACCCATTGAGGGTACTTTACAACTTCTAGGAAACCTGCATCCAGTTGTTTCTTGACCTCCTCCTTGATCTTTAAGGACATTTCCGCTTTCATCCTTCGTAACCGATTTCTTCGGAGGACACTCCGGCTTTAATGGCAATTTGTATTCTGCTACACTGGGGTCTAACCCTGGCATGTCTTGGTACGACCATGCGAAGACATCTTTATAATCCGTCAACAACCTGATCAATCTGTTCCGCTCCTTTTCTTTCAGGGAAAGGCCAATCTTGACCTCTTTTTTATCATCTTCGGTTCCCAAATTGATTAGTTCACTCGGCTCTTCATGGGGCCGAATTTCCCTGGCTCCTTGTTCTACCAATCTCAAAAGTTCAGGGGGAATTTCCCCATCATCATCAACAACCTCCTCAGCATGATCAACGGAATAGTCAAAATTGTATGATGAGTTACTAACACTGTCGTTTTCAAGAGAGTCACTTTTAGATCTGCATTTTGGTAATTATCAGGGAAAGATGAATGAATAAAGGTTAAAGACAAGAGACTGCATTTATTGGTGAGGGATGGTGAACGAAAACGAAAGTAAAAAAAAAAGAGAGATAACAACACAAAGATACTGAATGCATGCATTTATTGATAAGTCATACTGAAACAGAAACAAGTAAGCCCATTACAACAAAGTTCCCAAAGCCTTGGGCAGAGCTAAAGGATAAGCATTTGAATTACTTTGAAAAGGACTCTATGGTCTTGGGGAACTCAATGACCTCCCAATTGTTGAGCTCCGTATCCAGGAGAGCATGGATACACCAGTTGATACCATGATCGGCAGGATAATCGTCTTCGATAGCTGCTTTGCTTGGTCCGAGAATGCAAACCCTACGCTCGGAAACTCGCCGAATGTCACAGATGGGAACCCTTTCAGCCTCGTATCCACGATTTTCCAGCCGAGCCAACCTCTTTCTTTTCTTCTCTTCTATCACCCTCATCTTGTCGGTCTTAGTGGGTTTGTATCCCAACCCAAACCTATCCTTGTTCTTAGTGAGCATGAGGATGTCAGCGACACCTTGGCTATTCTTCCCCAGACCGCTTCCAGGTTGGTATCCTCCTTCGAGCATAACCTTGGCCATCATGATGGACGCTTTAGATGACCGAGGTTTCAAGAGTGGAGCACTATCCCCCACATAAGTGGCATTGGCAATTTCAAGTGACTGGAAGGCGGTCTCGAAAGCTTCCTCGGCAGCTTCAATATAAGGGGTGGTTGATGGCTTGCTTACTAACAGATCCTCCTCTCCAGAGACAATTATCAGCTTACGATCAACAATGAACTTCACCTTCTGGTGCAATGTGGAAGGTACAGCTCCAGACGAATGGATCCATGGTCGTCCTAGGAGACAACTGTATGTTGGTGTGATGTCCATTACTTGGAAAAGTACTTCAAAGGTGCAGGGGCCAATCTGAATGGGCAATTCAATTTCTCCCATGACTTCCCTTCGGGTGCCGTGAAAGCTCTTACAATCATTGTGCTTGGCTTCATGTGAGTTCCATCAAAGGCAACTTCGCCGGTGTTGACTTTGGCATTACATTCAAAGAAGAGCCATTATCAATGAGAACCCTGGCCATGACATGGTCTCGGCACTTCCGAGAAATGTGCAAGGCCTTGTTGTGCCCCATACCTTCATTGGTATTTCATCATCGGTGAAAGTGACATAATTATCAGCAACTATGTTACCTACAATGTTATCGAGCTTATCAAGCTGTGATGTCATGGGAAACATGAGCTTGATTCAACACCTTCATCATCTTTCTCTGTGTGGCTCAGAGTTCATCAATAGAGACAAGAGAGATATCCGAGCTGGAGTTCGATTTAACTGATCCACAACCCTGTATTCACTCTGCTTGATGAACTTCAAGAATTCACTGACTTCTTCATCAGACACCTCCTTTTTCTTCTCACCCCCGTTCGCTTCCTTGTCATCTAGAATTTCTTCCACCTTCTCTTTCCCTTTGTGATCCTTTCCTTCCTTTTCTATTTCCACCCTTCGCAATACCTCCGGAGTGTAAATGCGATCACTCCTAGTCATTCCACCAATTCCTGAAATGTTGGTGACCACAGTAGTCCCGTTGGAAGGATTGGGTTGGACCTGCATCTCATACTTCCATGGTACCGCTTTGGTGTCCTTGTAAGGAAAGGACACTGGAATTCGGATGACGATTGGTGTTGGCCCATTTGGAACCGGCAAAGGTTTCTTCTCGGTATAGTATATCACCATTGGTCTCGAGTGACTTGCTCGAGAAGCTGGTTGAGGATTAACCACAACAGTAAAAGGGGTTATCTTAACTGGGGTTGGGGAAATTGTAGATTCAGCAACCATATTAATGGCATACTCATTTGATTCACAACCAATTAAGATAAGCTTCATATCCATTAGCCGCTGCACAACTTGCCGAAACTCCGAACAATCTTCAATCGAATGCCCCATGCTCACATCAAAGTCACACCTTATATCTTCGTCGAGAGCCTTTTCTTCCGTGGCCGGGATTTGGATCAATCCACATTTGCACATCTCTCTGAAAACAACCCTCATAGGAGTCCTAACATCGGCCACTTTGCTCTTTAGAGTATGATCCAAGAAGTTCTCAATTGCATTGACCCCCGAACTCCCATGATTTGGCATAGGACCCTGTGCCACATTTGGAGCATCCTTATGAAAGCTCAACCATTTGGCATTAATCAGGTCTTGGACCTTAAACTTCAACGCTCTACAACTCTCGGTAGAATGTCCTGTGGCCCCATCGTGATATTCACATTGAGCATTTGGGTCATACCATTTTGGATAAGGAGGGTCTATTGGTCTTGTCGGGATAGGAGTTAGCACGGATTTGCTCACAAGTTGGCGGAATAGTTCGGTGTAGGTCATGGGTATTGGGTCAAAAGCATAGCGGCTTTCTTTCCGGGTTATATGGTGGTCTTGTTTGGCTGGTGTTTGGGTTTGGATTTAGAGGCTGGACGATTTGAGGTGGTATGGTGGGGTGCGTTTGAGGCTGAGAAGGGTATGATGGCCGGTAGGGAGCCATTTGTTGAGGGTTTGGAAATTGCGAGGTTGCAGCGATGTATGGCTGATTGGCTTGGTGATATGGAGGTGGTTGGTAATATGGGGCGTATTGGGCATGGAAGGCGGGTGTTTGGTTCGGTTTCCATTGGTTCGGTTTCTTCTGTTCCAAGGTTACTGCATGTGCCTCTCCTTCCTTCTTTTTCACGAATGGGTTTTTCTTTGGGCCGTTCCCTACTGAAGTCTCGGCGATCTTGCCATTCATCATTCCACTTTCAATTCTCTCGCCGATGATGACCATGTCAGAAAAATTTGATGACACACTCCCGATCATCCTATCATAGAAAGGCGACTGGAGTATATCAATGAACATTGCTACGATTTCTTTCTCGGCTAAGGGAGGCTCCACCTGAGCAGCCAGTTCTCTCCATCGTTGCGCGTATTCTTTGAAAGTCTCTACATCCCTTTTTGACATATTTTGGAGTTGCATCCTATCGGGAGCCATGTCAACATTGTACTTGTCTTCGCTTTCAGGAATGCATCTGCTAGATCTTTGAAGGATCGGATGTGTGCCTGCTCGAGATGCGTATACCAATTTGAAGCTGCCCCGGTCAAGCTGTCTTGGAAGAAGTGAATCAAGAGTTTATCATCTTGGGCATGTGACGCCATCTTCCTCACATACATGGTCAAATGGTTCTTGGGACAAGTGGTTCCCCGATATTTGTCAAAATCAGGCACCTTAAATTTAGGCGGAATGACAACATTTGGCACTGCATGACGAGTTCAGAGGCATCCGGAGACCATAACTATTTACCCCTTCGATGGCCCGCAATCTTTCCTCTAGTACTTCCAGCTTTTCTTTAGGTACGAATCCCCATCGATTCACCGGAGCTTCTCCGTACATATTATGGGGAAATGAATATGGCATGGAGGAGGAACCGAAGTTTGGCATCATTTGAGCCCTCTGGGGTCCATAATGTAGGGTGTATTGTGGGGGCCTTGGATTGCCAGTAGGTGTCACTATCGAGGTGTTACCATCTGTAGAGTTGACATTCTGTGCTTGCGGTATTTCGACAGTATTGGTGGGGATTTGTGCTTGAGTGATGTGTTCGGAGTTCTGAATACCATCTTGTGGGTGTGGGGCATTGGTGGTACAAACCCACGAGGCAAACCGTATGGGGGATTGTTCGGATCAAATGGAAAATGAGTTGGGTTGAGAGGCATCATGGCCCCTGGTTGGTTGAAGCCTTGAATAGGAATCTGAGGAAAACCGGGCGGGATGAGGGGTGTGGCTGGCTGTCCTTCGTTCGAGGCTGGAGGGTTCTCCTTTGTGTTCTTCTCCTTTTGCATTTCTTGTAGGATCTCCATCATTTTAGCCATCTGATCCTTGATTTGACTAACTTCATCCCTGATCACTTGAACTTCTTCTAGTTCATCCGCCATGGCTCTTGCCTGTGATCGAGTGCGATAAGGGTGTCTTGGAGCAATTGTTCAAAAACCACACTGTTTTATTTAATAAAAGAAAGAATAAATGAATAAAATCAAAAGAAAGAGCATAAACCAATTAAACTCCATTTTTGGTGCGGAAGACCGTCGCATATACTTATAGCAAGAATACTCATCTTGCAATCAAATCTAGTGGTATAATTCCCTCTAGCTTGACTGCAGTTGATGTCGAGTCCAAGGGAGAATTCACTCCTCGATAGACCACATCTGTACTAGCAATGTTATTGTTTGATGATACCCATATTTTTACGCGGAAAACACATCGTTTTTAGGGTAAAAATATAGTTGATGAAGTATCTAAGGGAGAATTCACTCCTCGACAGATATCATCTGGAAAAAGGAAGAGCATTCCACAAAAAATTGATGAAAACTTCTATTTCATTGGATGGATGTTGCAATACAAACATGAGTCTTTGGTCAACTAGAAAAACAATACATCGAGAGTTTTCATATTTCTAACCCATCTTTGGGGACCTCAAAATACTATGCCAAGAGCTTCATCTTCTTTTTCCTGAATCCCTTTGCAAGCTTCCCAAAATGCTTGAAGAACTCAGTCACCTCCGGTGGTATTTGGAGGAAAGGGTTCTTGTAGACCTGAATTGATACTTCTTCAAATCGATCCATCAACTGGGAAGTATGATATTGAATTCTACCAATCATGTCTTCATATTTTCTTCTCCATGCTTCCCTTTCATAGATCACATCCCTTACAACCAATTTCCATCCCTTTACCCATTCTGCGTGACGTTGAGCTTCTCCTCTTTCATTTTCTTGCATTTTGGTCCTGAGCCAATTTTCCCTTTCATTAGCTTCTGTTAATAATTGACGATATCTTGCAGCTTCGTTCCATCCTCGATCAGAGTAAAGTTCGGTCTGGGCCAGGGATTCTTGTAGAGATCCAACTTTCTCCTTTAATATCTGTATTGTTTCGACATGAATCCCTACGTCCCACTCAAGCTCTTCTTTCTTCTTTAGAATTCTGACTAGCGTGTTTTCTTGACACTCCACCTTTGCTTGCAACCCTTGGATCACTGCTTCTTTTTCTTTTCTTGCCCTTTTCATGCGACTTGGGGCTTCGTAGGAATCAGCACATTCACTTCTCAAATTCTCGATCTGTAAATTCAGTTTTTGCACCTGGCTTTGGAGCTTGACGATAGTTACTTCTGCAACTTGGTTCTTTTCATCCAAAACCCCCATCTGAGCTTTTAGAATTTCAATTTTTTCCAGCATTTGATCTTCTGTAAGAGGATTGTTTTCCGCACTGGGTGGGGGTTCCGGTTTTGAAGGGCACCCCCTTCTTGCCTCTCTCCATGTTTCGTATCTTTTTGTTCGAGCTATGATCCGCCTTCCTAACTCATCACCCCCTTTTATGTGAATATTGTTCCACGCTGACCTTATTGCCATTGTCTGACTCTTGATGCTTTCACATTCTTGATATAGGAAATATGCTCCACCAAGCAGCTCTTTTGGGGGTTCATCTTGTGTCCACCTGAGTTGGCACATTACTAGAGCTGGTGAATATGACACACATCCTCTGGGTCCCATCAATGGGACATTCGAGAAACTTCCACAACTGAATATAACCGAATCTCCATTGTACCATGGGCACATCCATCTAAATGAACGTGAGTCGACCTGATCAAACTCTCGTTTCCATTCATATAGTTTGCGTGACTTTAGCGGCATGCGAATGAATCCTTTCAATGGGTCATCCGCTCTATCAATTTTGTTTCCAGCATACAAGTGAGTCATAATCCAAACATATAACATTGGTGCACAGCATCGCAACTTTCCTTGTTGATTCTGATGACAAAATTGTAGTGAGAGAAAAGTTTCAGCTAGGATAGCAGGGACTAAATTCACCCCGTATTCCTCAACTCTGTAGAAGACATCAATGGCTGATCGATCAATCACATCCGGAATAAAGGGAAAAAGCACCAGTCCGTAGATAAGGAGAGCCAACAACCTATTAAAGAGAACCCATCGTTGTTGCCGAGCCAACTCCCTAAGGTAACCTTCCAAGAATTGCCTCTTCAAGCCCGTAGTGTTTCCTTTTCCACTTTATCCAATTGTTCCGATTTAAGTTCCAACAGACTTGCTATCTTCTCATCTGCCACATATTGTCCATAATACAAATAGACACATGATTCCTTTTGGATAGGCAATCTCAGCATGTAAGCATACTCCTCTATGGTGGGAGTTACATCTAGGTCAGGCAATTCAAAACACCTCAAAGTTGGGTTCCAATACTGAGCGAATGCACTTAGAGCGGGGGCATCCACCGGAATACGTAATAGATCTAGTATCCTCTCGTACTTGTTGTTAAAGTTTGAACGTGCCTTTTCTGACATTTGTTGACTAATTTCCCATAAGCTCTGAACATCATTGAGTGTCACGTCGATCTTGATGCTCTTCTTGGAACTGCTTGCATTGCTAGTACTCTTTCCGATGCTAGGTCCTTCCATTCTTTGCTATAAGATTAATACTAAGGTCTTCCTGTCAAGAAACACAAATAAAGAAAAAATTAGAAATAAAACACACGAAAAAAAATGCCCTACATGCTTCATGTTGCATGAACCCCAGTAGGGTTGGGAACCCTATGTCGGGTATGTTGTCAATGCACTACCTTCACTATGACACGCCGCTTATTAGAAGTGCAATAATATTCGAACATGTCATTCGGGCTTGGAGCGACGATGTGTCGCCCCATTTTTCCTTTTTAGAAAACTTCATAATAAATATGTATGTGCATGACAATTTATGTTTATGATGCCAGAAAAAAATGGAGAGAGAGAAAGAGTATGCTCCCTTTGTCCTAAATTGGGTAAAACTTAGGGTTGGACAAACCTGAGATAATAACTCTAAACAGGTTGGCTACTAAGTTTGCTCTATCAGTGAAAATCAGGTAGGGTCTAGACTTCTAAAAGCCATGGCTCCCAGATTGCCCCTATCCCGAAAGATAAGGATCCGACTCATGAATCTAGTCACAAGTAGGGATAAACCCTCTCAATATGACCATCCCATGATATCGGGTACAACCTGAGTGGTGAATCAACAAATGTCAGGGAGGTACGAGACCTCTTCAATGACAATGTCGAGACACCGCCTAATCCTTGAGTTTTGAGCAAGCTCGGGTATAGAGCCAAAAGTGTGTGCAAGTTGTGATAGTGATGTGTGTGATGGGAGCACACAAACCTTCACAAAAACCTACTAAAATAAAACTACCCCAAACCTGCAAAAAGGAACAAACAACATAAATACAAAAGTTCACTACCCTAAGGTTGCAAGAATATACAAAAGCAGTTATGGAAGCATTAAAAAAGAAATAAAACAACAAGGGTAAAACAAATATTTTCAAAGCTGTTTTTTTTGTTGAAAAAAGAAGAGAAAAAAAAAATTAAAAAATTGCACAACCAACTATGATAGGCCTGACTCTCAAAGTAATCCCCAGTGGAGTCGCCAGCTGTCGCGACCGTCCCGTCCGGGAGGCGCGAAAAAGGATGGATAAAAACAGAGGAGTCGCCACTAAAATTTTTTATTGGGAAAATCTTAGAAAACCTAATTATTTAAAGGTGAACTGGTCTTTTAAAAAAAAAAAAGATATATGAGTCCGGGAGTCGGTTACGAGTAGGGAAGGTGTTAGCACCCCACATCGCCCGTTTAAAAAACGGTACCTTAAGTTAATTGTGCAAAAAAACATTTTAATAGCCTTTTAAATATTTATTTTACCCCAAAAATTATTCACAAGAAAGAATTAATTTAACTTTTAATATTTTAAATTTTTATTAATTTTTATATTTTTAAATTTATTGTTTATAAAAATTAAATGAGGTTGAACATGGCACATGAGTCCACAGGGCAACCTCAAATCTAAGGGACTGAACATGGCACCGTGTCCATAGAGCATCCCTAAAAATAGAAAAAAATTAATTATTTTGATTAATTAATTTAGTATAAAAGAGACACAAAAATAAAAGGTTGTGTATGGTAGACTTAGCATTAAAGTTAAAAAGATACCAAAAAGCTTTCACATTTTAGACTTTCAGTAACCCAGTCACCATAACTCCACCAATCATTATAAATTCTTACAACTTACCTTTTTTTTAAAAAAAAATCGAAACCAGTTGTAAAATTAATCAATGACTTAACATGGTCTTAAATGGTAGGTGGTGCTCAGTAGTGATCTGAAAAAGTTGAAACCTTGGAGAAATAGATAAGGACACAAGGGTAGTCTGGAAGCGAGACAGTATGCGTGGATTGAAGAGTTGATGGGACCCGAAAATAAGTATTATGGTGCAGACAAAAAAAAATAAAAATAAATACAATAAATTTAGTTTTGGCTTGACAAGATGATTTATCTTGCTCCTACGTATTCCCGGGTGCGATGAGAAACTCAAAGCCACGTAGTTCTTTTAGAAAAAATTGATTGGTTGATTAATTTTATTTCCCCCAAAAAATTATTTACAAGAAAGTGTTATTTTTAATTTTAAATGTTTTAGATTTTTATTAGTTTTTATATTTTTAAATTTATTGTTTATAAAAATTAAATGAGGTTGAACATGGCACATGAGTCCACAGAGCAACCTCAGATCTAAGGGATTAAACATGGCACCGTGTCCATAGAGCATCCCTGGAAAGAGAAAAGTTTAATTATTTTGATTAATTATTTAAACATAAAAAGGAGATACAAAAAGGGACAATTTAGTTTTGGCCCGACAAGATGATTTATCTTGCTCCTACGTATTCCCCAGTGTGATGGGAAACTCAAAGCCACGTAGTTCTTTTTTTTTTAAAAAAAAAAAAGGGTTTGATTGTCTTTTGTTTTTTTTTTGTTTTCTCTCAGTCACTCGTTCCACTATCAGGCATTGTTAAAGCCTTAAACAGTGAGCCAAACTGACAAAAGGCTCTTTTCTCTCAAAAACGTGCTCTCAAAGTAAAGTCCCTCTGCAATATTTATTTTGAGGCTAAACTCAAAAAGATGAACAACTTTTGGCATGCTCACCAAAAAAACTGCACTATTATACCCTCTTCCCTTGAATCCATTCCTTCACAGGGAAAAGCAACAATTTAAGTACCTGATGCCAAACGCAGAACGAAGACAGAGGAGCAACAGGCGTCGCGGCAGCGAGGCTCGAACGGCGGTGGCCGGCCAGTGACGAGGACGCGGAGTGCGTGGGTATCATGGCGAGTAATGACGTCGCGCGGCCGAGGCTCGAACGCAGCAGCGGTGGCCCGCCAGTGACGAGGACGCGGGTCTGCGTGGGTATCGTGGCGGCGCACGGCGGTCCGAGGGATGCGGATCTGTGTATGGTAAGTGGAAGAGAAGACAGAGGCGATCTGTGGTGCTGGCCTGCGGTGGTCTTGCGATCTGAGGAAGAAGAAGGAGGATGTGGTGGCTGTGGGAATGAAGTGGGGGTGGAGCCGGATTTGAGAGGGGGAGGAGGAAGATGAAGCTACAGTAGGGAAGGAGTGGATGCAAGCAGGAAGATGGAGAAACAGGGAAGATGCAAGCAGGAAGATAAACAGGGAACGTCTTTTTCCTCCTTTTTTTGTTTTTTTCCTCCCCCTTTACTTGTGTTTTTGATTTGGTATTTATAGAGAAGTAGATGAACTCTGCCTCCTCCTTGGGACCAGATTAATGGAGTGTTGCAGTGGTTCATCTTCCTCTAGTCCCCTTTCAATTTCCATTTATGTATTCTCTTCCTCTGATCTATGCACTGGTGCTCTGAGAACTTATCCAAAAATGGTGTTTGATGACTTGAGCCTTGTGGGGAACTGTTCTGGTGGTTGGACCAGCTTCCCAATGGCTGTTGCTTTTCTGGTTAAGCTCAAAAAAACCTGGGAGTATGTTGGTTAAAGAAAAAAACTGAAGGAGAAAGATCATTATGGGGATTTTGTTTGTTGGGAAGAAAAAAGATTTCTGACAAATCTTATCTATTTATTTATTTTATTTTCATTATTATTATTATTATTATTTTTAATCAGAAGCCAGATGTATTGGTTTATTTAAGTTAGCTCGTTAAGAGGAACCGGACAAAATTAGGTGTTCACACATCACTTTTGTTGCTGAGTAGCTATTAAACCAGCTCCAATAATTTTAATATTTTTTAAACTTGACTACAGCTAACGAATTCCTTTACCTGTAGAGTATTCAAAATTTGGAAGGTGAAAAGGATACGAGTTCCTTAGAGTGAGGTTGTTTCAGAGTGGAGAAGGCAGGGTTGAAGGGAAAGGGAGAAGGGGAAAGAAAAGAACATTGATCCAACCTGAGAACTGGATTGGAGGCGACGACGGGAGGAGGAAGGACGATGTCGAAAGGCAGCGGGAAAATGACTTCGAGCGGACACACGAAACATGGCGGGAGGAGGAAGGACGATGGCAGAAGGCAAAGAAGAAGGGTGTTCCTGGCGGCGCGGCAGGCGGACGGCGGCAGATGGACGATTGCACTTTTTTCAACCACAATGGCACTTCTGCTTTGAGAAGAAGGGTGCGTAAGGGTCCAGGCCAGGGACTATACGAAGAGGTGATGAAAATATAATGAAGGAAAAAAAATGAAAATGAAAAAAGGGGCAAGAAAGGATTCGAAGGGTGGAAAACACGGTGGGGTGTATGTGAGAGATTTTCAAAAATCTGGAAAATGGTTAAAAGCATATAACAATGCACAACTATCATAATACGATTAAATGGCCCAGCGGTTGTGACCTTACATATTTGTTGAGTTGGTGCGAGTTTGAATCCTGCCTGCAACATTTTTGTTGAGTAATATGACCGTTATTCAACGGACATGAAAAATTAAAAAGGCAAACCGCCATTATGTGGATTCGAACCCGAGACCTATGCACGCAAGGGACACGCCTGTTGGCTGCTAGGCTAACGAGTATTATGTGTCAGTATGTAATCACTATTGTTACTTAAGTAATTGGCAGTTACTGAATCCTTTGAAGGGTTGTTTTGCTTCACCAAGTGACATGAGTTGGTCTATAAATAGGACCATCTGCATGCAGTAATGGATACGAAAATCTCAGAATTTCCCAAGCTATCTTCACTCCAAATCACCTTCTTTTCTCCCTTGTGCACGGAGAGAGTTAAGAAGACTATTGTTCTGTAAACTACCATTGACGATATGCTTGGTTTAGGGTGTGCAAACCAAACCAAGGTTCTCCATTGTATCCTGAAGGGGATTCGCCAGTTACACCTGTTGCGTCCAATCTACGAGGAGAGATTGGTGGGGACAAATCGAACCTAAAGCCTAGTGTCCTCACACGCCTTGGAGATTGTGCATTACCATTATTTTATTCTTCTTTGTTGCAGATCCATACCCCATTTTCTAACAATCTTTAGGTACGATTTCTATAATAATGGCTGCAACGTTGAAATAGATGACTTCTCACTTTATGAAACTTGAGAGGTTCGAAGGCGGAAACTTTCATCGTTGGCAAAAGAAGATACACTTCCTTCTTACAACATTGAAGGTGGCATATGTGTTGAACACACCAAGACAAGAGGAAAGAGAAGATGAGACCATCAATGAGACTCGTGAGAGGAACTGTTAAGTCTCTAAAATGTCTGATGTGCATTTCCCTAAGTTTTGATGAAAACTAAACATTGGTTAATGATTTAATTAACCTTCATATTGGTTGCTAACTTGTCTATCGAGTGTGCAGATTAAATATGACAAACAGACGTCCAACAAAGTAAATAAAGGAGACGTCCAACAAAGTGCAAACAAGCAGACGTCCAACAAAGTAAATAAAGGAGACGTCCAACAAAGTTTAAACAAGCAGACGTCCAACACTGTAGTGATTGAAGCGCACACAAGAGATAGAAACTTGCGTCCACCAAAGTGATGAAAGCCAGCGTCTACTAACGTGGCATTTGGAGCGCGTCCATTAAAGTATCAGAATAGCGCGTCCATTAACAGCGCGTCCATTAAAGTATCAGAACAGCGCGTCCATTAAAGTATCAGAACAGCACATCCACTAAAGTATCAGAATAGCGCGTCCATCAAAGTATCAGAATAGCCCATCCAATAAGGTATCAGAATGGCTCGTCCAATGACGTGGCATTTGGAGCTCGTCCATTAAGGTATCAGAATGGCTCGTTCAATGACGTGGCATATGGAGCTCGTCTACTAGGTTACGTTCAACCAGTTAAAGGTGTATACGTCCAATGACGTGGCAAATGGAATTCATCCACCAGAGTAACAGAGGCTCTCATCCACCAGAGTAACAGAGGCTCTTGTCCACCAGAGTAACAAAGGCTCTCGTCCACTAAAGTAACAGAGGCTCTCGTCCACTAGAATTACAGAAGTGCTCGTCCACTAAAGGTGACAGAAGCGCTCGTCCACTAGTCTTCGGACTTGTTGAGTCTTTAATATGGAGCTCGTCTACTAGACCAAATGAAATCTTAAATGGCTAGATAGACGTGGTTATTTTCAAGATGGAAGCACTTATCTTATGAACGCGTATTCTATAAGGATTATTAGAATCGTATTTCAAGAACCAGAAAGAGACTTGAAGCCTTCTCTCCTACTCAGTTTCATGATTATCAAGAAAAGTCAGAAGTTACTCTCTCAAGCAACCTTGGATAATCAGAACCAAAGACCAGTTAAAGAATGCTTCCAACGTGCTTTATTCCGTAGTAACTCCGGGTCCTTACGAAAAGGGAAGTGTACTTAGTAAAATACAAAAAGCTCTCTGCACAACTCTGATATGGCTGTATCACGATGCATAAAGTCATGATCCTTCATGTTAGAGTACAACCAACGTTCCTATTACATTAATGGCTGCCCATAACGACTCTATTGCATTAATGACTGCCCAGAACGACTCTATTGCAATTAATGAAGTTCTGCTTGAAGCCAACATCTGAGGGAATGTCTCTAACGGATCCTAAATGCTTGAAGACCATAAATACAGAAGCCATTGAAGATGAAGAAGAATAGAATACACATTGCATTAAAACGCCATTACTCTGCGTATTAATTCTTTCATTCTTTTATTCTGTATTCTTCAATCATTTTGGAGTTATTACGCAGACTTTCCTAAGCCTTACATTTAAACCACTCTGAGTATTAGTGAAAGATCTGCCTGTGATAAGTTGTATTTATTGCAAACCAAATCTCTCAAACAAACCAGAGTGAGCCTGAAGAGGCTAGGTGTGAAAATAATACTTGTCTTGAGCCTGAAGAGGCTAGGTGTGAAAACAATACTTGTCTTGAGCCTAAAGAGGCTAGCTGTGCAAATAATACTTGAGTCTCAGAACCTTATCAGTTATAGTGGATAAATCTTGGTGCTGCCAAGGACTGGACGTAGCTCTTTGCTTTGAAGAGTGAACCAGGATAAATAACTGTGTTAATCTCTCTTCCCTTAAACTCTTTAATTGCCTTAGCTTTCTTACGTCTATCAAGTAGTGTGCTTGCAAAAGTCACCCGTCCATCCTGTATTCTTCCACTCGTCCAAATCTAGCCTTTTTGTTTGCGAAAAGATTTCAACTCTGCTTAAATTCTTATAAACATAATTCAACCCCCCCTTCTCGTGTTTATAGCTGCCTATTTCAGTTGGTATCAGAGCTCAGCCTCTGGGTTGAGCATCTAATAGTGTAGAGGTAAAAGATTCTGAAGAATAGACATGACGACTGGAGCTAGTTCAAGTGGAAGTCATCATACTGAAGGAGCTTCCCTAACCAGACCTCCTTACTTCAATGGAGAAAACTACAACTACTGGAAAGATAGATTTCAATGGTTTATTCTATCCACAAACTCTGATCTTCTGGATGTCATCACAGATGGTCCATTCATTCCCAAGAATGATGATAACACTGACAAACCAAAAGCTCAGTGGACTGGTGCAGAAAAGACAAAATGGGAGCTGAACCACAAAGCCAGATATAACATCATTTGTACTCTCAGTCAGGAGGAGTTTGAGAAGGTTTGTGCTTGTGACTCTGCCAAGGAAATATGGGACACTTTAGCTGTCACACATGAAGAAACGGCTAAAGTCAAAGAGTCAAAGATTGCCATACTTGTCAGAAAGTATGAACTGTTCGTCATGGAGGAAGGAGAATCTGTTGCTCAGATGATAGGAAGATTCCAAACTATAATCAACAGTTTAAAATCTCTTGGCAAAGTCTATACCAATGCTGAGAAGGTTGGAAAGATTCTGAGAAGTCTACCTAAACAGTGGAGACCTTTGGTCACTGCTATCTCCCAAGCCAAGGATCTCACTACCTTTACTATGGATGAACTTCTTGGAACACTCACTATTCATGAGCAAGAACTTGGAGATGAAGTTGCGCCAAAGAAGGGCAAGTCAATTGCTCTGAAAGCTGATCAAAAGTCAGCAAAAGTTTCCAAGGCTCTGAAGGCAGATGAGTCATCCAGTGATGCTGACCTATCAGAACTCGAGGATTCTGAGAGTGATGAAGAGTTGTCTCTCCTGACCAGGAAGATAAATCTTCTCCTACAGAAAAAGAAGCTCAAGAGGGATATGCCATTCAGAAGGTTCAACAAGGACAAGAACTTCAAAGAATCCACCTCAACAGACAAAAGTCCAATTGTTTGCTATGAGTGCAAGAAGCCCGGTCACTTCAAGGTTGAATGTCCTCAACTCAAGAAGGGCCCTTTTAAGAAATTCTTCAAGAAGAAGAAGAAAGGAATGATGGCTACTTGGGAGGATCTGGAGTCAACGTCTTCTGATGAAGAAACAGAGGAAGAAGCCAATCTCTGTTTGATGGCCAACACTGACTCGGACTCTGATGATGAGGTACATCCTGACTATGAGAAATTACTTGATGCCTATGAGGAGTTGTTGAAGGAATCCAACTTCTTATCTAAAGCCTTCAAATCCCTCAAGAGAGAGTATGTAAAGCTCACCAGTGAGCATAAACAGAAATCTCAAGAGTGCGAGAAACATAAACAGTTATGGACCAATATGTTATAATACAGAAAGTGATCCAGAAACATTCGAAGAGGCAATAAAGTCTCAAGATCCCGCTTTCTGGAAGGAAGCTTTACAAGAGGAAATAGACTCAATAATGGGGAATAAAACGTGGAAATTAGTAGACCTCCCACCTGGTTCCAAACCTATAGGTTGTAAATGGATTTTCAAAAGGAAAATGAAGGTAGATGGAATCATAGATAAGTTTAAGGCAAGACTAGTTGCTAAGGGATTTACACAAAAAGAGGGCATTGACTATTTTGATACATATGCACCTGTGGCAAGAATTGCCTCAATTAGAGTGCTATTGGCACTTGCATCCATCTATAAGTTTATCATTCATCAAATGGATGTGAAAACATCATTTCTTAATGGAGAGTTAGATGAAGAGGTATATATGTCACAACCTGAAGGGTTTGTGGTTAATGGCCAAGAAAAGAAGGTGTGTAAATTGAATAAGGCATTGTATGGACTAAAACAAGCTCCTAAACAATGGCATCAAAAGTTTGATCAAGTTATGCTAGCTAATGGATATAAAATAAATGAATCTGACAAGTGTATTTATAGTAAATTCCATAATGGAAAAGGTGTTATGATTTGTTTATATGTTGATGATATGTTAATATTTGGTACTGATCTAGATGAGGTGGAAAAAGCTAAGAGTTTCCTCTCTAGTAATTTTGATATGAAAGACTTAGGGGAAGCCGATGTGATACTAGGGATTAGAATAATAAG